>CM061067.1:154161354-154761354 GCA_030762895.1 Sophora flavescens
TCGACAACCCAGTTTTTTGACAAAGTGTTAAGAAGAGTTGTCAAATGTACAAAAGTGTGTGAAAATGGCTAAGTCCTCAGGCTGATAAGGCATCACAAAGATAAGCCGTCAAAAGCACCAAACCAAGGACAACAAGCAAGTTGACACAAAGCGGTTCAAATAATTGAGTAGTTAGAAAAGTTTGGCTTGTCAAATAGTTTGAATTTGAATGTGGCAAACCGTCATACAAGTGTCAGGAAAGTAGTTTGGAAGTTACTTTTTAGGAAGTTACCTTTAGGAAGTTATTTACTTTTTCTATAAATACTAGATTCTACGATGTAATGGAGGTTGGAACTTGAAACATCCTACACGTCTCGATCACATACAGATCGACTTGATTAACTCAAGTACTCCTTCCACCCTTTTATCATCAATACAATGTTTAATTTCAATTCAATATTGGTTCATTTCCTTCAAGTTCTTCATGCATTTTCCAGTTTATTTATAATCATCTTCAAGTTATTTCATGTCTTTACTTTTCTACATTTTACATCTCTTTGAATTTATCTTTCATGTTTTTCACTTGCTTTCTTTTAATTTTATGCAATGTAAACACTTTCTTTTACTTCCATTTAAATGCTTTTCTTTAATTGATTTCTTCCTTTAATTTACTGTCGTTTATATTTAATGTCTTTCACTTGCTTTCTTTTTAACTTTTTGCACCTTTAAATGCTTTCTTTTACTTTTCAACCATTTCAATTCCCAAATTCATTGCTTTCCTTTAAATTTCCTGTTGTTTATTGCTTTCCTTTAATTTCATGTTCTTTATTTACTTTCTTCTAATTTTCTGCATTTTACATGCTTTCCTCTATTTTTATGTCATTTAAATGTTTTCCCTTAATTTTCAGTTCTTTACATGTTTTTATTTAAATTCATGCATTTCTCCTCTTTTATCAATCAAGTGGTTTTTCGGACCATTTGAGTTCTTTTTCCATGCTTTGAATGTTGTCAACTTTCACTATTGGCAATATTATGTACATCTCTTTCAAACTTACCTATTCATTTTAACACCAAGTCCCGCGTGATTTACTAGATTTTGACTACTTTGTCAAATCTATAATTGATGACACATATATACACATCCCGACGAGATTACCGATAACTCGTTGGTCCCCACACTCGTCTCGATCTCTAATTATTTGTAACTAAAGGATTTTTGGACACCAGCCAAAAACCAGCGTTAACAAATTGGCACGCCCAGTGGGACAAGTTTAGAGTAACTCGTACAGTGTCACGAATTTGACATACAAATTTATTTGTATGCGTTTACGGAGTGGAATGGTGGTTCAAACATCATCTATTTCCCAAAACTCTATGAATATGAGTAGTGCAAGTGATGCAGGCGTAGTAGACACTAACGCCGTTGTGTCAATGGTGGGATGCTATTGCACCGCTAACAATATTCCTGCAACCGAGGCTAATGCTACTAATGCAGAGATAAATGGCACTAACGGTGTAGGTGCAAGAAGAGGCGTTTCTTACACCCAAGTTGTCAATAGATTTGATGAAGTTGGCCAAGGAACACTCCCGTCACCAACTTCACCAGTCTTACAACAAATAAACCAACAACTACCGGATTGTCTCCACGAAGTGTTGTGAATTCAAACCTAAGAGGGACTACCGACCTCTCTCACAACCTTTGTATAGGATGCCTATGGTCGACAACCGTCAATCCAAATACCCCATTTGTATACATACCATATCCAAATGGAATAACGATGGTCGCCCATACATCCGGAAGAAGCGGGGCCATCACGTGGGCAAATTCCTACCATGCGAATGGGATAACAGGGTCAATGATAATAACCCATTCTCGACAAGAGCAACTAGAGAAAGGCCACATATATCCCCATTGAGACAACTCCCACAAAGTATTGTTGGTCTGTCCGAGGCTACATTAGCCAATGTCCGACAACATATTGATTCTAGTAACCATGACATGGTGAACACATTTACTCAACAAATGAGTACAATGATTACGCCCATTAATGGAAAGCACTAACAATGCATGTTTGGCATTGGCAAATGAGATAATGTAGGTTAAACAGAGCCTTGGGTGTTGTAACCCCAGGTGATAACCAAAATACTAATAGAAATCTCAATGCAAATGTCAATAGGGATAATCAACCACGGGTTGAACAACTCACAAGTTATACAACTTGATGGATTTGAACAAGATGACGAGCTGCAACATCCCCATCGCCGGATTCCCTTTGAGACGGGAATGTACATATTCTACGCACCAGAGGAAGACGAAGATTCTGGTCATAAACCAGGGTGCTTTTGGATCATTTCATCAAAACGTTCTAAATCAAAACGTCAATCAAGTTAGAGCAAGCATTAAATAGGTTTGGCTTTAACATAGGTTATGCCAATCAACCATTTTTGCATCGACATTTCCTGATTGGGTCCAACAAGAAGAAATGCCTCGAGGATATAAAATACCCAAATTGTCAAAATTTTCAGGAGAGAGTGGAGAATCGACAAGTCGAGCATATCGCCTGATATATCATCGAGTTGGGAGATTTGGCTTTAGAGGAGGGATTAAAAATGAAGTTCTTCCCTAGTTTGTTAACTAAGAATGTTTTTTCTTGGTTTTCAACCCTAAGGCCTAATTCTATACACTCATGGAATCAATTAGAAAGAAGTTTTCATGACCAATTCTTCAGGGGTGACTTGAAAAATAGGGTTGATGATTTATTTGGAATTAAAAGAATGAATAACGAATCACATTGACGACTACCTAGCTCGATTCCGTCAAATGAGGAGTCGGTGTCGCCCCTATCCCGAGAGGCATAAATAGTAAAAATTGCTCGCGGAGGTCTAGATTACCATATTAGAAAGAAATTGGTCAACCAACATCTGATAGATCTTGCCCAGTTAGGGGATAAGGTCCGTCAAATTGAACAATTAAGAGCTGAAAAGGTTTTCAAGCAAAAGAGATTCCTCAAAAGAGAAAGGATTAACTTTGTCGGATGCAATGAATCTGACGAAGAGAGTAATGATTCCGAGGAGTATCAGGTAGATTATGTCGAACTAAAAAATGGTCCACCTTATATATGCCGAGCTTTGAAGCCTGCGAGGGCCAAAGAAAGAATCCCTTTCATTAATAAGAAAGTGTATACATTTGATGTGACCAAGGCCGATCAAATATTTGACATATTACTTAAAGATAAGCAATTAAAATCGTCAGATGATCATAGGCTTTTGAAAGTCCGTGAGATTAAAGATCGGAAGTACTGTAAGTATCATAATACTTTTGGTCATGTGACAAATGATTGTATGCATTTCAGGGATATCATTCAGAAAGGTTTGACAGACGGGAGATTAAAGTTTTCAGACAAGAAACCAGAAATGAAGATTGACACAGAACCTTTTGGTCCTGGGCTAACAAGGCATCGCAAGTCCCCATGGGAGTAGGCATGGTCAACATCACTACGGACAGAATATCCAGATGGATCCGACGGATCCATTCGATGTTTATCCGAAGCCAGGAGAACCACTTGTTGACTACATGACACGCATGGGAACTGGGGGCATAATTAAAGTTTGCCCAAGATGTGAAGCGTTTTATGATGAAGTAGCCAAGAAAGCCGGGCGAGAAACCACCATCATATCGCCCACGAGGTAGAATTGAGCCTTGTAATGATGGCAAGAAGAGCAAGGTTGTCACACTCAAGTAGCCATGATGGATCCAAAGCAGTATTACGTATGTTGCATCTGTTGTAAATAGACACGCAAATAGCCGCCAAGAACACATGCACACTACCAAGACCCGGACAACACGACCGGGAGCTTGGCGTAAAGAGCCAATCAGAGGATCAGCAGTAAATAACTCTGTCGGTGGCAGATTTAATCCTGTCAGGACCAGAACACCCCCATCCAACGTAATGGTGGATCAATGGGTGAAGGATTCAGCCATGACACGATATCCAGGATTGCAAAAGCAGACATGGACTAGGAAAAATAAGTTTAGTGATCATGGTCCACCCTTTTGGAATGAGAATTACCGAAGGGGTCAATTGGCTCAAAATGCCCAAATGACAGGGCCTGGTCTGACAGGACCCTCGAATCAATTGGCTATCTCAAAGAGCCAAAAGAGGAGGCTACAGAGGTTTCGACAGGCTCAGAAGAATAAGCTTGCCAGGTAAGGAGGTGTCATCATAAAAAAGATGCCTTCGCGTGATACTGGTTGCTTGGTTGCAACAGCCGATAACAAAGCCGACAAGAAAGGTGATGCCAAAATGAAAAGCGTAATAGTGAACCATCCCATGGAAGCTGATGCGAATAGATCCATTAATCAAGCCAGGCAGAATAAGTCTACATCACAGGTTTTCATAGAAAAGAAGAAGGTTTCAGGGCCGGACATCCCCACTCAAGAAAGCCCATCGGCAAATGTGCGTCGGGCTGACAGAAGTGGAAAAGGTTGCAGGACTCGAGAAAAAGGTTGAGGCCAGAATAGAAAAACAACAACTGACAACGTTCAGGCCTGAATGCGATTTAACCAAAGAGGAATTGTCATTCGATGGTGTCATTGAAGCACTGAATGATCCGAATGATGATATGAACATCAGCGGGGTCATGGACACGGACGGCCAGAAAGAAGATTGGGCCGACATCATAGAGGCATTGGACAACTGTGGCTCAGGGATAGCCCGACCTCTGTCAGATAGGTCAGGGTCAGATGACGAGAGTGATCTAAGAAGAAATCACAGCAGAATGGTCGGAGTTGCATTCTTGGATGAGGATCCGGACAATGAGGTTATACTAGAGCCTGAGATGAGAATGAAGATAGGGTTGATTTCATTCATTCCAGCAGAATATGAGGGATATCTTGAGCTCGATCTCTCTGACGACGATAATGATGCCGTCAAGAATGCAGAAGACCCAGGTGATTGCTGGATGTGTGTTCAGGAGAATTTAGTTACCGTATTCGACAATGTAGCTCAGTTGGAGAAGCCCACCGATGAGCAGAAAAACCATTTGAGGCCTTTACATGTAAAAGCCATAATAGATGGAAGACCTACTAACAGGGTTTTAGTTGACGGAGGAGCTGCTGTGAACCTGATGCCAAGGGCGATGTTCATAAAATTAGGGAAGGATCAGTCGGATCTAATTCCGACAGATATGGTTGTCACTGACTTCAGTGACAAAACTTCTCCGTCAGATGGCGTCACTTTATTAAACATACAGGTTGGCACTGTCGAAAGGATGACACTTTGTTAAGTAATAATTCCGGCCAAGTCAAGCTACAACATATTACTTGGCCGGATTGGATTCACGCCTGTAGGAGCGGTTAGTCAACAAAGGCATCAAAAGGTGATTTTATGGAATGAACAGGATCAAGTAGAGATTGTGGAGGCGGATGACAGTTCTTGCTATGCTCAAGCAATCACATGTTGACTTGTGGTGTATTCACCAAATGTCAGGCCTATAACGCCAATGAAGGGGGTCATTGACAAAGACACGTTGGAGGCAAGCCTTCTCAGCCAATTTGGAGTTAAGGTAAAGGATGAGGCCGACAAGACTCGGTCAGAATCCGGCAATGAGTCTTGAAACACACTTGAAAATATTGTCGGCCTATCTGGCCGACAGAGAAATACACACTCTAGAGAGTGTGTTGACGGATTGTATCATTGACGATGACCCTTTGGGTTTTGAGAAAGGAATCGAATCCAAGAAAAACGTGGAAGTAGAAGATCCTCTGGAAGAAATAAATTTAAGAACGGAAGAAAAGAGAAGACCCATTTTTGTCAGTGCTTTTCTGCCAGAGGATTACAAACAAAAACTTGTCGGATTAATAGCAGAGTACAAAGATTGCTTTGCATGGGACTACGATGAAATGCCTGGTTTAGCGAGGATCTTGTCAAACACCAGCTGCCACTTAGGAAGGATTGTAAACCTGTTAAGCAAGCAAGTAGAAGGTTTGCTCCAGAGGTGGTACATAAAATCAAAGAGGAAGTACAAAGACTGCTTAAAGCGAAGTTCATTCGAACAACCAGGTATGTCGATTGGCTTTCTAATGTAGTTCCTGTCATTAAAAAGAATGGCAAAATGAGGGTATGCATAGACTTCAGAAATTTGAATATGGCTACCCCCAAAGATGAATATCCGATGCCAGTAGCCGACATGCTTGTCGACTCAGCATCAGGAAATGAGATTTTAAGTTGTATGGATGGCCATGCAGGGTATAATCAAATCTTTATAGCCGAAGAAGACGTGTCAAAGATCGCCTTCAAATGTCCAGGAGCAATTGGGACATATGAATGGATTGTCATGCCTTTCGGTTTAAAGAATGCAGGGGCCACCTACCAACGAGCAATGAATACAATTTTCCATGATGTTATTGGAAAATTTGTAGAAGTATATATTGATGATGTGGTCGTCAAGTCCAAAACCAAAGATGACCACTTGGAGCATCTGAAGCAAGGATTTGAGAGAATGAGAAAGCATAACCTCAAAATGAACCCAGAAAAGTGTAGCCGGAGTGTCGACTGCCAAATTCCTAGGATTCTTAGTCCACAAAAAAGGAATTGAGGTAGACAAGAATAAAACCAGAGCGGTCATGGAAGCCTCGGCACCGACAGATAAGAAGGAACTACAATCCTTTTTAGGGAAGATTAACTTTCTAAGAAGGTTCATATCAAATCTGTCAGGAAGAACAAGGATATTTGCACCGCTGGTCAAGTTGAAATCAGAGCAAAGTTTCATATGGGAGCCTTGTCACCAAGAGACTTTTGACCGGATCAAGCAATATCTAGTCAATCCACCCGGTCATGATGCCCGTAATGCCTCGTCGGCCGATCGCTGAAGTTGTACATATCGGCATCCCCGAAGACACTATAGGATGTTTATTAGCCCAGGATGATGATGACAATGTTGAAAGGGCTGTATATTATCTAAGTAGAGTCTTAATTGCTGAAAAGAAGATATAGTGCAATAGAGAAGTTATATCTAGCATTATATTTTTCTTGTACAAAACTTGAATATTATATGATGCCATGTCATGTATTGGTGATTACCAAAACTGGCGTTATAAAGTATATGTTATCAAAACCAGTCCTTAATGGGCGTATTGGTAAATGGACCATCGCCTTGTCAGAATATTCTTTACAATACATACCAGCTAAAAGTGTCAAAAGGACAAGCGATGGCTGACTTTTTTAGTGGACCATCCAGATCGAATGTCTCGGAAATAGATGTTGTCAGTTTACAACCCTGGAAACTCTATTTTGACGGATCAAGGCATCAAGGAGGTAGTGGAGTAGGAATTTTAATCGTGACTCCACAAGGAACTCCTACTAAGTTCATGTTTGAACTTAAGTATCCATGTTCCAACAATGAAGCTGAATACGAAGCTTTGATTGTCAGATTGGAAATACTGACAGAGATAAAAGCACGAAATGTGCATATTTTTGGGGATTCTCAATTAGTCATCAAACAACTTACTCAAGAATACAAGTGTGTCAGCTACAATTTGACAAAATACTGTATCATAGCTAGTAAGTTGATGAAAAAATTCGATGACGTAATTGTTGAATATATTCCCAGAAATTTAAATCAAGAGGCTAATGAGTTGGCTCAGATAGCCTCAGGATATAAAATATCTCAAAAGACTTTGTCAACACTAATGGAAATCAGATAATTATTGTATCCATTAGAAGAAAGAGATATTTTGGTTAATGATGTAATTCTACCTAATGACTGGAGGTTGCCAATAATCGAATATTTGGAAAATCCAAGTCAGAATGTAGATAGAAAAACAAAGTATAAAGCATTGAATTACACAATGCAAGGAGGACTGTTATATAGAAGATATGTTGACGGGACTCTACACAAGTGCCTAAGTGAGCAAGATGCTTATTTGGCTCTATCAGAAGTCCATGAGGGTATATGTGGAGCCCATCAGGCAGGTGATAAAATGAAATGGATTTTTCGACGAAGTTTGTATTGTTGGCCAACTATGGTTAAAGATTGCATTTTATTTGCCAAGTCTTGTGAACAATGTCAGAAACATGGCCATATACAAAACGTACCGGCTGGCGAGTTACATTCTATTGTCAAGCCTTGGCAATTTAGAGGATGGTCTCTAGATTTAATTGGCCAGATACATCCCTCTTCGTCAAAAGGACATCAATTCATTTTAGTTGGAATTGACTATTTTACCAAATGGGTAGAGGCAGTTTGCCTCAAAGCAGTCACCCAACAAGACGTAATTGATTTCATTGAAAATCACATCATTTGTCGGTCTGGCATACCCCAGACTCTGACAACAGATCAAGGGTCAGTATTTGTCGGCAAGAAAGTTGTAGAATACGCTGGTTCTAGGCATATAAAAATGCTCACATCTACACCATACTATGCACAAGCAAATGGCCAAGTTGAGGCCATAAATAAGATCGTTATTAATCATATTAAAAAGCATGTGGGCCGACAGCCTAAGAGTTGGCATAATACTCTTGATCAAATACTATGGGCATATAGAAATTCACCCAGACAGTCGACATGAACCTCACCATATCGGCTAACTTATGGACACGATCCTGTGCTACCTGTTGAAATCAATCTCCAATCCACTCGCATTCAAAGGCAAAATGACTTGCCTATCGACCAATATTGGAATGCAATGCTGGACGAATTGGATGAGTTAAGTGATGAAAGATTGATTGCATTAGAAAATTTGATTCGGCAAAAAGAAAGAATTGCAAAATTCTATGATAGTCGAGTTAAGTTCAAATCATTTAAGGTAGATGATCTGGTGTGGAAAGTCATATTGTCCATGGACAAAAGTTGTCGGCAATATAGTAAATGGTCACCTAAATGGGAAGGACCATTTAGAATTGATAAAGTATTTTCTGGAAATGCCTATGCACTTGTTAATGTTGATACTGGCTTGAGAATAAAGTCGAATAATGGCAAGTATTTGAAAAAGTATAAGCCGACGATGCTAGAAGTAAAAATTGACAGTAAATGAGATAGAACATAAGTTTTATTCATTGATTTGGCAATACAATTTTACATTGTCAAAAGTACATCCTGTCAGTTTAAGCTAACTTATTCCTAAGAGAGCAGGCTGGAAACTAATGGTTGGCATACACAAATGTGTGTCGAATTATGAGCATTCAAAAAGATAAGTTAAAAAGATGTTCATTTGACATACACAAGAAAAAAATGCCAACTGAACTAAGATTGAAAATTTCTGATTTCTTCCAAAGCTTTCTCCAGAGCCTCTCTGTCAGCCTTGGCTGCCAGATATTTAGATTGCATGGCTATTAGAATGTTGATAATTGTCCTGACAGTCACCCCTGACTTTTAGATTCATCGTCAATTTGATTAACCTTTTCTTTGCTGGCAGACAGAGGTTGTGCAAGTTGAAGTTTTTTTCTCTTTGGCTTGAGTTAAAGCAACTTCTAAGTCAACAATCTCTTTGTCTACTGCCAAGTCAGCTTTGACGTCGTCAGCAATGACATGAATCTCTTGTTCTCTTATGGCCTTCATGGTGCGCAGAGTCCCCAACACACTGTCCTTGTTGATTTCTTTGGTTTCAAAGGGGGACATAACATCATTGAAGGTTTACAATTTGTCTGTCAGATCATCAAAGAAGTCTTGGGCAGAAGCCAAAGTGACCCTGCTTGAAGTTGGCAGAATGTTCTTGATTAGATTAAGTTGTTGGAAAAGATTGGTCATGGTCGAACGAATGGCTGAATCTGAACATAGGATGTCAAATGGATGCTTGAAAAGGGATTTAAGATCTTGCAAAAACTTGACAGCTTGATAATCACTCGAATATTGCCCTGTCAATTTTGAAAAATGGGCAGATCTTGATGAACTCCGATGACCAGTCTCTGACAGAAGATCAGTCTGTCGGAAGAGGTGGAAGATGTGTCTGAGAATTGGAGTTTGTTGAGGAGTTGGTGAAGAATGAATTGGTTGTTCAGGAGGATTGATGGCATCAAGATTGTAGATTGTTGAAGTTTTGCCTCTCTCCGTAAGCCGTCGAAAGACAAAACTTGGGGGGCATCTGTTAGGAGTGAACTTTCATATTTGAGTTTTCATCAGATAGGCAGAAAGAGACTACATGAAAATTGAGAAAGAAGTCCCAAATTTGGTATATACTGGTTTGGCTAAAAGAAAGTTGACAAGTACTGATTCTTATTATTGTAAATATATTTTATACTATTAACCAACCAAAATTCGACTCATCTTTAAAAAAAATGTTTGATTCTTATCGTAATTAGTAATTACTTTAAAAATCATTCATGCCATGATTTTTGATTATTAATAGTATTAAAAAAATATACACAAACTGTACATACCCATTAAATTCAAATTTAAACGAATATGAATGTCATAAATAAATAACATTAATAAGAAAAATAAAAGGTCTAACTTTTTTTTTTGGGTGACACGGTCTAACTTGTTTTTTCCCCCATATATTTAATATTTAATACGAACGTATATTTTTGAAGAAAAAAAGCATTCAAATCAATTCTTTAAGACAAATGCTAATTTGACACAGTTTTTAGACATCAATACGACGAAATCGTATGTGCCATACTGTGCGACACTGTAGCTGCACTGTGTGACACTGTAGCGGGTATTAAAATTTTTTTTTTGTAAATAATTTTTTTAGTTAAATATGTGTAAATATCTGGTGAATCGGGTATAAATATCTGATGAATTCAGTTCATTATCTGGTGAATGGGTTTTTTTGAGAAATAATTTTTTTGGTTAAGTATGTGCAAATATATGGTGAATCGGGTATAAATATATGGTGAATTCAGTTCATTATCTGGTGAATAGGTTTTTTTTGAGAAATACATTTTTTGGTTAAGTATGTGCAAATATCTGGTGAATTCGGTATAAATATCTGGTGAATTCAGTTCATTATCTGGTGAATGCTTTTTTTTATAAATAAATTTTTTGGTTAAGTATGTGTAAATATCTGGTGGATGGGTTTTTTTTATAAATAAATTTTTTGGTTAAGTATGTACAAATATCTGGTGAATCATGTACAAATATCTGGTGAATCATGTACAAATATCTGGTGAATTCAGTTCATTATCTGGTTAATGAGTTTTTTTTAGAAATAAAATTTTTATTTTTTTAAAAAAGTCAAAATTAAAATAAAAAAAAGTGGCGCTACAGTAGCGCTACTGTAGCATGATGTCGTATTGATGTCGGAATATTGTGTTCAATTAGCACGGCTCATTCTTTAACAAGTGGATAAAGAGGAAATTTGATAATAACTTTCTTGATTAACTTTTTAATTATAATTAATGAATTTAATTGTTATGCATTGTCGGTGACTCAATGTAAGGATTTTTTACAATGTCAATCAATATGAAATTGACACATCATAAGAAACTTTTGATTTTTATCCTAAATACCTTAAACGATACACATGTCATATCATGATTTCTGATTGTTTGAAAATATAAAAAACTTTACATTGTCAGTACGTTGCAATTTAGCTCATCATTAACATTATAATTTTGATACTATGTTTTATGATGTGTGGCGTATTGGTACAATGTGTTAGGAGTGAACTTTCATATTTGAGTTTTCGTCAGACAAGCGGAAAGAGGCTACATGAAAATTGAGAAAGAAGTCCCAAAATTGGTATATACTGGTTTGGCTAAAAGAAAGTTGACAAGTACTGAGTTGACAGACGAAAAGTTGACAGAAAATTGGTCAAGAAAGTTGACAAGTACTAAGTTGACAGACGGAAAGTTGACAGAAAATTGGTCAAGAAAGTTGACAAGTACTGAGTTGACAGACGGAAAGTTGACAGAAAATAGGTCAAAAGCAAGACTGTCAAATTCATAAGGAATTCCCAAAGTAGACAAGAGTTGGATCGAAGAGAGGAAAATTGACCAAGTTCAAAGTCGACAGGAATAAAGTTGACAGAAGAATGTACATAAAGAAAAACGTCAAATTCAGAAGATTATAGAAGAATTGACAAGTGTGAAATTGACAAGAAGTTCTTCAGTTGACATGTCAGACAAGAAAAGCCGTCAAAAAGGCGAAACTTAGAGCGCATCTGTCAAGGGTGAAATTTCTGATTATTGACGGATGCATTTGACTGGCTGACAAAGGAACCAGAATAATGACTGATATTTTCTAAGTATTATACTTGGTTGACAAGAAAATACTGGCCGACAGAAAGGATAAATTGACAACCCAGCTTTTTGACAAAGTGTTAAGAAGAGTTGTCAAACGTACAAAAGTGTGAAAATGGCTAAGTCCTCAAGGCTGACAAGGCATCTGCAAGATAAGCCGTCAAACAGCCAAACCGTTGACAACAAGCAAGTTGACACAAAGCGGTTCAAAGAATTGAGCAGTTAGAGAAGTTTGCTTGTCAAATAGTTTGAATTTGAATGTGGTAAAACTGTCATATAGGTGTCAGAAAGTAGTTTAGGAAGTTACTTTTAGGTAGTTACCTTTAGGAAGTTATTTACTTTTTCTATAAATACTAGATTCTACGATGTAATGGAGGTTGGAACTTGAAACATCCTACACGTCTCGATCACCACAATGACTGACGGATTAACTCAAGTACTCCTTCCACCCTTTTATCATCAATACAATGTTTAATTTCAATTCAATATTGGTTCATTTCCTTCAAGTTCTTCATGCATTTTCCAGCTTATTTATAATCATCTTCAAGTTATTTCATGTCTTTACTTTTCTACATTTTACATCTCTTGCAATTTATCTTTCATGTTTTTCACTTGCTTTCTTTTAATTTTATGCAATGTAAACGCTTTCTTTTACTTCCATTTAAATGTTTTTCTTTAATTGATTTCTTCCTTTAATTTACTGTCATTTATCTTTCATGTCTTTCACTTGCTTTATTTTAACTTTTTGCACTTTAAATGCTTTCTTTTACTTTTCAACTATTTCAATTCCTGAAATTCATTGTTTTCCTTTAAATTTCCTGTTGTTTATTGCTTTCCTTTAATTTCATGTTCTTTATTTACTTTCTTCTAATTTTCTGCATTTTACACGCTTTCCTCTATTTTTATGTCATTTAAATGTTTTCCCTTAATTTTCAGTTTTTTACATGTTTTTATTTAAATTCATGCATTTCTCCTCTTTTATCAATCAAGTGGTTTTTCAGACCATTTGAGTTCTTTTCCATGCTTTGAATGTTGTCAACTTTTACTATTGGCAATATTCTGTACATCTCTTTCAAACTTACCTATTCATTTTAACACCAAGTCCTTGCCAGTATTTACTAGATTTGACTGATTTGTCAAATTCATACTTGACAGACACATATATACACATCCTGACGAGATTACCGCATAACTCGTTGGCCCCACACTCGTCTGATCTCTAATTATTTGTAACCAAAGAATTTTTGGACACCAACCAAAAACCAGCGTTAACACAATGTTAATTTTAGTATCCAGCAATATTTGGAGAAACAAGATCGTGAGAGTGAGAATATTCTTGTAAAAAAAAAAAGAATGTGAGAATATTTTGTAAATGTTGAATTAATAGTGTATGTCATTTATAAAATTAAAATAAAGGATATAGGGAAAGTTATTCGGAATCCTATTTCTTTTTGACTCAAATGGAATCCTATTTCATGAAAATATAAAATCCCTATTTTACCTGTTTTCAAGGAAGGAGGTTTGTTAAATTCGTGAGACGAAATTTAGAATTTAAATGGCATTTCATATATATTTTTTCAATTAACAAACATGGGAGTTCTTTGATTCCTTTATTAAATGAAGAATGTTAATCAATATCCTAAATACATTGATTAATGATCTTAAAAAGAAAAATTTTCATTAGAATTTATACATTTTATATTTTAAAGAATGTTGAACTTGGTTTTCCAATGAATAATTGGTATCCTTAACGGCTTAACCAGTGTCCTTATTAAATATAGAGTAACATTTTATTTCTTCGGTTCTTCACATCATTCAAACATCAATGGAATTGGTTGATACTTAGTTTGGTTATATACATGCTAACTATTTTTAAAATCAAACCAAATTAATGTGATCTACCAATAAGGATCGAGGCGCTGATAAACGAGGAAAATTAAAAATCAACTTTCTTCAAATTTTGAAGAAGACCATCGTTAAAACATAGAAGGACTTCTCTTTTGGGAAGTGGATGACCCCTTAACTTACGGAGAAGCCAAAAAAAAAAAAACTATTTTCTCCTTTGGAAAGATACTTTTTGTGTGTTATTTTATGGAACAAAATTCTTATGTCTAGTTTCGGAAACAATTTCCGCATCACTATTTTTCTTTTTTGACAAATTCCACATCACTATTTCATTTTTTTTTTGTTTCCCAGATATTTCTACGCACAACTGTGGAGATTAATCTCTCGAACCGGTAGAACCACAAGGACGCAAAGCTCTCCCTCAAGAGTTTTAACGCTGCTGCATTCTCAGGATCAAGATTCGAACTCGAAATCACATTACTATTTCATTGATTGGCAATAACATATAAATGCATAGTAAGTTTAAAAGGCACAGTGGGCGAAGCATCTTTTTTCATGCATTTAAAAAATAATATTTTAAAATCAACATGGTGTGATACATTTGGCAGATAACTGAGTCCCTTAAGCATATGGTCAGGGATTCGATTTCTTACTCATACGTATGGAAGAGCATCTATTGTTGGGAGAAGTCAAACCCTTGAATGAACCCGGGTTCACCAAAAAAATATACTCCCTCCAGACATAATTATAAGAAAAAAACTAAATTCACATTTACTGAGAAAATTAGTTAAATTAGTTTTCGTGGAAAAGTAAATGAAGAATTGGTTTGATTGATTAATTTTCTTGATTTTTGTAATAATAACATTCAAGAGTGTTGACTTCATTGATTTTTGCTTATATTTGAATCCAAAAAATATATATCTACTTTTTGCTTATATTTAGGTCGAGAGGGAGTATTAAATAAGCAAAAGTTAAGGCAGATGTAAGGCTGCTTGGTTTTGAAGTCAATATTGTTGCAATTAATATTTATAAGTTGCTTATGAAAAAGGATTACAGGTTCAAATAATAAGATGCAACAATAAGCTCATGAAAAGGTCCATAAATAAAGTTGAAGTATGAATTACGAATGTGTTTTAACCTCTGTAGACGGTCATTCAAAGTTCAAACTAACAAATTGATTGGCTGAACACCATAACGCATTATGGATTATCTGAAAGTGCTATGTGATAGACTGATAGCCACTCGAGATTATCACAAAATTACAACTTGCTGCCTTTTGTATTATATTTTATTTATTTTAAGATTTATAGAGTATTTTATACTTGTTTTGATATTTATCGGATATAAAAAATTAAATTTTTTTTTACTTAAAAAATATATTCATTCAAATTGGTAAAATATATCGAAAACAACACAAATTCAACATAACTAAAAATCGAAAAGGATGAAGCTGCGAACAAACTCACAGCATCCAGGTTAATAGCATAACACGACAAAATGCCTACAAATGTGACAAAATCAAAGTGACCGGAATACCCATGCCTCCGGATTTGTAACGTTGACACCCAAAATCTTGATTGAATCTGTAATGGGTCGAAGTTGATCTGTCAATCTGAACCAAACGAACATTGCAACAAGACGAGAAACCAAACGACGCCGCAACAAGATGACTAACAAAACACCGTCGCACACAGACGACGAAAACACGGAAACGAAAGAAAAATCAGATCTATGTGGAAGAACTACTTATTTAGATAAAAAAAAGATAAAAAACGATGTAGATGGGTGATTCCACGCCAAAAGATGACCCAAAACCACCCCCGTCCAGTAGATGAGAAAAAAGGAAAAGAATAAAAGAAGGAAGGCCGAGGGAGAGGCGGCTCTAGGTTTTCTCTTTTTTATGATTATTCGATTCTGATTCAATTTTATAAAAATTATATACATATATAAATATATATTATATAATATAATATTTTTATATTAATCTCTACGAATTTACAATTACATGTATAAAGTATTAAAAAATAATTGAAATTTGTTGAATTTAAAGGAAAGTAAATTTATTTTTCGTCGTATCTTTATTCTACTAGATTGATGGACCCGTGCCATACATGGGGAATATGCTAATTTTTCGAATTTTATTTTTAAATATATAATTGTTGAATTCGTGTTTTGATGGACCCTTGCCACATATTAATTACCAATGCCGGAAAGATTAGAGTTCCAATAAAATTGTAAAATGTCAAGATAGTTATTAATCGTTTTTCTAGTAACCTAGAGTATTTGAAAATATCTTAAAATTATTTATTTCGAAAATCTTGTCTGCATTAAGAATAAGTTTAATAAAAATTTTAAAGGACATGAATTGCTTCGATTGCATAGATGACAAAATGATAATTATAATTTAAGATATTTTAATAATATTATATTATTATTAGACCCAATCATATGATGCAGCTTTTCATATTTCAAATCATATTTATGTATTTGAAATTTTGAATGCAAAATTTTTCATTTAAAGTTTTAATCATATAAAGTTGAAATTTATCATCTAATATATAACTTTTAACTTCGTGCATCATGGAGATTTTTTTAATTATTACTTCTATAAAAATATGTTGATAAACAACAGACAATAGCGACGTAAAAGGATGATTTCTTGTTAATAGTATTTGTTAATTAATATTTACTAATATAGTAAGAGAAAGAGCAAAGTTGTTTTATAAAGACTAAAAAAATTCAAACTTAAAATAAAATATATGATTCAAAATTGAAAAGTCAAAATTATGATTCTTATTTTAAGAAGATATACAAATCATACAATTATATTGAATTAAGATGGTAGTCATACTCTGTCAAAAAAAAAATACTATAGTTATGATTTTTTTTATAAAAAAAAAAGATTGTAGTTATATTTCAATCACTAAATTGAAGATAACAAACTATAATTGAAGAATTAGCTTGAATAGTTACAAAAGTAAAAAAAAAAATTGTTTAGATTCATCATAATTTAAATATAAATTGTGTCAAGAGATTAAAGTAATTATAAGTGAGTAAATAAAAAAAAATATTATAAGTGAAAATATACAAATGGGTCATAAAATGTATTGTATGAAGCAAGAGCAATTATAATAAATCATAATGCTAGAGACACAAATAGTTAACAATCACATTAAATGATAATTTGCTAATAGGTTGACACATGGAATAACATTCAATGAGGTTATTCCTGATAGATGAGGGCATTATTTGGTTAAACAAATTAATTAAATGTTATCCAATAAAAATTTTCAATTAAATTGAAAATAGCGTATTTTCATGGGCATGAGCTTATTGAGATAAAGCTAAAGGCGCTTAATTATAAAAATACTAGTGTATGGACCCGTGCCATGTACAGGGAATATGCTAATTTTTTAGGATTTCATTTTTTAATATGTAACTGATGATTTCATGTTTTGTGGTTTAATTATTTTTTTGGGAAATTATATACCAAATATTATTAAAACAAATATTTTGTCTAAATCTTCGATCAAAAAATGTAACAAATATTAACTTAATAATTATTATTGACATTACAATATAAATAATGACTCTTAAATATATAATTTAAAAAATAAGTCATGTATAAAGAATATATATATATATATATATATATTAATATTTGAAAATTGACATTAGAACTTTATTGTGAATTTTTTTTTTCAAAACAAAATTATAAAATAACAATAACTATTTCTTCTCTCACTGCTTAGTGTCGTACTTCTCTTAACATTTAATAGTAAATTCACATTTTCAAAGCAACAACCATATTTTAATCTGATCAATCATTTCTCAGTATAATTTATTTAAACAATAATACTAAATATGTAAACATGATCTTCTTAATGATATGCATTTTTAAGAAAAAAATATATTTATTTATCATATTATTATTTTTCTTCTATCTTAAAAATTTATTTGATTTAGTTATCCTATTTTTTCGTGCAAGTCAACAATTTTTCTAAAATATATTTATCTATCATATTATTTTTCTCACTCTCTTGAAAATCTATTTTATTTAATTTTCCTTTTTTTCTCGTGCAGATTAAAGATTTCTAGAAAATATCGATAATTATCTATCATATTAATCTTATTCTCTCTCGAAAATCTAGTTATTTATTTGTTCTATTTTCCCGTGCAATTGAATCATTTTTCTAAAATATACTTATGTATTATATTAATTTTCCCTCTCTTTTTAAAATATATTTTATTTAATTTTCCTTTTTTCTCATGTAAATTAACCATTTCAAGAAAATATAGATAATTATCTATCATATTAATCTTCTTCTCTCTCGAAAGTCTACTTGATTTATTTATTCTCTTTGCACGGTGGAAGTTAACAATTTTTAGAAAATATATTTATATATCATATTACTTTTTCTTCTCTCTTAAAAACCGATTTGATTTACTTCTCCCCTTTTTCTCGTGCGAGTAAATCATTTTTTGAAAAATATATTTATCTACCATATTATTTTATTTTTATCTCTTGAAAATTTATTTGATTTATTTCTTCTATGTGTCCGGTGTAAGTTAATCATTTTTAGAAAATATACTTATCTATCATATTATTTTTTCTTATCTCTTGATTTTTTTTTATTTCTCTTGCTTCCCATGCAAGCTAAGGGAATGAATTCTCTCATGTTGGATTTCCACTTGGATTCTCACATGTTGAATTCCCCATCCTTAAAACATCCATGTCCCCATTTTTTTATTTTGAAGTTTCTATCTCTTATTTACAATTGATGGTTCGAATTTAAATGGACTTCCATGTCACATGAGAGAATTCATTCCCTCAAGGTAACCATCTTCAATAAATATAGTTATCTATCATGTTATTTTTTTATTCTCTATTGAAAATCTATTTGAGTTAAATCTCATCTTTTTCCCATGCAAGTGAATCGATCATTTTTAGAAAATATATTTATCTATCATATTATTATTCTTATTCTTTCTTAAAAATCTATTTGATTTATTTATCCTCTTTTCTCGTATAAGTTAACCATTTTTAGAGACTAATTTTATCCACCATTTTATTTTTTCTCTTATCCCTTGAAAATCTATTTGATTTATTTCTCATCTTTTCTGGTGGAAGTTAACCACTTTTTAAAGATATAATCATCTTGATATTATTTTTCTTCTTCTCTCTTAAAAATCTATTTTATTTATTTCCTTTCTTTGTCTGGTGCAAGTTAACCATTTTTAGAAAAGTAATTATCTATCATATTATTTTTTATTCTCTATTGAAAATTTATTTGATTTATTTATCCTCTTCTCTTGTGCAAGTTAACTATATTTATCTTTAGAAAATAAATTTTTATATCATATTTTTTTCTTCTCTTTTGAAAATCTTGATGAATTAATTCCCCTATTTTCCTCGTTGAACTTAACCATTTTTTGAAAATATATGTATCTATCGTATTATTATTTTTCTCCTGTCTTAAAATCTATTTGATTTATTTCTTATTTTTTCCTATGCAAGTTAATAATTTTTTTAGATAATATATTTATTTATCATGTTATTTTTCTCTTCTATTTTCTCTTATGAGAAGCCCATTTTCCCATGTCTTGCACCAAATGATATGCATATTTGTTTAATAATTTTTTATATTTTTAAATTATAAAATTTTGATTTGTATTCGTTATTATTATTGGATGAATTTTTTCTATATCAAATATTATTAAATTTAAATAACCAATCAATAAATTGAAAGAATGAATAATTTTTAAGTCTTGAAACTATATTATAATACAATAAATTTATTAAAATGCAGTACAGTTCAAAAAAAATTGAATGATAAGACAAACTTTCTAAATATAGTTTATTAAATAAATTACATCTAAATATCAATTAAATCGTTTTTTATCATTTTTTAATTATATATCTTTATATTTTTAATTAAAATATAAATAATTAGTGATTTGATTGTATAATTGAGTAATTTTGAAAAACTGCATAAGAATTAGTAAAAATAATTAGTGATTTGATTGCATATAAATTGTATTTTATGATATAAATAGAAATTTTTATAGCAACTGTTAAGGTCACAAAAACAAATTATGAAAATCTACCACGTTATAATTAGAAAGTTTTAAAGCAAGTAAGAATGTTAAAAAAGCAAATTATGAATACATTACAAAGATCAATATAGTAATGGAAAAAAGTATTTATTACTAATTGATCAACACGGTTATGATTGACAATAATTAATGATATATTAATGACATTTATTCATATGCTTTGATAATGTGTGTCTTCAAATAATAAAAATTTACACAAGATAACTTTAGATGAGAAATAAAATGTACCTTTTTTTTACGAAAAAAGTGTATCTGATTGACGTATCATAACCTTATTTTATAATAAACGAGTTTAATTGGTATGTACCGTCAGTGTAAAATTTGTTATACTGTCAACTAATCACAAAGCATGATATTAATGACTTTTATGGTGATTTTGATAAGAATCAAAGATATTTAATGACGTGATAATTTATTATTGGTTGACAATGTAAAAAAAATTTACACTGACAGTGCATACCAATTAAACTCATAATAAATAAATAATCTTAATATATATAAAAGTAAGGTAGTGGCTGAAATATTTTCCCTCAAAAAAAATGGTAGGTAGGTAATTTATAAAATTTTCTCTATCACGAATAAATGGTGTCATTGGATATTTCTCCAAGGAATGAAACTATTTTGAAAATTTGAATTTGAGTCAATTAATTAAAATTGATTTATATTTGAAATCATTAATCAAATCTTCTATTATCTTATGAAATCAGATTAATTTATTTATATGCTATCTGAAATTTTGATTGGTATTCAAATAATGTTGCTCTTTTATATGAATGATTTTATTGTTTTGCATATTTCTCCACGATTAAATTGGTCTTAATTTCAAAAATATACACAAAATCAAATCATGCTTGATTGAAATTGTTATTGTTATTATTATTCTTATTCTTATTATGATTGTGATTATGATATTATTATTATTATTATTGCCATTTTTAATTCTCATTATTTAAGTCTTTTAGTCTCTTATGCACTGTACACAATACTTTCGTGAAGATTATCCACCATTAGACCATCAGTGTTATGTACTACAGCTGAAGATTTGTTTTCTTTTCTTTTTTTCCTTTATTATTTTGTCTCTTTTTTATTTTAAACTTTTGGTATTTTAGATGATTATTTGGTTTTGATGAGCTAAAATATGAGGATTTACTTTGAATAATGATATTTGCTCTTAAACATAATGCTTCGGATTTTGTAGAATGGCACCAACAATTACCTTAGTTAATGACATTGTTCCTAGAAGGATCGAATGGAAGATCAAGGTTCGTGTGCTTTGTATGTGGAACCTAGTTGATTTCAAGAATCCTTTGCAAACTGATAGTATTTAGATGGTTTTCCTTAATTAAAAAGTAAGTAATTTTTTTTTGCATTAATGTATAAATGTATTTAATGCATTTGTTTCCTTTTGTCGATGAACGTCTCTCTGACATGTTCTTTTCTTTTCTTTCTTTTTTTTTAATTCAAGTCTAACAAGATACATGCTACAGTCATACCAAAGTTTGGTCGATCAAAATAATTTGAAGTTCAAGACGTCAAGGCATAAGTTTAAGCTGAATTTTATTCGTAGTACCGAGTGCAAAAAAATAATAGATGACACAATGCCAACTCTTCATTTCGATTTTGAGTCCTTTCCCGAAATCCTTTCTGATACCTGCCACGACTTTTTGTTTGGTTAGTATTTGTTTACTTAGCATTTTGATGTGATTGAATGTGTTTAAAAATATTTAAAATTGTTGATATGTTGTCTTTGTTTGCCCTTGATTGTTAGATGTAATGGGACATGTTGTGGAGAATGATGCCTTTGAGCAGATGGAGAAAAATGGAAAAAAGAATAAGCTAATAGAAATAGTACTTGAAGATTTGGAGTAAGTAATAGAATTTATAAAATGTGATATACTTACTATTTTCTATATTTTTCTGTTCTCATTTTAAAATATCTAAAATATTCTGATTTTTATAAATGTTTAAGGTATGACTTATTATATTTTAAAAGAATCTTGGTCTTTACATATAAGTTTTTATATGAATCAATACTATAGATTTTTTAAAGCTTAAAAATTATATTCTTATCAATGAAATTTTTGTATATTGTCTTTTCTGAAATCATATAATATAATATTTTAAAAAATATGGTGGTTGGTATGATATTTGTTGTCGTTAAGTTAGGAAATTTTCAATTTTTTTACATTTAATATATTAAAAAATGACATCTTTTCATTTTAGAATAAAAAATAAAACATGACTCCACTCAAGATGACTTAAATTATGAAGCTTCAAATTAAATTAAATGAAAGATATGTTCTTTTATGAGTTATATGACTTAAATTGTCTCTGTATATTGCATTTCTATATTTTAATGAGTGTATCAATAAAACTTTGTCTTGCTTTTCAACAATGCCTCAGCCTGACATGTCATTAATTTTAGAATCATAAAATAGACTTATTTATGATGATCTTAGCTATGCCAGACATTCTTTGGCTTCAGAACATGCGTAGCAATTGTCCACAATGATTGTTGAACAACGCCAAATATATGACACAATAATACGAAGTGTGGATGAAAATCGTGGGGGGCCGTTTTTTCTTTATGGATATGGTGGGACGGGAAAAACTTTTATATGGAGAGTCATTTCTGCATCTATAAGATCTAAAGGAGAAATTGTTTTGACAATTGCATCAAGTGGAATAGTGCCTTGCTTATTCCTGACGGTAGAATGACACATACTAGATTTGTCATTCCCATAAATGTCAATGAAGATTCCACATGTAACATAAAACAAGGCAGTGCTCTAGCAGAGTTGATTATCAAGGCTAAGCTAATCATATGGGATGAAGCACCTATGACTCACAAGCACTGCTTTGAAGCCTTTGACAGAACATTTAGAGATATACTTCGATTTTATAATGCTATTAGTTTGAATCTTCCATTTGGGGGAAAGGTTGTGGTTTTGGGTGGTTATTTTAGGTAAATTCTTCCAGTGATTCCGAAGGGAACAAGGCAAGATGTTGTTCATGCAAGTATTAATGCTTCATACCTCTGGCAAGTTTGTCGTGTCCTAACTTAACTAAGAACATGAGACTTCGGTGTGGTTCTTCAAGTATTAGTGTTGAAGACATGAACAAATTCTCAGATTGGGTATTGAGAAACGGGGACGGCACCATTGGTCAAATTAATGATGGAGAGGTTGTCATTGATATACCGGATGACATGTTGATTACAAATTCGGGTGACCCCCTCGCTTCTATTGTGGATAGTACTTTTCCATCCCTTTTGGAGAATATGAATGATCCATCATTTTTTCAACATAGGCCTATTTTAGCACCAAAAAATGATGTTGTTAATAAGTTGAATGACTGTATGATGTCATTGATCCCCGGGTAAATGAAAACTTATTTGAGTTTTGACAGCCCATGCTCCCTTAGTGGAAATGTTGATAGGCTAGATGATGTTCATACTCCTGAATTTTTTAATACCATTACTTCATTAGGACTTCCTAATCATGAATTGAAGCTAAAAATTGGTGTTCCCATCATGTTGTTAAGAAACATAGATCAGTCTTCTGGATTATGCAATGGCACATGACTCATCATTACCGACATGGGCAACTATGTTTTGGAGGCAAAAATCATTTTTGGAAGTAATATTGGACAAAAGGTTCTTATTCCTCGATTGTCATTGATGCCATCTGACATCAGGATCCCTTTGCAATGACAATAAATAAGAGTCAAGGACAATCCCTAAAATATGTGGGCATTTATCTCCCACAATCTGTTTTTACACATGGGCAGTTGTATGTTGCAATATCAAAGATTACATCACGTTAAGGTTTGAAGATACTGGTATGTGACAATGAAGGTTACATTTCAAATTCCACCTCCAATGTAGTGTATAAAGAAGTATTTCAGAATTTAACATAAGTAGGTGACATAATATTTATTAAATTTATTTTATACATTACAACATCTCTTACTCATTGTTTATGAAGTACTTTTTTTCCGTTGATCGTGGTATTTTTTTCATTTAGATTTGTTGATGTTGAAAGCTAATTTTGAAAATCTTAATTATACCCGAAACATTGATTTCTCGTGCATTGCACGGGTACATGGTCTAGTACACAGTTATAAACAATAGATAATAGGTAGATAATAAATTTTATCGACTTCCATATCGTCATATTCATCAAATTATATTAATCAACTCAAATCATTGAATTTTTAATTTAATTTTTACAATCTTGATCGTGTATTTATAATTATACCTATTTATTATTACTATGTATCACTATTAATTTTGAATTCAAACTTGATTTAAATTGATATTACATATCTAATTATATTTTTAAATATTAAAATCATGTTAGAAATAATTAATATAAAAGCAAGTGTCAAATAATCTAATTTTGATTGATTGATTTTTTTTAATTTTAATTATTTAATTTAATATTCTTATAACAAAAGGTGATTTGAATGAAGTAAATATATGATTTTTACTGATATTTATCCAATGAGCACTTAGTTTCAGTGAGCGGTTAATATTTAAAGAATCAAATTCTAATAAAAATTGAAAAGATCTTTTATTTATTAGTTTTCAACTTGTCACCAAATCCTTAGTAAAACAATTTCAAATCAAATCACAAAAATATTTTTTGCCTTTTTTATTGTCATGCTCTAAATCAAATCCAAACTAAAAGTAAAGAATAATTAAACATTGCGAGAAGGACAAAAACGTATCAAATTGTAGAACCAAAAATAATAACTAATGCAAATATTATTTTGCCACAATAATATAATAATAATGTGAATATTCGTCATGATTTAAGAGACTCTTCCTGAATAATAATAATAATAATCTTGGTATTCAAAATTGCAAGAATATTATCAACTCTTACACACTAAAGAAAAAGTCTTTCTCTTTTCAATCACTTACAAAGCTTTCATACTTTCAAAATCATTTTCAATTCCTACACCAGCAGCATGCTTTTATATATAAAAGCTCTTTTCTCTGATCAGCCACCCAAAATTTTCTCTTTCAATAAAAACACCTGCCAAGGGCAAATAGGTTGAAGCTACTAAATAAAGGCATTTAGGTTGCAATTGAAAAATAAAACTCCATCATTTTCAATTGCATCATTATATGTATTTACCAGCTAGTAGTTTTGATCCAGTAATTAGGATCAATTAGAATTGTGACATAGTTATAAGCATTAGCACATTAAATTTAAATGTCTCGAGACAAAAGCAATTACAACTTTAAATGGTAAAAAAATTAAATCAAATCAATAAAAAAAATTTAGGCAATCAATAAATAGTTTTTTTGATAAGCACAATCAAATCAACAATGAAAATGTTTTTTTTTTTACACCATGAAAAATGTTAGAGAAGATTAATTGTAATAAAGGAAAGAATTAAAACATTTCAAAAAAATATTATTTTGGAATAAAATATCCAACATAATATTACTTTTATATATGTGAAGTATTGTATACTCAAACCTCAGTACTAAGATAAGCTTTGTTAGACAGGCATAAAGCAGGTTTGCTATTTTGACACAAAATGCCGGACAACATAGGTACATCGTATGAACAGTGTCGCACTGTAGCTGCACTGTGTGGCACTGTAGCACAACTTTTTTTTTTTTTTTAAAATTTAAATTTTTTTTGTAAATAAATTTTTTGATTAAGTATGGGCATTCACCACATATTTGAAGGCATTCACCAGATAATTGAACTACGTTCACCAGATAATCTAAGGCATCCACAAGCTAATTTAGTATAGGCATTCACCACATATTCGAAGGCATTCACCAGATAAGTGAACTACGTTCACCAGATAATCTAAGGCATCCAAAACTCGGTTTTAGTATGGGCATTCACCAGATATTCGAAGGCATTCACCAGATAATTGAACTACGTTCACCAGATACTCTAAGGCATCCAAAACTTGGTTTTAGTATGAGCATTCACCACATATTTGAAGGCATTCACCAGATAATTGAACTACGTTCACCAGATAATCTAAGGCATCCAAAACTTGGTTTTAGTATGGGCATTCACCACATATTTGAAGGCATTCACCAGATATTGACACATACTTAATCAAAAAATTTATTTACAAAAAAAATTTAAATTTAAAAAACAAAAAACAAAAAACTGTGCTACAGTGCCGCACTGTGCGACACTGTTCATACGGTGTACGTATGTTGTCATATTTTCTGTGTCAAAAAATCATTTTCGTGCATAAAGAAGGCTACTGAAACAATGAAAGAAAGCAAAGAGAAAAAACCAAACCACTACAGTAGATTTTATGGGCCAGGCATTGGAGATGACATTGTCTGTTGCAAAATTATCATTACAGTTCCATATTTTCCTTATAAAACGAATAGAAGTAAAATAAAATCTTTGTACATGTCAAAGATCAAGGCACTTAATGCACATTTTTGAGTGGCACAAAAAAATATTCTTAGGTTCCATTGACCCCACAATAGGGCATCGGGATGGGCAAATCAGAGAGCCTAAGATTTGGGAAGCAAAAATCCAGCCAAAGGAATTAAGATGCGGAGGAAAGTTTATTACAAATTTTGAAGATTTACGTTTTCTATAATAAGGCAAATAGAAGCAAAAGGAATAAGAAGATATCATGATACCTGGAAGATTATTGATAGGTCACATAAGGCTTGAGCCACGATCAGGGGTGAATCTAGTGTGAGGGCACCTGCCCCCACTATTTTTTTTATCTTTAATTTCTATATAATTTCTATTTTGTCCCACTAAAAAAATATTATTGCCTCCATCGTTCTACAATTTTGCCCCCACTATCCAATATTTCTAGATCCGTCCCTAGTCACGATCAACCAATACATGCATCATATGAAGTTTCAACCTGAAATTTTGATAGACATTACTAAATTACTAATTACTAAATATAAACACATGTCAACAATGAAAAAAAAAACTAAATAAGGTGGTTGTTCATTTAGAAGTATCCAATATTTACAGTTCACCAATTATAATTTTATGTATTTTTTATCTTTATTGCTTGTTAATACTGATTATCATCCATCATTTTGAATAATTTGAGTAATAAGCAAATTTGGATATTTCATTCATTATAGTTTGATACATGTATGAATAATAATAAGCAAATTTGGATATTTCATTCATTATAGAATTAAAACTATTCCAGACGTTTCCTGATTTGGAGGGGGATTTTCTTTTGAATTAATGCCATTATGGGAGTTATTATGGTTATTTTTTGAGTTATTGATATAACCATTATTTAAATAGGTTGATAGAGGATTTTTTTAAGAAAATTATTTGCTATCCAAATGATTGTCGTTACAATATTGAATTTACTTATTTAATTGGACGGAATTGAGAAGCCGAAATTTGGTGATTTGTGAGAGTGCCACGTGTATTATGTTCATTGAGGATTTGTAAGAATGCTAAACGTGTAAAAACTACACTATGTAAAATCGTTTAACATTCTTTTATGTATATATTATAGATTATAAACTATTTTTATAAGGAAAATTTCAAATAAGGAGAATCTCATACTTAAAACATGAGTACTTTTAAACTGAAAACATGTCATTGTTTTTTTTTTTTTGACAAAGAGAACATGTTATTGCTCGTTAGCATTATATGATATAATTGTTGGGGGTATTATTACAAACAGAATATTACAAATTTATAATAATATCTATAATATATTAATTATGGGATTCACTTTTCACTGTTGCATCTCCAAATGGTGACACGTGTCGCCTCTTTTTTTGTTTTTTTATTTAAAATATTTTTTTTAAAATTTTTTTTTTTATTTTTTTTTTGTTCGAATTTGTTTAACTTTTTAAAATATATATATTTGTATTTATTTTTGTTAAAAGTATTTATTTATTTATTTAATTTTTTTATTTTTAAATATTGTTTTTTTATCTATTTTTTAAAAAAGTTAACAAATTTTATTTTTTTATTTTAAAAAATAATTTTTTATATACACTTTTTTGGATTTTTTTTTAAATATGTTTTTCTATTTAAACTTTTTTAAAAAAATATTTGATATCTACTTTTTGTTTATTAAATTTATTTTATTTTTTCGATTTTTTTATTCTTATTTTTGAAAATTTAATAATTTTTTTAAGAAAAAAAAGTTATTTACTTTTTTTTATAAACAATATTATTAAACTTTTTTCCGAATTTAAAAAAAAAACAAAAATTAAAGTTTTATTTTTTTGAAAATTTACAATTTTTTAAAAAAAAAACTATATTTGATTTTTTTTAAAAAAGAAATTTTTTATTGGAATTTTATTTAAAAATGTTTTTTATTTACTTTTTTTAATAAAATTTATTTCTGTCTTTTTTTTCGAAATTTTTTTTAATTAGTTTTTTTTGAAACTTTTTTTTAAAAAATAATAATTGTAAAATGTTTTTAATTTAAATTTTTTTATTTAGATTTCTTTTTTAAAATTTTATTTTTAACCTACATTTTATTAAAAAAAATTTAACAAATTTTTTTTATTTAACAAATTTGTTTTAACAAAAAAAAATTTAAATCTTTTTTAATTTAACCATTTTGTTTAAATAAATATTTTTTTTTAGATTATATTAATTAAAGTTTTATTTTAATACAAAATATTCCAACTTTTTTAAATAATATTTTTTATTTGATTTTTTTCGATTTTTTGTAATAATATTTTTTATTTTAAATATTTTTTCGGATTTTTTTTTAAAAAAATTTAATTCATTTTTTATTAAATTTAAAAAAAACACACAATTTTTATTTCACTTTTTTTAATTTCACTTTTTTATTAGAATTTTTTTAACTTAAATATTTTTTTCAAATTTTTTTAAAAAAATTTAACTAAACTTTTTTTAGGAATGCGCTTTAGCTTTTTGACCACTGTGTCACAGTAGACAAATTGGATGACGACAAGTGTCGACGGCGGTCTCAGCCCAAATTATATATATATATATTTAGATTATATAATTTGTTTAAATTAAATGGTGTCTTGCTTTTATTTTTGACGAATAGGCGGGTGCCACATGTGACAGAATTATAACTTACCTTAAATAACATGATCATACATATTTAAAATAGTGTAGAATATCAAAGTATGATTGCTTTCTTTTCATTAAAGTATCTTCTATTGTTGATATATAAATGTTTAATATAATAACATATAATATCATGGAAATGTCTATTATTTTCATAAACATAAGGGCTCGTTTGGTGGTCAGGATAGGATAGGGGTGGATAGGATAAGAGAGCAGGATAGGAGTAGGATATGATATGGGTAGGATAAGCTGTTATCCTATCCGACGTTTGGTGTCCACCAGATAACCAACTGGATAGCATTGTAATTTTAGTACGAATTTTAAAATTTTGTTTTTGTTCTGAATGCTTTTATATTTTATTAGATTTTAGCTTTTTATAATTTTTATTTTTTAAGATTATATAAAAAGACAAATTTGTCCTTGTGATAAAATTACATATAATATTTTAAAATTTTAAAATATTGTTTAGCTTAAATTAATTTTGTTATAATTTTAAATATTCATTTTTAATTTTTACTTTACATATAGTTAAATTATTAGAATATTTTTTTGTTTATTTTTCAGTTTTTTAAAATAATGTGAAGTAACAAAATTAGCCTTGTGACAAAATAAAAATAATTTTCTAAATTAATTATTAATATTTTTATTATTTTATGTTTTATTATACCTTTTTTGGTAACCATATTATATTTTATTATACTTTAATTATTTTATTAATAAAATATTTTTATACTTTATTACACTATATATCACCTTATCTTATCATGTTTTGTTCTAACCCAGCTCCCTCTTCATGATAGAATTTTAACTAGATGGACAGAATAGGATAGGTGACAGGATTGGTTTATCATATCCTGCTCGCTCATCAAACAATAGTTTCATATAGGATATGATAGCTTATCATATCATGTCTCTCTTATCCTGACCACCAAACGAGCCCTAAAAGATTAACATATTGCATATCGTGAACTCATATCCGTAATGAAAAGTCAAGCTTTTATAAAATCTACTAAAAATTTTATCATACAAATTTGTCATGTAACTTGTTATTCATTAACTATTAAATATACGAATTCAACTGTTGCACACAATAGTATTATTTTATATTTAAAAAAATAATACATTTAATATTATTCATGTTAAAATTATTTATAATAAACTATTTAAAAATAATCATCTAAATGATGATTATTTTGTCCGTGCATCTCGCACTAGTTATAAGCATAAGAGATATATAATTGTTTTGTGCTTTTGTTTGTCCTTTTGCCCACTCTGTTTGTTGGAAGAGAAGATGCGAAGAAAGAAGAAGATGGAGGAGGAGAAAGATGGCTTTTCTCTCATTTGGAAGTAAAGAGAAAAGGCTGGAGTAAGTAGCCAATTTGGTCTATGAAATTGGGACTAGTATCAAGTTGGTCCTTGAATTGATTGAAATAGAAAATTAGTCCTTGAAGTTGCAGACCGTGATTCAGAATGGTCCCTCCGTTAACGCCCGTCCCATGATGCCGTGAACTCTGCTTATGTGGCACGTTAAGTACCTTGTTGTACTTCCATCTCATCATCCACTCACCTAAACACAATTTCCGGGACGGAATTGAAATTTCGGGGACTAAATTGAAACTCCTAGGGTTTTAAAATGAGTTTCATCTTCATCCCCCTCCTTCTTCAATGGCTCTTTTCTTGTTCTTCCCACTCTCCGTGCTGCCTTCTTATATGTTTTGTTGTCTTTGCATCTCTCTCCTTATGGCTTGCAAGCGTGAACCGAAGAAGAAGGAGATGAGGAAAAGGGGTAGTGGGTCTTCCCTGCGAAGTGGGTCGCAATCCTCCAAGGTTAATGGGTCTGAAACACATGGGTAAGCACATGTTGCTGTGTTTTCATTGCTACTGCACTTTGATATTTGAATAAATTGCTAATTTGATGATGTGTTTGCGGAGGAACCACAGCAAATTCAAGAACCAGGAAATGCTCAACAATCGGTTCAAGCTCAGTCTACACAGGAAGTGCAGGTGAATGCACCTTAGAGGGTATGTATGCAGGGACTAGTTTGATACTAAGTTTTTAATTTCAAGGACTAATATGATATTAAGTAGAACATTACAAGGACCATTTTGATACTAACTTTTCGAGTTCATTTGTGCAGGCAAGGAGGTATGGTGTGGGAGGTCCAGTTATACCACCCAGAGAGAAGGCTACACCAGTCAGGGCACCAACACCAGCACCTATTCCACCAATGCATGTACCTATGCCACCACCCTATATAAGGCCTGTTATGGTATTGTTGATGGGTAGGAGGAGTGATTAGGTGCTAGTTTGTGTCTCGAAGTCTTAGTTGTATTTTGGGGAAAATCTGTTATGGGGCAAAGCTGTTTTGGGTTATTAAATGGGGCAAAGCTAGTGTCTCTAATGTAATCTATTATGTTTGAAGTTATAAAATGATAAGTACCCTATGTTTTTTAAAATTTTCCTGCCCACACTAACAGTTAACCAAACCACAAAAGAATTTGACAAAATAATTAGACAAAAATAACTATAAAGCACCAAAATGGTGTCCAAATCTGTCTTACACATAATATAACTTACATCCCCAAAATAAGCACATGTATACCATTATGCATTTACAGCCAAAAAACAGCATATACCATTGTGCATTTACATCAAAAAACAACATATATAAACCATTGTCCAACCAAAAAAAGAAGCACCTAAATGTGCATTTAAAATCATTTATAGTATAATCTTCAAATGCTGACATGTTCAAGGTTGTCTTGGACGATTCTGTGGCAGACCTGTTGTTGGGATGAAAGACATGAATTGTGGTACACCTCCCCTAGATGTTGAAGCCCCTAGTGGTGCTGGAATATGAACCATAACAAGCCTAAGCCTTGTATAGTGTGGTGGCATAGGTACATGCATTGGTGGAAAAGTGCTGGTGTTGGTGCCTTGACTAGTGTAGCCTTCTCCATGGGTGGTATAACTGGACCTCTCACACCATACCTTCTTGCCTACACAGATGAACTCGAAAAATTAGTATCAAAATGGTCCTTGTAATGTTCTACTTAATATCATATTAGTCCTTGAAATTAATAACTTAGTATCAAATTAGTCCCTGCATACATACCCTCTGAGGTGCATTCACTTGCACTTCCTGTGTAGGCTGAGCTTGAACTGGCTGTTGAGCATTTCCTTGTTCCTGAATTTGCTGTAGTTCCTCAGCAAACACATCATCAAATTAGCAATTTATTCGAATATCAAAGTGCAACGGCAATGAAAACACATCAACATATGCTTACACATGTGTTTCAGACCCATTGACCCTGAGGATTACTACCCACTTCGCAGGGAAGACCCATTACCCACTTCAGGCTTGCAAGCACTAAGGAGAGTGATGCATAGACAACATAACAGATAAGGAGGCAGCACAGAGAGTGGGAAGAACTAGAAAAGAGTCGTTGAAGAAGGAGGGGGATGAAGAAGAAACTCATTTTAAAACCCTAGGTGTTTCAATTTAGTCCCCAAAATTTCAATTTAGTCATCGAAATCATGTTTAGGTGAGTGGATGATGAGATGGCAATACAACAAGACACTTAATGTGCCACATAAGCAGAGTTAACAGCGTCATGTGACGGGCGTTAACCGAGGGACCATTTTGAATCACGATCTGCAACTTTGGGGACTAATTTGCTATTTCGATCAATTCAGGGACCAACTTGATACTGAGCCCCAGTTTCAGGGACCAATTGACTATTTACTCGAAAAGGCTGAGAAAGAATAAAACAATGGCGGGACCCACATAAATCTTTTCTCCCCAGATTTGCGAAGAAAATGAGAAGGAAGCATGAAAGGAAGTAGAGTGACAACTTTACCCTCATTGTTTTCTTAAGCTTTCAGGAAGACTCCATTTGTAGGCGGTGATGCAACCCACACCACCATTGACCATACCAGAAAATCCATTTACAGCTTCCACCATGAAAAGACTCAGATCTCACACCTTTCATCCTTTTCGGTCAAGTTTCTTCTTTGCAATAAAACGATTTTTTCTGATTGTGGGGAATAAACTGTGTGGATCTGGTTGTGGGGGTGGGGAAAGCAGTTGTTAAGGGGATGAGTTTGTGTGGGGGGAGAGGGGGTATCTTGGAATCCGGATCCTCTCCTGCAAGTATCATCATCTCCTGCGCTTCTCCATCAAAATTTCCAACCGTTAGATCAATCTAACGGCTGGGATATTTTTTAAAAAAATAATAATAACTCCCCCTTTCTCCAAAACCTGTCGCTTTTTTTCCTCGCTTTTTTTTTTTCAGACTTGGCCACTTCCCGTGAAATGCAAAATAATAGTCTTTTCGTGGAAAACTTAATTCAACGTTTTGTGTGTAGAATGGAAAACTTATAACAGCTTTTATGTAACAAATACTTTGCAGGAATCGTTGTTAATGGATATGCCCAAAACAATATTACTTTCTAAGCAACCACCTTCAGAGCTTTCTGATAAGGGGTTTTCATCCAAACCTATTATTTTAGGTTTTTCTTCAACAAGGTCAGTGTCTGGAGCAAGATGCCATGAACTGCTATGGTTCTTCGGAAGGTTCAGTTTTCCTTCCTTTGGAGGGTCTCCAGAATTAACAAAGTACGGGTTTTGAAGAATTTGTAGATTGGATCGTCTGGGTCATTGGGTTATTCTTATTCTTCTTCATGTTCTTGTTGTTGGAGATGTGAAAGGAAAATAGGGGTTGTTGAAGAGTTGGGGCATGAGAAAGTAGAAAGGGATCGTGAATTTGGGGTTTTGGAGAAAGAGAGAATTAAGTTGAGGTCTTTTACATTTTTTTTAAAGAAAATATCCCACTCGTTATATTAATCTAATGACTGAAAATTCTGATGGAGAGGCGCAGGAGAGGATACTCGCAGGAGAGGATTCGAATCCGGATATCGTGGGGCTAGATGATTTTTTTTAATATATATTATATTATATATGTATAATATTTATTAAAAAATAATGTTTATTTTTTAAATATATCCATAAAAATATATTTGAAGTAATATTTATTATAAAATATATTTTTTAACATATTCATAAAAAATTATATATATATATATTGTTATTAGATATGTATAATAAAAATAATATATTATTTTTAAATGAGGGACATTTGTGTCATCATAATCATAAATCATAAATCATAACCATAATCATAAATATATACACTTAGAGATCACCATTAGGAAAAGAATTTACAGGTGTCAAGTTGTGAGAGATTGCTCGGAGAGGTAAGCATGATTTATTTGCCATAATAATTGGTAATTTTAGCACAAAACTGAGAGAATGGCTTTAGTGGCAAATTTGTAATTAAATACTCTTCTCAACTCTTTTATGTGGCAAATCCCGTATAGCTTCAGGGCGCTACTTTTAAAATTCAAATTTTAAATTTACACCTATTTCTAGGCCATGATTCCATGTGTAAATTTAAAATACATTGAAAAAAAGGGAAACCCACGACACATTTTCTCTCTGAAATCTCCATTAAGTCAAAAAACCCATTTTCTTCTCCATTTTCAAAAAACCCATTTTGCATTTTACCCATTTTGTTTCTATTTTCTCCTCTCTAGAATTTTTTAGAGTAAATAGCCAAAATGATCCCTAAAACTGTGAGGTCGTGTCAAGTTGGTCCCTCAAATTATCGAAATTTCAAAAAGGTCCCTGAAACTGTCAAACGTTGATCAAGTTAGTCCCTCCGTTAGTCAGGGTTCGTTGACGCCATTAACAGCGCTTATGTGGCACGTTAAGTGCCCATTTGGCTGCCAACTCATCCTGCCACCTAAGATGGGCACTATACACGTATATTTGAGGGACCAAATTGATACAGGGACCAAATTGACACTCAATTTTTTTTTCAAAAACCCTAACCTTCATCTTCTTCTTCCCCAACGTCTCTGGTTCGTCTCTCTCACTCTCTGTCCTTCATCTGTTTCTGTCTCTCTCTCGCTCTCTCCAACTGCAACTACACAAAAGGGATGCCGATGGGTGGTGGTTCGTCGTTACCATACTCAAGACAAACCTAGAAACCCACAACTCCCTCTTGGTCGAGTAGCTCTAGGGTTGATGGGGCAGAAATCAACAACCCCTTACCTTTGTTTTGCAATTGTGAGAGGAGAGTTGTGTTACGAATCTCTGGCACTTGTGGAATAAGAGGTCCTCTTATACCATATCTCCTTGCCAGCAGAAATAGAAATCGATAACATAGTGTCAATTTAGTCCCCAAAATATGCAACTTACAATCAAAAAAGTCCCTGAACTTTTATATATGAAATCAACTCAGTCCCTGCAAAAGCCAGCTTACCCTCAGCACTCTTTGCTGTGATGGTGGTGGAGCCTGCATTTGTGGTGGATTGGCCTGAACTTGTGCTGGAGGATCTTGTACTTGTTGCTGCACTTGTGGTGATACATCTTGAGATTGCACTAGCTCAATAGTAGGAGCAGTTTGTGTTAATGGTATCTCATACACTAAATCCTCTTGTCCTTGAGTTGATGTCTTAGCTTTAGGTTTTTGAGGAACTCCAGTGTTCATGCATCCCCTACTGTTATGGCCCTCAATGCCACATCTTGAGCAACTGAAGTTAGGATATGACCTCTTCAGCTTATGACTACACACGGGTTCCTCATTTCCATCCTTCCTTCTCTGTTTCTTTGGTCTCCCAGCACTTCTCTTGAGCTTAGGTGGAACCGACTTATCATAATCAGTGGGCATCCAAAATTGCTCAGACTGTGTTGATTGAATGAAAAATTGGTAAGTTGCATCATATGACCCAATTGTTAGCCAGACATGACAACACTCTTCTACCCTTTGATTCCTATATGCAATTGCAGCACATGCATGCTTACATGGCATACCTGTCAAAGTATACAAATATACATAAATAACACTGTCATAATAGATAAAAAAAAGCAGAAGACAATATACAAAAATCAAACAACATGTCATCACCATCACCTGTTAGTTGCCAAAACCTGCAGGTGCACGTTTGTGCACTCAGGTTGACATCAACCTTAGAAGGAAGGTTCTGCACTTCAAACCGCATGCCATCACCATCACCTGACCACACATGAGTCCACAGATTGCTATCCAACTTCTCTTTTTCCAGCCTACTTTGTTGCATAGGACACAAAGGTCCTCTCCTCCCAGAAAGCTTCAGCTTGTTTGCACACATTGTCCTCATCACATAGCATCTAACTTCCTTAACCATAGTCAGAATAGGCATACCACGATAATCCATAATCCTTGAATTGAAAACCTCACATGTATTGTTGCATATGTTGTCCACCTTACAGTTTGTCTCAAAGTAGGCCTTTGTCCATGCCTCTTTTGGTCATTTGTTCAGATACTCCCAGGCTTTCAGGTTCAACATCTTAACCCTTCCCATTTCCATGTTGAACTGTGTAACTGTGGTTGACTTGGCACAGTCCCAAACCACACCCTTTAGTTCATTTTCCTTCCATTGTTTTATAAAGTTCCTCCATAGATGCATGGCACAATACCTGTGGGGCACTCCTGGCATCACTTCCTGCATGGCTGGTAATATCCCCTACAAGCATAACATACAAATCAGTCCCTAAAATTAGTCACTTAATATCAAATTGGTCCCTGAAATATGCAACAAATTATCAAACCAGGCCACGTAATGAATGACAAAATCTTACCTTCTGCATGTCAAATATGAAATTCCATCCACGCTGCCTGTAATCACCTAGTGTTTCATGCAACAGTGTCAAAAACCATTTCCAATTGTCTTTGTTTTCCACATCCACTATAGCATATGCTATAACAAAAACATGGTTGTTTGCATCCTGCCCCACAGTTGAAAGGAGTTGTCCTCCAAAATAACCTTTCAAAAAGCAACCATCCAACACAATAAAAGGTCTGTAACCTGCCTTGAATCCTCTCTTGCATGCATCTAGACAAACAAAGTGTAAGACTAAGTCCTCATTCATGTTTTGATGTATGACAAACAAAGTGTATTTTGCATAAGATTTTTGATTTTGACTATGTACTTATTACGTGTTAAGTTGCATGCAAGATCAAAAGAAAATTCAAGGATAAAACAAGCTGACTTCAAATGAACTACCAAAAAAAGAAAGCTGGCATCCACTAAAAGTAACAAGCAGCTCGCGTCCACTGAAGTAACAAGCAGCTCGCGTCCACTGAAGTAACAAGGAGCTCGCGTCCACTGAAGTAACAAGAAGAGCTCGTCTACTGAACTACTATATGGAGCTCAACAACCAAATGGAGCTCGTCTGCTGATGTGGCACATATAGCTCGTCTACTGAAGTACCACATATAGCTCGTCTACTGAAGTACCACATGGAGCTCGTCTACTGAAGTACAACATGGAGCTCGTCTACTGGAAGTAACAGAAGCGCGCGTCTACTAAAGTAACAAGAAGCACTCGTCTGCTGATGTGGCACATGGAGCTCGTCTACTAAGGTTACGCTCTTTTGACTTACTAAGATCTTAATGAGAAGCTCCGTCCACAGACATGGCATATAAAGCTCGTCTACCAGTTGGAGCACGTCCAATTACCTTGTGTTAGTACTCCCGTCTGTTGACGTGGCAAATGGACTCGGCTATTTTTTCTCTTCAAATAAGAATCGGCTATTCTTTCAGATGGAAACGGTTATTTTCAAGAAGGACGCAAACTCTACAAGAACCAACAGAACCTTATTTCAAGAACAAGAATTAAGAAAACATATTTTGTTAAATCAGATCCAAATCTGTTTTAATTGATCCCAACGACTATAATTTGTTTTCTATATAAAGAGGGATCAAAAGGAACATTGAAAAATACAAGAAATAGAAAGAAGAAGAACAACAACCTTACTGATTCTGAAAAGTGATATACGAAAGATTCAAAAGCTTCCAAAAGTGCTTCGTCGTTAAGAGAAAAGTGTGATATTACTTAGAACTTCAATTTGTATAATCATACTTTTAGAGTCCTTCTTCTTCTCAATTCTTTCTGTGAATTAGTGTGATTAAGAGAGGGTATCTCTTAGGATTGAACAAGGATAGAAGGGATCCTTGTGTATAGAAAAGCAAGTGTGCTTTCTGGTGAATTCTTGAGCAAGGAGTTTATCCTTGTGTTGCTGTAATTGGAATTATGTAATTACTGATTATAGTGGAGAAAACCACAAAGGTGTGAGACTGGATGTAGGCTTACCAGAGGAGGTAGCCGAACCAGGATAAATCGGTTTGCGTGTTCTTCTCATCTCTAACTCCATATACTTGTTATATGCACTTGTGTATTGTGAATGAGTTTTAAGAATGCTTGTTAACTTGAATCTTTGATCTACAATCCGTGTTAAACTTGTTGTTACTTCTTAACATCATTACTTGTTACATAACCTGATTCTTGGGAATTAAAATTGAGTGAAAACCAATTTTCTTTAAGAAAACCTAATTTGCTTTAAATTGTGGAAAAAGTTTTCAATATCTCAATTCAACCCCCCCCCTCTTGAGATCGTAGCCACTACCAACAATTGGCATCAGGGCTAAAACTCTTGTTACAAATCTTAATTGCTTCAAGAGATGGCTACAAATGATATCCTGGGTGATGTGGCTTCACTCACTCGACCCCCTGCCTTTAATGGCTCCCAATACATGTATTGGAAAGAGAGAATGCTTCTCTTTCTTGAGGCTGCAGGTTTAGATGTATTAGATGCTGTTGAAAATGGTCCCTATGTTCCATTTATTTTTGATGCTAAGGGAAATAAACAAACTAAACTAAAAGATGACTGGAAGGATGACGATAAAAGAAGAGTTGGTTATAATGCTAAGGCAAAAAATATTATAACAGCTACTTTGAATTATGATGAGTTTTTCAGGGTCTCCAATTGCAAAACGGCAAAGCAAATGTGGGATACTCTTCAACTCACTCATGAAGGAACCAACGATGTGAAAAGAGCAAGAATGAATGCACTAGTCCATGAATATGAACTCTTTCACATGAAGAATGGTGAGGAGATAGATGAACTGCAAAAGAGGTTTACAAACATTGTGAACCAGCTAGAAGGACTCGGACATACAATCACAGATGAGAAAAAGATTAACAAGAGAATGAGATGTTTGCATCGTGAATGGCAGCCAAAAATCACTGCAATTGCTGAAGCAAAGGATCTAGACACCATGCATATTGCTACTTTATTTGGAAAGTTGAAAGAACACGAAATGGAACTCAATAGATTGAAAAGTCATGAAGATAAGGAGAAAAAGAAGAAAGGACTCTCACTCAAGGCTCATATCTCCAAAGAATCAATAGAAAGTGATGAAGATGAACACCTTGATGAAAGTGAAGAATCCAAAGAAGAAGACATGGGATTGCTTGTGAGGAAATTTAGAAGATTCATCAAAAAGAATAGAAACAAGAAGCAATTTAGTTTTCCTACCAAAAAGAACACGAACAAAGGTGAAAGATCTTCCTCGACAATCAATTGTTTTGAATGTGGAAAGCTTGGACACTACAAAAATGAATGTCCAAAGCTACAAAAGAAAAAAAAGTATGAGAAGAATGACGGCAAAGAAAAGAAAGGAAGAAAGCCTAGGAGATCATACATAGCTTGGGAAGAAAATGATATGGATTCCACTAGTAGTGAATCTGAAATTGAAGAAGCCAACCTATGTCTCATGGCAAATCAACAAAGTGATAGTGAAACCGAGGTAAATGATTCTTCTCCTACCTATGATGAGTTACAAGATGCTTTTGATGAATTGCATGAAGAATATGTTAAAACTGGTAAACAACTTATATCTTCTAGGAAGATCATCGTAAAACAATGTAGTGACTATGCATCTTTACAAATAAAGGTTAAAGAACTAGAAGCTAAAAATTCACAATTACTTGCATCTAGTTCAATCTGCACTAAATGCACTACACTAGAAAAGGAAGTTGAAAAACTGAATACAACTCTATCTAAGTTTACTTTGGGTAGAGATGACTTGAATGCCATATTAGGACATCAAAAGGTGTGTATGACAAAGCTGGAATTGGATATAAGCCAATGGTACATGAAAAATCTTTTAAGAAGCTTTTTGTTGCACCTATTTCCTCAACTAGTCCTTTTGTTAAATGCTATTATTGTCTAAAGAATGGTCACACAGCTGCTACTTGTAGACTTAGAAAGAACATTCATGTTGGTATTAAACAAATTTGGGTTTCAAAAGGAACTTGTGTTGCTACTAACACCAGAGGACCTAACCAGATTTGGGTACCTATAGAAAAAGTATTAAAATCTGTTTTATAGGTGTGTTTGAAGGCCAAAAGCTCAAGCTGGTTTTTAGATAGTGGCTGCTCCAAACACATGACCGGAGACATCACAAAATTTACATCTTTCACTCTCGAAGAAGGTGGAAATGTCACCTATGGAGACAACAACAAAGGAAGAATTCTTGGAGTTGGAACAATAGGAAAAAGTCCAGCAATCAAGATTGAGGATGTTCTCTATGTGGAAGAGCTCAAACACAATCTACTAAGTATAAGCCAATTATGTGATAAAGGCTACAAGGTAAACTTTAACTCAAATATGTGTATGATCGAATCTATTCATGATAATAACATAAAATTGATTGGGAATAGAATCAATAACATCTATATGCTAGACTTAGACAATTTAATTTCCAGTGATACATGTTGCTTAATTTCCAAAGAAGATGAAAATTGGCTCTGGCATAGGAAAATAGCTCACATTCATATGGACCTATTTCTTAGCACAAAAGAATGAAGCTTTTAAAGCTTTTAAGAAAATGGCTAAGGTTGCTCAAAATGAGAAAGACGTGAAAATTGTTTCAAATAGGAGTGACCATGGAGGAGAATTCCAAAATGAGGAGTTTGATAACTTTTGTGATGAACATGGTATAAAACACAATTTTTCTACACCTAGAACTCCACAACAAAATGGAGTAGTTGAAAGGAAAAATAGGTCACTTGAAGAAATTGCTAGAACCATGTTAAGTGACTCTAGTTTACCAAAGTATTTTTGGGCTGATGCTGTGAGTACTGCATGTTATGTTTTAAATAGAGTTCTAATAAGGCCAATTTTGAATAAAACTCCATGTGAACTTTACAAGGGAAGAAAACCTAACATTTCTCATTTTCATGTCTTTGGTTGTAAGTGTTTTGTGCTAAATAATGGCAAGGATAATCTTGAGAAATTTGATCCCAAAGCTGATGAGGGTATTTTCCTAGGTTATTCATTAACTAGCAAAGCATATAGAGTGTTTAATAAGCGTACTTTATCAATGGAATAATCTGTTCACATAACATTTGATGAGTCTAACCCCAAAAGGTTGGGAAATGACATTTTTGATGATGCAGAAACTCTTGAGGATGAAGTGAAATCTCATGAAGGAAAGGAGAGCAACAAGGAAAAGGAAGATGAAGAGAGCAATAAAAAACCTCAAGCAGAACTTCAGCAAGAAAATCTTCCTAAGGAGTGGCAAGTTTCAAAGAATCATCCCCTAGACAATATCATTGGTGAGATCACCAAATGGGTAACCACTAGAAACTCTTTAAGGAATATTTGCAATACCATGGCGTTTGTATCTCAAATAGAACCAAAATGTGTTGATGAAGCTATTAATGATGAATATTGGATGATTGCAATGCAAGAGGAGTTAAATCAATTTAAAAGGAGCAAAATTTGGAATTTAGTTCCAAAACCCAAAAGTAACCAAATAATCGGAACTAAATGGGTGTTTAGAAACAAAATGGATGAGAATGGAATAATAGTAAGAAATAAGGCTAGACTAGTAGCTAAGGGATATAATCAAGAAGAAGGAATTGATTATGATGAAACATATGCTCCCGTAGCTAGATTAGAAGCCATAAGAATGCTCTTAGCCTATGCGTGTATAATGAACTTTAAAATGTACCAAATGGATGTGAAAAATGACTTTTTAAATGGAATAATACAAGAGGAAGTATATGCAAGCCAACCCCCTGGCTTTGTTGATAGTGAGCTCCCAAATCATGTCTATAAACTGACTAAAGCCCTCTATGGACTCAAGCAAGCTCCTAGAGATTGGTATGAGAGGTTAAGCAATTTTCTCCTAGAGAAATGCTTTAAAAGAGGAAAAGTTGATACAACACTATTTACTAAAACAAAAGCATACAATATCTTACTTGTTCAAATATATGTTGATGACATTATTTTTGGTGCTACTAATGAGTCTTTATGCAAGGAATTTGGTGAACTAATGCAAAGTGAATTTGAAATGTCCATGATGGGAGAGCTTACCTTCTTTCTTGGACTTCAAATTAAACAATGCCAAGATGGAACCTTCATAAGCCAAACAAACTATTGCAAGGAACTACTAAAGAAGTTTGGAATCGAAAGCGCAAAGGAAATGGCAACAGCACTGAGTCCAACCTGCTACTTGGACAAAGATGAACATGGTAAATCTATAGATGTATCCAACTATAGAGGTATCATCGGATCCTTACTTTATCTCACTGCAAGTAGGCCAGATATAATGTTTAGTGTGTGTATGTGTGCAAGGTATCAAGCTAATCCTAAAGAATCACATCTTACTGCAGTTAAAAGAATCATGAAGTATCTTTTAGGAACAAAAGAAATGGGGCTATGGTATCCCAAGGGATCCACTTGTCCATTAATAGGATATTCCGACTTTAACTTTGCTGGATGTAAGTTAGATAGGAAGAGCACAAGTGGAACTTGCCATTTATTAGGAAATTCCCTAGTATCTTGGTTTAGTAAAAAGCAAACTAGTGTGGCCTTATCCACAGCTGAAGCAGAATATGTTGCAGCTGGGAGTTGTTGTGCTCAAATCCTATGGATGAAACAACAATTAATTGACTATGATGTTTATCTAGATCATGTACCAATAAAGTGTGATGACACTGGTGTAATTAATCTAACAAAGAACCCAATTATGCACTCAAGAACCAAGCATATTGAAATTAGGCATCATTTTATCAGGGATCAAATTCAAAGTGGTGATGTTGTAATTGAACATATAGATACAACCAAGCAATTAACTGATATTTTCACCAAACCACTAAATAAGGAGAGTTTCTTCTTTATAAGAAGGGAGCTTGGCATAACTGATCCTCAAAATAATTGATATCAGATGTTATTTTTTATAATATAGTCAATATGGCAAGCAAGGCAGCACAAGTTGCTGAAAATTATGAAGGACATGGGCAAAATGCTTTTATCTAGTCTCAGTTTAGACTAAGTGTCCTTAGGTGTCTGTAATTCCTTTTCTTATTTTAGTGTTTTGGATGTTTTGATGCATTGCATAAGTTCTGAAATCAATGAATGCAAGACTATTTTTCAGTTTGAATTCAATATTCTCCATAGTTTCTTTTGGATAATGACAAAAAGGGAGAAAGATGTACCATACAAGATGAACTATACAACCATTAATTCTGTCTTGCATTTGCTGTAAAATTTTTTTGATATGTAATTTTTTTTTTCAAATACCTAAGTATGAACTGCTTTGAAAAGAGATACTTGAACTTGTAATAAATGCAAGATGAAATTCTTTTTTCATGACAATGATATGATAACACTTAATTTTATTTTGAAAGATATCAATGACACAGTGGGAGGATGAAAATGACTCAAGAACCATGCTTACTGAACAGTTGCACTCTAATTCTTAATAACTAAGGTTAAGTATGGTAAGGTTTGTCATAATCAAAAAGGGGGAGTTTGTAAGACTAAGTCCTCATTCATGTTTTGATGTATGACAAACAAAGTGTATTTTGCATAAGATTTTTGATTTTGACTATGTACTTATTAATTGTTAAGCTGCATGCAAGATCACTCATGAAAAAGAAAACTCAAGGATAAAACAAGCTGACGTCCAATGAACTACCAAAAAAAGAAAGCCGGAGTCCACTAAAAGTAACAAGCAGCTCGAGTCCACTGAAGTAACAAGCAGCTCGCGTCCACTGAAGTAACAAGGAGCTCGCGTCCACTGAAGTAACAAGAAGAGCTCGTCTACTGAACTACAATATGGAGCTCAACCACCAAATGGAGCTCATCTGCTGATGTGGCACATATAGCTCGTCTACTGAAGTACCACATATAGCTCGTCTACTGAAGTACCGCATGGAGCTCGTCTACTGAAGTACCACATGGAGCTCTTCTCGTCTGCTGATGTGGCACATGGAGCTCGTTTACTAAGGTTACGCTCTTTTGACTTACTAAGATCTTAATGAGAAGCTCCGTCCACAGACATGGCATATAAAGCTCGTCTACCAGTTGGAGCACGTCCAATTACCTTGTGTTAGTACTCCCGTCTGCTGACGTGGCAAATGGATTCGGCTATTTTTTCTCTTCAAATAAGACTCGGCTATTCTTTCAGATGGAAACGTTTATTTTCAAGAAGGACGCAAACTCTACAAGAACCAACAGAACCTTATTTCAAGAACAAGAATCAAGAAAACATATTTTGTTAAATCATATACAAATCTGTTTTAATTGATCCCAACGACTATAATTTGTTTTCTATATAAAGAGGGATCAAAAGGAACATTGAAAAATACAAGAAATAGAAAGAAGAAGAACAACAACCTTACTGATTCTGAAAAGTGATATACGAAAGATTCAAAAGCTTCCAAAAGTGCTTCGTCGTGAAGAGAAAAGTGTGATATTACTTAGAACTTCAATTTGTATAATCAGACTTTTAGAGTCTTTCTTCTACTCAATTCTTTCTGTGAATTAGTGTGATTAAGAGAGGGTATCTCTTAGGATTGAACAAGGATAGAAGGGATCATTGGGTATAGAAAAGCAAGTGTGCTTTCTGGTGAATTCTTGAGTAAGGAGGTTATCCTTGTGTTGCTGTAATTGGAATTTTGTAATTGCTAATTATAGTGGAGAAAACCACAAAGGTGTGGGACTGGATGTAGGCTTGCCAGAGGAGGTAGTCGAACCAGGATAAATCGATTTGCGTGCTATTCTCATCTCTAACTCCATATACTTGTTATATGCACTTGTGTGTTGTGAATGAGTTTTAAGAATGCTTGTTAACTTGAATCTTTGATCTACAATCTGTGTTAAACTTGTTGTTACTTCTTATAATTCTTCTTAACCTCATTACTTGTTACATAACCTGATTCTTGGGAATTAAAATTGAGTGAAAACCAATTTTCTTTAAGAAAACTCTAATTTGCTTTAAATTGTGGAAAAAGTTTTCAATATTTCAATGCCCCCCGAGATCGTAGCCACTACCAACACAAAGAACCTTTGGAACTGTGGTTATGAATGTGGCAGAGGGATGGTATCAATCTTAACCAATGACCCTGGATTGTTCCTTAACAACTCATGAGCATAATCCCAAAGCTTACCATACCGCTCTCTTTCACCACCCATCGGGATCCCTTTTGTGTAGTTGCAGTTAGAGAGAGCGAGAGAGAGAGACAGAAACAGATGAAGACAAAGAGTGAGAGAGACGAACCAGAGACGTTGAGGAAGAAGAAGATGAACGTTAGGGTTTTTGAAAAAAAATCGAGTGTCAATTTGGTTCCTCAAATATGCATGTATAGTACCCATATTACGAGGCAGGATGAGTTGGCAGCCAAATGGGCACTTAACGTGCCACATAAGCGCCGTTAACGGCGTCAACGAACCCTGACTAACGGAGGGACTAACTTGATCAACGTTGGACAGTTTCAGGGACTGTCGCGACCGTCCCGTCCGGGAGGCGCGAAAAGATGGATAAAAAAAGAGGAGTCGCCACTAAGATTTTTATTGGGAAAATCTTAGAAAACCCAATTTTAAAGGTAAACTGGTCTTTTTAAATAAAAGAGATTTGGATTCGGGAGTCGGTTACGAGTAGGGAAGGTGTTAGCACCCCACATCGCCCGTTTAAAAACGGTACCTCAAGTTAATTGTGCAAAAACATTTTAATAACATTTTAAATATTTATTTTACCCCGAAAATTATTTACAAGAAAGAATTATTTTAAATTTTAACTTTTGACTTTTATTAAATTTTTTATATTTTTAACTTTATAGTTTATAAAAACTAAATGAGGTTGAACATGGTACATGAGTCCACAGAGCAACCTCAAATCTAAGGGATTAAACATGGCACCGTGTTCATAGAGCATCCCTGGAAAGAGAAAAGTTTAATTATTTTGGTTAATTATTTAAACATAAAAAGGGACACAAAAAAAAGGAAAATTTAGTTTTGGCCCGACAAGATGATTTATCTTGCTCCTACGTATTCCCGGGTGCGATGGTAAACTCAAAGCCACGTAGTTCTTTAGAAAATTTTTGATTGGTTGATCTTAACTTTTTGAAAATGATTTTTTTATTTTTTTTATTTTTTTTTATTTTTTGAAGAGATCCTCTTTTTTTTTATAAAAAAAGGAGACTTTTATTTTTTTTTATTTAAAATTTTATATTTTAAAAAAACAGAATGAGATTATGCTTCACATTTTAAGCATCACCACATAACTCCTAACCTATGACTGGACCCAAAGCAAGAAAGAGCCCAACTTCAGTTTTTTTTTAGAACATTTTGTTTTTAAAATAAAAGAAGGAAAGATGACCTAGCAGCTAGCCCACTAAGCAAGCAAAGAGGAAATTAAAAATACACCTATTGATCCTAAACCCACCAGCTGTCAGTAAATAAAACAAAACCCACAACCCCATCAGAAACCCAACCCCAAAACATAATAAATATCAAATAGAAACAAAAGAAGGAAAGAAGGAAAGAGTGAAGCTTCAGCTTCCTCTTTTACCAATGAAGAAGCAGATGGGGAGCAACAGCCAAACAGGGATGGTTGGACGTATGAGGCAGGGGCGGCGGAGACGAAGGCCGGCGGTGGCGTGGATGACGACGAGTCGCACGGATCTGCGTCTGGGCTCGCGGTTGGCGTGGAGGTGGGAACGGCGGAGAGAGGGGCACGGATCTGGCATGGCAGGGACTCGCGGTGGCTCTCGGTGGAGTGACGGTCGACGACTTCCGGAGGTGACTGAGGGCGCGGACGGAGCAGAAGCGATGGTGGGAGGAGCAGATCTGCATCCGGACAGTAGTTTCGGTGGAGGTGCTTGCGGCCAGGCGGCGGAACGGCGGTCTACGGCTTCTGGAAGTGGCTGAGGATGCGGACAGAGCAGAAGCGGTGGTGGATGATGCAGCGAAACCGGGCGGTGCGGCGGGGAGCTTACGACGGCGAGATCCGGCACGACGGTGGACGGGGTTGCGGACGGTGGCGGTGCGAATCTGGATGACGAATCTGGTTTTTGTCTTATGTTTCCATTTTTGTGTCTTTTGATTTAAGATGATGAATTTCTGTTGTTACTGAAAGTGGTGTTGTGTTGTGGTGTTGTTGGGAGGAAGATGAAGATGATGGGTATGGGTGGCTTGGGGATTAGAATGAAGTTAGGGATCAAGTCTAGTTTGGCTCAAAGTTAGAAGGTATTATGAAGGTTTGAAGGAGATGATGGCCCCCGTGTCTGAGCTCTCCCTTATCCCTTTAAATATTTTCTGCTGTTGCAAAACTCCAGAACAGGACCCAATGTCCTCTGCCATGGTTGTAATGCAGGGTCCCTTTCACATTTCCAATCTTATCATTCTGTATTTTTTTTTTTAGTTTTTCCTTGTGCTGTAACTCTCATTTGTTTTTGTTAAGTATCTTTCCATTGATTCAGGTTTGACCCAGCATCAGAGCATCCTATTTTTCCTTTTATGTGCTTAAAACTTGAAGCCATTTTTTATGCAAAATGCTTAACACTGTCATTGCTTTTTTGGTTGATGAAATGCATTAAGGAATTTTGGCTTATCCTCTTGGCCCTTACTACAATTCTGCAGATCTACTTTTCCTTTTTATCCTTTTTTTTGTTTTTGTTTTTTTGTTTCATATTATTTATTTATTTATTTCATGTAAGTGAGTTGGGCACAAAGGACATGGGTCAAAGATATGGATCTCTCTTTTTTTTTTTTTTCATTTGGGTTTAGAACATGGTCTAAAAGACATCTTCAACAATAATGAAGTTGGGCTCACTAAAAAGAAAAATCATTTTTATTGCAAAGTTATTTGTTTTAATTTATTCAAAACAGTAATTAAAAGGATATCCGGACAAAATTAGGTGTTCACAGCTGCCCCTCTTTACTTGTTTCTTATTAGATAGTAGGTGTAACCGCAGTTAACCTATTATCGTTATAAGAAACGGGTAAAGACATGAACTCCAATTTTGGCCGGAGTTCACTGACAAGTAAACAGATGCATAATTAAAAGCTTACGGGACGGATCGCCTGCAGAAGCTCGAGCAGAAAGATAAAAGCTTGCGGAGTCGTTTGTTCGCTGAAACTTGAACAAGCAGAGCTTACGGGGTACGGTACCCGTCGAAGCTTGAAACCAAAATGCGAAAAACTTGTGGAGTCGAGTATCTGCCGAAGCTTGGAAAGAAATGTTGAAAGCTTACGGAGTCGGTTGTCCGTTGAAGCTTGAAAGCAAAATAATTAAAAGCTTGTGGAGTCGGTTATCCACTGAAGCTTGGAAATAAATGTTGAAAGCTTACGGAGTCGGTTGTCCGCTGAAGCTTGAAAGCAAAAGAATTTAAAGCTTGCGGAGTCGGTTATCCACTGAAGCTTGGAAAGAAATGTTGAAAGCTTACGGAATCGGTTGTCCGCTGAAGCTTGAAAGCAAAAGAATTTAAAGCTCATGAGCTCGGTTATCCACTGAAGCTTGGAAAGAAATGTTGAAAGCTTACGGAATCGGTTGTCCGCTGAAGCTTGAAAGCAAAAGAATTAAAAGCTTGCGGAGTCGGTTATCCACTGAAGCTTGGAAAGAAATGTTGAAAGCTTACGGAGTCGGTTGTCCGCTGAAGCTTGAAAGTAAAAGAATTAAAAGCTTGCGGAGTCGATTATCCACTGAAGCTTGGAAAGAAATGTTGAAAGCTTACGGAGCCGGTTGTCCGCTGAAGCTTGAAAGCAAAAGAATTAAAAGCTTGCGGAGTCGGTTATCCACTGAAGCTTGGAAAGAAATGTTGAAAGCTTACGGAGTCGGTTGTCCACTGAAGCTTGAAAGCAAAAATGCGAAAAACTTGCGGAGTCGAGTATCCGCCAAAGCTTAGAAAGAAATGTTGGAAGCTTACGGAGTCGGTTGTCCGCTGAAGCTTGAACAAGCAGAGCTTACGGGGTACGGTACCCGTCGAAGCTTGACAAAAAGTTTAAAAAGCCATGGAGTCGGTTATCCGCTGAAGCAAAAATGATTAAAAGCTTGTGGAGTCGGTTATCCACTGAAGCTTGAGGATAAAAGTTGAAAGCTTGCGGAGTCGGTTATCCACTGAAGCTTGAAAGAAAAGATTAAAAGCTTGCGGAGTCGGTTGTCCACTGAAGCTTGACAGCAAAAGAATTAAAAAAAGCTTGCGGAGTCGGTTATCCACTAAAGCTTGAAAAGAAAAGATGAAAGCTTGCGGAGTCGGTTGTCCGCTGAAGCTTGACAGAAAAGGTAAAAATCTTGTGGAGTCGGTTATCCACTGAAACTTGAGAAGAAAAGATGAAAGCTTGCGGAGTTGTGCAATTTACTGGGTTTTGTACTCACAAGAGATAAAACATTGCAATGCATGATGTCAGAAATGTCCTATATGCCTGATGGAAACCTCAAATGATTTCAATGCAACACAAGGAGAGCCTGTAACACGTTGCTATTTTTTTATTTTTTTTATTTTTATTTTTTTGTTAAAAAAAAAATTATCGCTTAGGTGTTTCTTATTATCACCCTTGACCCCTTGAAGCATTGATCACAGACAAGCCCGGAGGTGAACTAAAACGTGTCCTGTCTTCGTGGAGAACAAAGGCTAAGCGCTTTTGGAAGGGTACGCTTTCTCTGCAGTGATTGTCCCTATGCTTCCTGTCAGTAGATCACGGTGCCCTTTGTCGGGAGGCCATCTTGTTCTTTACGAACCTTGGAGATTTTCAAAGAAGTTCTAAATGCTCTTGAAGACACCAAATACATGTTTCACATCTCAGTATATACTTATCATAATGAGTGCACACACACAATTGACAAAAGTTAAGAAAGAGATAAGGGTAAAAAAGAATTGAGAGTCAATGTCATTATATTTGGACTAAGAAGGTATACAAAACAGGTATTACAATGGAGTATGGAATTGCAGAAAGGTCGTGGAGTGGAAACACACCTCCTCAAATGACATCTCTTTCCATGACTAGTGTTAATATCCCTCATACTATCTCGACTGCTTACTAATCAAGATCATCGAGAATGTTATCTCGCCCCGATCTTCATGCATCTAGCCCACTGATCGCCCTGAGTTCATCGCCTTGACGAAACTTCCCTTGTTTATTATTATTATTATTATTTTTTGAACCCTAACTTTTGCCTAGACCGCCTTTTCAGGTTTTCAGCCTAGCGGGTTGCTCTAACTTTGCCTAGACTGTCTTTTTCGATTTTCACCTAGCGAGCTTTTCTTTTTCATTTTTCACCTTTTTTTTCTTGGGAAGTGCGTTCAAGCATAATACCTTTTGACCGCATCTCGAGTTTACAGGGAGTGGAAGATCTTCCCCATCCATCCTTGTGAGAATTAAAGCTCCTCCCGAGAAAGCCTTTTTCACAACGTAAGGTCCTTCGTAGTTCGGGGTCCACTTTCCCCGATGATCCTTTTGGATCGGTAGGATCTTTTTGAGCACTAGATCACCCTCCCGAAACTGCCGCGGGCGTACCTTCTTCTCGTAAGCTCTCATCAACCTTTTCTGGTACAATTGACCATGACACAATGCCCCTAATCTTTTTTCTTCAATGAGATTCAATTGGTCGAGTCGGTCCTGAACCCACTCAGCTTCTTCCAGTTCTGCTTCTCTCAGTACCCTTAATAAGGGGATCTCTACTTCAATCGGGAGTACTGCTTCCATCCCTTAAACTAAAGAAAATGGAGTTGCCCCTGTCGAGGTGCGAATGGAGGTACGGTAGCCGTGCAAAGCAAAAGGTAACATCTCGTGCCAATCCTTATATGTCACCACCATCTTCTGGACAATCTTCTTGATATTTTTATTGACGGCCTCAACTGCCCCGTTCATCTTTGGGCGGTACGGAGAGGAATTATGATGCTTTATCTTGAAATTTTCGCACATCTCCTTCATCATCTTATTGTTCAAATTGGTTGCATTATCAGTGATAATTTCACTCGGCAACCCATAACGACAAATTAACTCTCTTTTGACAAATCTGATCACGACATTCCTAGTCACATTGGAATATGATGCAGCCTCCACCCACTTGGTGAAATAATCGATGGCAACAAGAATGAAGCGATGTCCATTTGAGGCTTTTGGTTCGATGGGCCCGATCACATCCATTCCCCACATTGAGAACGGCCAGGGTGCCGACATGACATTCAAGGGAGCTGGCGGCGCATGAACCTTATCAGCATATATTTGACACTTATGGCACTTCTTCGCATAATTAAAGCAATCAGCCTCCATTGTCAACCAATATTGGCCAGTCCTCAAGATTTTCTTGGCCATTGCATGACCGCTCGCGTGTGTTCCAAAAGGTCCTTCATGTACCTCCTCAACTATCAGTTTAGCTTCTTTTGCGTCAACGCACCTCAACAACACCAAGTCATGGTTTCTTTTGTAGAGAATATCTCCATCTAAATAGAAACCCATTGCAAGTCTTCTTAGAGTTCTTTTGTCATTTTCCGAAGCGCCCGGAGGGTATTCCCTTCTTTGGATGAAACATTTGATGTCATGGTACCACGGTTTTTGATCAGACTCTTCCTCTATCGCTTGACAATATGCAGGATGATCATGACTTTGCATTTTGATGAGTGGTAGGTTCCTCTCGTCACTTACTTTGAACATTGAGGACAAGGTAGACAGCGCGTCAGCTAATTGGTTATCTTCTCGGGGAATATGATGAAATGTGACTTCGTCAAACTGCTCAATCAAACCTTTGATGTAATCATGGTACGGAATTAACTTGGCATCTCGGGTTTCCCATTCCCCTCTTAGCTGGTGGATGACTAATGCAGAGTCCCCATATACCTCCAGTCTCCTTGCTTTTGCCTCTATTGCTGCTAAAATACCTAGTGCACAAGCTTCATATTCGGCTATGTTGTTTGTACAATCGAAGCAGAGCCTCGCAGTGACAGGGAAATAATCATTTTCTGGTGAGATTAAGATTGCCCCGATTCCGTGCCCCAATGCATTAGAAGCTCCGTCAAATAACAAGGTCCACTTTTCTTTTTCTAGTGATTGCTCGCGATCAAACAAAGCCATTATATCTTCATCTGGGAAATCGCATTGCATCGATCCATAATCTTCCACTGGCTGATTGGCTAGATATTCTGCGAGAGCACTGCCTTTTACTGCTTTTTGGGTGACATAGACAATGTCGTATTCCGATAGGAGGACTTGCCAGCGAGCAATTCTTCCAGTCAGTGCAGGCTTATCAAAGATGTACTTGATCGGGTCCATTTTGGACACCAACCAGGTAGTGTAACACAACATGTAATGCCTCAAACGGCGGGCCGCCCAAGCTAAAGCACAGCAAGTGCGTTCCAAAGAATGAGTAGTTGGCTTCACAACTGGTGAACTTCTTGCTTAGATAATAGATGGCATGTTCCTTCCTTCCCGACTCATCGTGTTGCCCCAAAGACACAACCCATTGATTCATCTAGCACAATCAAATACATGATAAAGAGGTCTTCCCGAACCGGGGAACCAAGACAGGAGGCTCCTTTAGGTATTGTTTGATCTTCTCGAAGGATTTTTGACAATCTTCATTCCATGTTACTGCCTGATTTTTGCGTAGCAATTTAAAGATTGGTTCACACGTCGCGGTCAGTTGGGAGATGAACCGGGCAATGTAGTTCAATCTTCCTAAAAACCCACGAACTTCTTTCTCTGTTCGAGGTGCTGGCATATCGATGATTGCTCGCACTTTTTCAGGATCAACCTCTATTTCTCTTTGACTAACAATGAACCCCAGAAGCTTGCCTGATTTCACTCCAAAAGTGCATTTGGCTGGATTCAGTCGGGGCTTAAACTTTCTTAAACGCTCAAAAAGTTTCTGTAGATTATCAACATGGTCATCTTCAGATCTGGACTTGGCGATCATGTCATCTACATAAACTTCTATCTCCTTATGCATCATGTCATGGAATAAAGCCACCATAGCCCGCTGATATGTTGCCCCAGCATTTTTCAAGCCAAAGGGCATAACCTTGTAGCAAAAGGTTCCCCATAAAGTAACAAATGTAGTTTTCTCCATATCTTCAGGTGCCATCTTGATCTGATTATACCCGGAGAATCCATCCATGAAAGAGAATAATGCATGTTGGGCAGTATTGTCTACAAGAACATCAATGTGAGGCAGAGGAAAGTCATCTTTTGGGCTAGCTCTGTTCAGATCTCGATAGTCAACACACATTCGAACCTTTCCATCTTTCTTGGGAACAGGAACGATGTTAGCAACCCATTGAGGGTACTTCACAACTTCTAGGAAACCTGCATCCAGTTGTTTCTTGACCTCCTCCTTGATCTTTAGAGACATTTCTGCTTTCATCCTTTGTAGCTTCTGCTTTACTGGAGGACACTCCGGCTTTAATGGCAGTTTGTGTTCTGCTACACTAGGGTCTAACCCTGGCATGTCTTGGTAGGACCATGCGAAAACATCTTTATAATCCATCAACAACTTGATCAATCTACTTCGCTCATTTTCTTTCAGGGAAAGGCCGATCTTGACCTCTTTTTTATCATCTTCGGTTCCCAAATTGATTAGTTCACTCGGCTCTTCATGGGGTCGAAGTTCCCTAGCTTCTTGTTCTACCAACCTCAATAATTCAGGAGGGACTTCCCCATCATCATCAACAACCTCATCAGCATGATCAATATGATAGTCAAAATTGTATGCTGAGTTATTAACACTGTCATTTTCAAGAGAGTCACTTTTAGATCTGCATTTTGGTAGTTATCGGGGAAAGATAAATGAATAACGGATAAAGATGAGAAACTGTATTTATTGGTGAGGAGCGATGAATAAAAGCGAAAGTAAAAAAGATAAGAACACAAAGATATCGAATGCATGCATTTATTGATAAGTCATACTGAAACGGAAACAAGTAAGCCCATTACAACAAAACCCTAAAGCCTTGGGCAGAGCTAAAGGATAAGCATTACAGAATTACTTTGAAATAAACTCTACGGCCCCTCGGGAACTCGATGACCTCCCAATTGTTGAGCTCAGATCCGGAGGACATGGATACACCAGATTGACACCATGATCGGCGAGATAATCATCTTCAACAGCCGCTGCTTGGTCCAGGAATGCGAATCCTACACTTCGGAAGCTCTGTCGAATGTCACAGATGGGAACCTTTTCAGCCTCGTATTCACGGTTTTCCAGCCGAGCCAACCTCTTGCTTTTCTTCTCTTCTATAACCCTCATCCCCGTCACCCTTGGTGGGTTTATATCCCAACCCAAACCTATCCTTGTTCTCGGTAAGCATGAGGACGCGTCGGTGACACCTTGGTTATTCTTCCCCAAACCGCTTCGTGCTCGGTATCCTCCTTCGAGCATAACCCTAGCCATCATAACAGACGCTTTAGATGACTGAGGTTTCAAGAGTGGAGCACCATCCCCGACATAAGTGGCATTGGCAATTTCAAGTGACTGGAAGGCGGTCTCGAGAGCTTCCTCGGCAGCTTCAATATAAGGGGTGGTTGATGGCTTGCTTACTAACAGATCCTCCTCTCCGGAGACAATTATCACTTACGATCAAAAATGAACTTCACCTTCCGGTGCAATGTGGAAGGTACAGCTCCGGCATTTAATGGATCCATGGTCGTCCTAGGAGACAACTGTATGTTGGTGTGATATCCATTACTTGGAAAAGTACTTCAAAGGTGCAGGGGCCAATCTGAATGGGCAATTCAATTTCTCACATGACTTCCCTTCGGGTGCCGTCGAAAGCTCTTACAATCATTGTGCTTGGCTTCATGTGAGTTCCATCGAAAGGCAACTTCGCTAGTGTTGACTTTGGCATTACATTCAAAGAAGAGCCATTATCAATGAGAACCCTGGCCATGACATGGTCTCGGCACTTCACAGAAATGTGCAAGGCCTTGTTGTGCCTTATACCTTCGGCTGGTATTTCATCATCGGTGAAAGTGACATAATTATCAGCAACTATGTTACCTACAATGTTATCGAGCTTATCAACTGTGATGTCATGGGAGACATGCGCTTGATTCAACACCTTCATCAGTACTCTTCTGTGTGGCTCTGAGTTCATTAATAGAGACAAAAGAGATATCCGAGCCGGAGTCCGATTTAACTGATCCACAACCCTATATTCACTCTGCTTGATGAACTTCAAGAATTCACCTACCTCCTCATCAGATACACCCTTTTTATTCTCACCCCCGTTTGCTTCCTTGTCATCTATGATTTCTTCCACCTTCTCTTTCCCTTTGTGATCCTTTCCTTCCTTTTCTATTTCCCCTTTTCGCAATACCTCTGGAGTGTAAATGCGACCACTCCTAGTCATTCCGCCAATTCCTGAAATGTTAGTGACCACAGTAGTCCCGTTGGAAGGATTGGGTTGGACCTGCATCTCATACTTCCATGGTACCGCTTTGGTGTCCTTGTAAGGGAAAGGACTTGGAACTCGGATGACGATTGGTGTTGGCCCACTTGGAACCGGCAAAGGTTTCTTCTCGGTATAGTATATCACCACTGGTTTCGGAGTGACTTGCTCAGGAACTGGCCGAGAATTAACCACAACAGTAAAAGGGGTTATCTTAATTGGGGTTGGGGAAGTTGTAGATTCAGCAACCATATTAATGGCACATTCATTTGATCCACAACCAATTAAGATAATCTTCATATCCATTAGCCGCTGCACAACTAGCCGAAACTCCGAACAGTCTTCAATCGAATGCCCCATGCTCCCATCAAAGTCACACCTTATATCTCCACCGAGAGCCTTTTCTTCCGTGGTCGGGATTTGGATCAATCCATATTTGTACATCTCTCTGAAAACAACTCTCATAGGAGTCCTAACATCGGCCACTTTACTCTTGAGAGTATGTTCCAAAAAGCTCCCAATGGCATTGACTCCCGAACCCCCATGATTTGGCATAGGACCTTGTCTCCCATTCGGAGCATCCTTTTGAAAGCTCAACCACTTAGCATCAATAAGGTCTTGTACCTTAAATTTGAAAGCCCTGCAGTTCTCGGTGGAATGACCTACTGCCCCTGCATGGTACTCACATTTAGCATTTGGATCAAACCACTTTGGATAGGGAGGCCCCAATGGTTTCATCGGGATTGGAGTCAACACAGATTTGCTTATAAGCGATGCAAGAGCTCTCGGTGTAGGTCATGGGTATCGGGTCGAAATGTACCGGCTTTCTTTCCGAGTTGTATGGTGGTCTTGTTTGGTGGTGCTTGGTTTGGACGATTTGAGGTGGCATGGTGGGGTGTGTTTGAGGCTGAGAAGGGTATGATGGCCGGTAGGGAGCCATTTGTTGAGGGTTTGGAAATTGCGAGGTTGCAGCGATGTATGGCTGGTTGGCTTGGTGATATGGAGGTGGTTGGTAATATGGGCGTATTGGGCATGGAAGGCGGGTGTTTGGTTTGGTCTCCATTGGTTCGGTTTCTTCTGTTCCAAGGTTACTGCATGTGCCTCTCCCTCCTTCTTTTTCACGAATGGGGTTTTCTTTGGGCCGTTCCCTACTGAAGTCTATGCGATCTTTCCATTCCTCATTCCACTTTCAATTCTCTCGCCGATGATGACCATGTCAGAAAAATTTGATGACACACTCCCAATCATCCTATCATAGAAAGGCGACTGGAGTGTATCAATGAACATTGCTACGATTTCTTTCTCGGCTAAGGGAGGCTCCACCTGAGCAGCCAGTTCCCTCCATCGTTGCGCGTATTCTTTGAAAGTCTCTACATCTCTTTTTGACATATTTTGGAGTTGCCTCCTATCGGGAGCCATGTCAACATTGTACTTGTACTGCTTCAGGAATGCATCTGCTAGATCCTTGAAGGACCGGATGTGTGCCCGCTCGAGATGCGTATACCAATTTGAAGCTGCCCCAGTCAAACTATCTTGGAAGAAGTGAATCAAGAGTTTATCATCTTGGGCATGTGACGCCATCTTCCTAACATACATGGTCAAATGGTTCTTGGGACAAGTGGTTCCCCGATATTTGTCAAAATCAGGCACCTTAAATTTCGGCGGAATTACAACATTTGGCACCAGACAGAGTTCCGAGGCATCCCGAAGACCATAACTATTCACCCCTTAAATGGCCCGCAATCTTTCCTCTAGTACTTCCAGCTTTTCTTTAGACTGGGAATCCCCCCCCGACTGATTCACCGGAGCTTCTCCGTACATATTATGGGGAAATGAATATGGCATGGAGGAGGAACCGAAGTTTGGCATCATTTGATCCCCCTGGGGTCCATAATGTAGGGTGTATTGTGGGGGCCTTGGATTGACAGATGGTGTCACTATCGGGGTGTTACCATCTGTAGGGTTGACATTCTGTGCTTGCGGTATTTCGACAGTATTGGTGGGAATTTGTGCTTGAGTGATGTGTTCGGAGTTCTGAATACCATCTTGTGAACTGGGGGCTGTTGGTGGTACAAACCCACGAGGCAAACCGTATGGGGGATTGTTCGGGTCAAATGAAAAATGAGTTGGGTTGAGAGGCATCATGGCCCCTGGTTGGTTGAAGCCTTGAATAGGAATCTGAGAAAAACCGGGCGGGATGAGAGGTGTGGTTGGCTGTCCTTCGTTCGAGGCTGGAGGGTTCTCCTCTGTGTTCTTCTCCTTCTGCATTTCTTGTAGGATTTCCATCATCTTAGCCATCTGATCTTTGATTTGACTGACTTCATCCCTGATCACTTGAACTTCTTCTAGTTCATCCGCCATGGCTCTTGCCTGCGATCGAGTACGATAAGGGTGTCTTGGAGCTATCATTCAGAAACCACACCTTTTATTTAATAAAAGAAAGAATAAATGAATAAAATCAAAAGAAAGAGCATAAACCAATTAAACTCCATTTTTTAGAGGAAGACCGTCGCATACACTTATAGCAAGAATACTCATCCTGCAATCAAATCTAGTGGTATAATTCCCTCTAGCTTGACTGCAGTTGATGTCGAGTCCAAGGGAGAATTCACTCCTCGATAGACCACATCTGTACTAGCAATGTTATTGTTTGACGATACCCATATTTTACGCAGAAAACACATCGTTTTTAGGGTAAAAATATAGTTGATGAAGCATCTAAGGGAGAATTCACTCCTCGACAGATATCATCTGGAAAAAAGAGAGAGCATTCCACAAAAATTTGATGAAAACTTCTATTTCATTGGATGGATATTGCAATACAAACATGAGTCTTTGGTCAACTAGAAAAACAATACATCGAGAGTTTTCATATTTCTAACCCCTCTTTGGGGACCTCAAAATATTATGTCAAGAGCTTCATCTTCTTTTTCCTAAATCCCTTTGCAAGCTTCCCAAAATGCTTGAAGAACTCAGTCAACTCTGGTGGTATCTGGAGGAAAGGGTTCTTGTAGACCTGAATTGATACTTCTTCAAATCGATCCACCAACTGGGAAGTATGATATTGAATTCTACCAATCATGTCTTCATATTTTCTTCTCCATGCTTCCCTTTCATAGATCACATCCCTTACAACCAATTTCCATCCCTTTACCCATTCTGCGTGACGTTGAGCTTCTCCTCTTTCATTTTCTTGCATTTTGGTCCTGAGCCAATTTTCCCTTTCATTAGCTTCTGTTAATAATTGACGATATCTGGCAGCTTCGCTCCATCCTCGATCAGAGTAAAGTTCGGTCTGGGCCAAGGATTCTTGTAGAGATCTCCTTTAGTATCTGTATTGTTTCGACATGAACCCCTACGTCCCACTCAAGCTCTTCTTTCTTCTTTAGAATTCTGACTAGCGTGTTTTCTTGACACTCCACCTTTGCTTGCAACTCTTGGATCATTGCTTCTTTCTCTTTTCTTGCCCTTTTCATGCGACTTAGGGCTTCGTAGGAATCGTCACATTCACTTCTCAAATTCTCGATCTGTAAATTCAGTTTTTGCACCTGGCTTTGGAGCTTGACGATAGTTACTTCTGCAACTTGTTTCTTTTAATCCAAAACCCCCATCTGAGCTTTTAGAATTTCAATTTTTTCCAGCATTTGATCTTTCAGAAGAGGATTGTTTTCAGATCAGGTGGGGTTCCGGTTTTGAAGGACACCCCCTTCTTGCCTCTCTCCATGCTTCATATCTTTTTGTTCGAGCTATGATCCGCCTTCCTAACTCATCACGCCCTTTTATGTGAATATTGTTCCATGCTGACCTTATTGCCATTGTCTGACTCTTGATGCTTTCACATTCTTGATATAGGAAATATGCTCCACCCAGCAGCTCTTTTGGGGGTTCATCTTGTGTCCACCTGAGTTGGCACATTACTAGAGCTGGTGAATATGACACACATCCTCCGGGTCCCATCAATGGGACATTCGAGAAACCTCCACAATCGAATATACCGGAATCCCCATTGTACCATGGGCACATCCATCTAAATGAACGTGAGTCGACCTGATCAAACTCTTGTTTCCATTCATATAGTTTGCATGACTTTAGCGGCATGCGAATGAATCCTTTCAACGGGTCATCCGTTCTATCAATTTTGTTTCCAAGATACAAGTGAGTCATAATCCAAACATATAACATTGGTGCACAAAGACCGCAACTTTCCTTGTTGATTCGATGACAAACTTGTAGTGAGAGAAAAGTCTCGGCTAGGATAGCAGGGGACTAAATTCACCCCATATTCCTCAACTCGTGAGAAGACGTCCATGGCTGATCGATCAATCACATCCGGAATAAAGGGAAAAAGCACCATCCGTAGATGAGGAGAGCCAACAACCTATTAAAAAGAACCCATCGTTGTTGTTGAGCCAACTCCCTAAGATAACCTTCCAAGAATCGCCTCTTCAAGCCCGTAGTGTTTCCTTTTTCCACTTTATCCAATTGTTCCGGTTTAAGTTCCAACAGACTTGCTATCTTCCCATCTCGCCACATATTGTCCATAATACAAATAGACACGTGATTCCTTTTGGATAGGCAGTCTAAGCAAGTAAGCATACTCCTCTATGGTGGGAGTTACATCTAGGTCGGGCAATTCAAAACATCTCAAAGTTGAGTTCCAATATCGAGCGAATGCACTTGGAGCGGGGGCATCCACCGAATACGTAATAGATCTAGTATCCTCCCATACTTGTTGTTAAAGTTCGAACGTGCCTTTTCGACATTTGTTGACTAATTTCCCATAAGCTCGAACATCATTGAGTGTCACGTCGATCTTGATGCTCTTCTTGGAACCGCTTGCATTGCTAGTACTCTTTCCGACGCTTGGTCCTTCCATTCTTTGCTATAAGATTAATACTAAGGTCTTCCTGTCAAGAAACACAAATAAAGAAAAAAATTAGAAATAAAACACACGAAAAAAATGCCCTACATGCTTCATGTTGCATGAACCCCAGTAGGGTTGGGAACCCTATGTCGGGTATGCTGTCAATGCACTACCTTCACTATGACACGCCGCTTATTAGAAGTGCAATAATATTCGAACATGTCATTCGGGCTTGGAGCGACGATGTGTCGCCCCCTTTTCCCTTTTTTTTTTTTGAAAACTTCATAATAAATATATATGTGCATGGCAATTTATGTTTATGATGCCAGAAAAAAATGGAGAGAGAGAAAAAGTATGCTCCCTTTGTCCTAAATTGGGTAAAACTTAGGGTTGGACAAACCTGAGGTAATGACTCTAAACAGGTTGGCTACTAAGTTTGCTCTATCAGTGAAAATTAGGTAGGGTCTAGACTTCTAAAAGCCATGGTTCCCAGATTGCCCTTATCCCGAAAGGTAAGGATCCGATTCATGAATCTAGTCACAAGTAGGGATAAACCCTCTCAATATGACCATCCCATGATATCGGGTACAACCTGAGTGGTGAATCAACAAATGTCAGGGAGGTACGAGACCTCTTCAATGACAATGTCGAGACACCGCCTAATCCTTGAGTTTTGAGCAAGCTCGGGTATAGAGCCAAAAGTGTGTGCAAGTTGTGATAGTGATGTGTGTGATGGGAGCACACAAACCTTCACAAAAACCTACTAAAATAAAACTACCCCAAGCCTGCAAAAGGGAACAAACAACACAAATACAAAAGTTCTCTACCCTAAGGTTGCAAGAATATACAAAAGCAGTTATGGAAGCATTTAAAAAAAAAAAAACAACAACAACAACAACAAGGGTAAAACAAATATTTTCAAAGTTGTTTTTTTTTTAAAAAGAAGAGAAAAAAAATAATAAAAAAAAAATAAAATTTGCACAACCAACTATGATAGGCCCGACTCTCAAAGTCGTCCCCAGTGGAGTCGCCAGCTGTCGCGACCGTCCCGTCCGGGAGGCGCGAAAAGATGGATAAAAAAAGAGGAGTCGCCACTAAGATTTTTATTGGGAAAATCTTATAAAACCCAATTTTAAAGGTAAACTGGTCTTTTTAAATAAAAGAGATTTGGATTCGGGAGTCGGTTACGAGTAGGGAAGGTGTTAGCACCCCACATCGCCCGTTTAAAAACGGTACCTCAAGTTAATTGTGCAAAAACATTTTAATAACATTTTAAATATTTATTTTACCCCGAAAATTATTTACAAGAAAGAATTATTTTAAATTTTAACTTTTGACTTTTATTAAATTTTTTATATTTTTAACTTTATAGTTTATAAAAACTAAATGAGGTTGAACATGGTACATGAGTCCACAGAGCAACCTCAAATCTAAGGGATTAAACATGGCACCGTGTCCATAGAGCATCCCTGGAAAGAGAAAAGTTTAATTATTTTGGTTAATTATTTAAACATAAAAAGGGACACAAAAAAAAGGAAAATTTAGTTTTGGCCCGACAAGATGATTTATCTTGCTCCTACGTATTCGCGGGTGCGATGGGAAACTCAAAGCCACGTAGTTCTTTAGAAATTTTTTGATTGGTTGATCTTAACTTTTTGAAAATGATTTTTTTATTTTTTTTATTTTTTGAAGAGATCCTCTTTTTTTTTATAAAAAAAAGGAGACTTTTATTTTTTTTATTTAAAATTTTATATTTAAAAAAAACAGAATGAGATTATGCTTCACATTTTAAGCATCACCACATAACTCCTAACCTATGACTGGACCCAAAGCAAGAAAGAGCCCAACTTCAGTTTTTTTTTAGAACATTTTGTTTTTAAAATAAAAGAAGGAAAGATGACCTAGCAGCTAGCCCACTAAGCAAGCAAAGAGGAAATTAAAAATACACCTATTGATCCTAAACCCACCAGCTGTCAGTAAATAAAACAAAACCCACGACCCCATCAAAAACCCAACCCCAAAACATAATAAATATCAAATAGAAACAAAAGAAGGAAAGAAGGAAAGAGTGGAGCTTCAGCTTCCTCTTTTACCAATGAAGAGGCAGATGGGGAGCAACAGCCAAACAAGGATGGTTGGACGTATGAGGCAGGGGCGGCGGAGACGAAGGCCGGCGGTGGCGTGGATGACGACGAGTCGCACGGATCTGCGTCTGGGCTCGCGGTTGGCGTGGAGGTGGGAACGGCGGAGAGAGGGGCACAGATCTGGCGTGGCAGGGACTCGCGGTGGCTCTCGGTGGAGTGACGGTCGACGACTTCCGGAGGTGACTGAGGGCGCGGACGGAGCAGAAGCGATGGTGGGAGGAGCAGATCTGCGTCCGGACAGCAGTTTCGGTGGAGGTGCTTGCGGCCAGGCGGCGGAAAGGCGGTCAACGGCTTCCGGAAGTGGCTGAGGATGCGGACAGAGCAGAAGCGGTGGTGGATGATGCTTCGTGAAACTGGCGGTGCGGCAGGAGCTTACGACGGCGAGATCCGGCACGGCGGTGACGGGGTTGCGGACGGTGGCGGTGCGGAACTGGATGACGAATCCGGTTTGTGTCTTATGTTTCCATTTTTGTGTCTTTTGATTTAAGATGATGAATTTCTGTTGTTACTGAAAGTGGTGTTGTGTTGTGGTGTTGTTGGGAGGAAGATGAAGATGATGGGTATGGGTGGCTTGGGGATTAGAATGAAGTTAGGGATCAAGTCTGGTTTGGCTCAAAGTTAGAAGGTATTATGAAGGTTTGAAGGAGATGATGGCCCCCGTGTCTGAGCTCTCCCCTATCCTTTTAAATATTTTCTGCTGTTGCAAAACTCCAGAACAGGACCCAATGTCCTCTGCCATGGTTGTAATGCAGGGTCCCTTTCACATTTCCAATCTTATCATTCTGTATTTTTTTTTTAGTTTTTCCTTGTGCTGTAACTCTCATTTGTTTTTGTTAAGTATCTTTCCATTGATTCAGGTTTGACCCAGCATCAGAGCATCCTATTTTTCCTTTTATGTGCTTAAAACTTGAAGCCATTTTTGATGCAAAATGCTTAACACTGTCATTGCTCTTTTGGTTGCTGAAATGCATTAAGGAATTTTGGCTTATCCTCTTGGCCCTTACTACAATTCTGCAGATCACTTTTCCTTTTTATCCTTTTTTTGTTTTTGTTTTTTTGTTTCATATTATTTATTTATTTATTTCATGTAAGTGAGTTGGGCACAAAGGACATGGGTCAGAGATATGGATCTCTCTTCTTTTTTTTTTTCATTTGGGTTTAGAACATGGTCTAAAAGACATCTTCAACAATAATGAAGTTGGGCTCACTAAAAAGAAAAATCATTTTTTATTGCAAAGTTATTTGTTTTAATTTGTTCAAAACAGTAATTAAAAGGATATCCGGACAAAATTAGGTGTTCACAGGGACCTTTTTGAAATTTCGTTAATTTGAGGGACCAACTTGACACGACCTCACAGTTTCAATGACCATTTTGGCTATTTACTCGATTTTTTTTAACATCTTCGTCCCTCTCTTCTCCCATTGAACATATTCATCTCTTCCTCCATTGATACTGTTTCAGATCTATGAATGATGGAGATGACCGGGATTTTGAGACCTCCACCGATGTCAAGAGACAACCGTCGCTCAGCCACCAACCACCGTCTCAATGTTTTGTTCTCAATCATACGGGAGGTTTGGATTTTTTTTATTTGTTTTGGTAAAATCGGGAATCTTCATAAATCTTTATTTTTTCTTTTTCATGGGTACAAACCTAGCTTCGTTTCTAGAACATCGAATGTCATAATTCTCACTCTCTCACTTCTGGTTACGATTTGCTAGACACAAATATGATGGATGCTTAGGGTTTTCAATTGAATCATTCAAATATGTTGATCTGATGTGATTTCATTGTGATTAATGTTATGGAATTTTGAATTTTTAGTTTGAACGGAGGAGGACTCCTGACAACGCCTTTGCTGTGTTCTCTATCAAATGATGAATGGTTAGTTTGCTACAATGACTTCTATTAGCTCTTTATGTTTTATGCTTTACTCTGTTTCTGTGTTTTCCTATGTTATTGTTTAAAAAAAAATCACATGAGTACCTGTTATATCCAGAGGAGCACAACTTTGCACCAACTATGCCTCGGAAAGATAAGGTCTTCTTTGCAAGCTGCATCTGATTGATAACTTTGCCTAAACATTTCATCCACATTGAAAAAAGGGAAACCCACTTTGCATACGAATTCTCTTCTCAGTTTTTATTTTTTCCTTTTAAATTATTTTTAAAAATTGTTTCTGGGTTGTTAACAGATGGTGGAAAGGAAAAGGAAGAAAATAAAGAAATATATCTTGATATGTAGGATGGTTGTTTATGGGATTTGAATTAACAGATGCTTGATTTATGAGCTGTTTGCTAAAAAACTAAGACTTTTTTTGCTGTTGAATGTAGTACTTTTATTTGTTGATAGTGAGCCTTATTGTCTTTATCTCCTATCTTCGTTGATTGGCACAAAATCGGAGGAAGGGGACTTGATTTGCTACAAATTCACTGGAAGAAGGAAGACTCTGAAAATGGTATATATTTAGTTTTCTAACATGGGTTTTGCTTTGTTTTTTGGCTCTAATCTTGCTTTGACCATTTAAGTTACTGTTGGCCGGTGCTACTTGGAGAAATGGTGGTTGTTGCTCTTTTTATTTCTATATAATCAAATTGGTAACAATTTGTTCTTTGATTAGTGTTTTACATGCATGTGCTTTTTCTTAAAATAAATTCTATTATTTTCTTCCTAATTCAGAGAGTGGCCTTTGGAAGAATGTAGTATCTTCTGTATTGTGATTGACTTCACAGCTTATCCAGTTCATCAGTTATCGGTTCATGGAGCCGCTTACCATAAAGCTTGCTTCAGGTGTGTTAGAATCAAAGTGGTTTTGGATTTAATAATCTCCTTATTTTGATGCTAACAAAAGAATTAAATTTACTTGGCAAAGTGTTAATTGAGATTTAACATGTGCTTTCAGTTATGCAGTAATACTTTAATATAAGTAAAATAAATTTGGGTTAAGTTTTCATTGAAAAATATGCGTCCACCCTTGTAGACGGGCTACTAAAAAACTTTGGTAAAGTTATTTCTGTAGACTGGTTTACTTAAATAGACGAAGCTCTAAATATTTTTTAGATGAATACGTAAATAACTTGTTAGGTACAGCAAGTCCAAAGACTTGATAAATAAGTGTCTCCATCTTGCCAAGTAAGCAGACGGAAGTAATTAGTAGAAGTAAATGAACTGAAAAATAAAGTAATCTAGTAGACGAGCTCTAATCGCCACGTCATCAGACGTAGATCTTTATAACTCATTAAGGTATAGCAAGTCCAAAGACTTGATAGACAAAAGGATATGCCACGTCGTCAGACAATCAAATAAAATTTTGAACATACTTAGTCTCTCATATAACTAAGTAGACGAAGTTTCTTTTTAGACGAGCTCTATCTTAGAATGAATTAAATGTAATACGAATCTCTTGAATTTATTTCAAATGATTGATATTTATTTCAATAGAATATTTGTTCTTCACATTTGTTTTATCTGCTTTAATGTTTCACCTTGTTATAAAAGAAACATAGTACCATCAAGAAATGCAAAAAATAGAATCGTACAATAAGATACTGCAAAATGATTTGTACGATGACAACTTTATGGCTGAAAAAGCTGGACTATACACAAATGAGGAACAACAAGTACTCAAGCTGCAATACTCATAAGAGTGAACCTCCAATTTCATGCTACCTCGATAACCAAGAGTACTATTCAGCATTACCACAATCAAGCTATCGGTCACAACGGATATCATGTATTAAATGTCATCTCTAAACGGGATTGTTTAAAGTAACCGTTGAAGAAATACAAGTGAAGAATGTCATTATAAATAGAAGACCTCAAGTTCTGAAGAACTAATTTTTTTTTTGCCAATCTATAATCACTCATTCTAATATTCTTTCAAGAGCAAGAGTCTGTATTCTTTAGTTTGAATGTTGTTGTAATATTCAACTGATCTTAAACTGTCATATCCTCACACATAGTGAGTTAAGAAGATCAAACATTAAATCTCTTTGTTAGAGTTAAAGCCTGAAGAGGCTTGGTAAGAAAGAAATACTTGTAGCCTGGACAGGTGTTGAATACTTGGTTGTAATTTATTTGGAGAAACAGTGGATAAACCCTTCAAGTCGAAGGGACTGGACGTAACTCTTGGTTGGAAGATAGTGAATCAAAATAAAATCTTTTGTGTGAATCTTCTATTCCTAAACTCTACAGTTTTATTTGCTTATACTAACTGTGGGGTTTTGATATTGCTTTTGTTAAGCTTCTAAAAGATCTATTTGTGTGTGCTTATTTCTGTGTTAATCTTCTTGTGTAAGAAATTTGTTTTCGAAAAATGTTGTTTTCAAAAATTATTAACAAACACAATTTAACCCTCCTTCTTGTGTTTGTCCGTGTCAACTTCAAGGTGCTCTCACTGCGAAGGAACATTAAAGGTAGTTTTTTTTATTTGTTTGTTCAGCTGCATTGTTGATTTAATGCCTTAAGAGTATTTTTATTCAATCTCGAACTTTTGTTCTCTATTTTGATTTATAAAACTTTGCTAAATAATTAAGATACTTGTTTTTATTTGACAGTGCCAGTGGCTGCACACATATAAAATTCCTTCAAGAGAAATAAATATTTAGAGAATCTATTCATGTTATCCAAATTGATCAACAATAAAGTATGACTTTATCAGATTGCTATATTGGCATTAATCAGTTCTTATCAGTAATATTGAACAACTTTTGGATTGTTTAAACGGCAACAAAATGATGATGATGACGACTTATGCTGAATTGTTTGTCTTTTGAACTAATCAATAAAAGGTTTATGGCTTTGGATGGTTTGACCAATGGATTTGCAGATGTTCATAGGAATGCACAACATCTATTGAGAATGGAATTGGTTTTCTTTTTTCAAGTCTAATTTGATTTGCGCAAGTTTTCTGTTTTTGATCGAGTCTTATAATTTGATATTTGAAAAATGGTATCGTGGGTTGCGAAAAATGATTCATATTAGTCACTTGCAATTTTATGAAGTTTACTTTTTGTGTCAATGCAAGTAATCCCCAAGGGGTTTTTGGGTATATTTTATGTTTTGATTCTCGATTGATACATTTTTGCTACTAATTACAAAAATACCTACTTACTTTCGCTATATTTTCTATTTTCGGACTTTTGTGAAGGAAATGTTGAAAAAACTTTTACTTGTCTTCAACATTTCTTGAAAAAAAAAAATTTGAAGACAGAAAATAGTGAAAACTTTGTGTCATTTTTGTAATTAGTAGTAAAAATATATGAAGTGAAAAATGACAATAGAAAACAAACCAAACCTCCCCTAGTTATTTCTGAATTTTCTTTTGTCTATTTAGCCGTAAAAGTTAAAACCTGTTTTATGTGTTGTGTTGTGTTGTGTTGGATGTTGTCTGCTTGTGTATGCCTCGAATGTTCTTAGTGAACATGCTAAATCTTGGGAAGTGAAAATTGCTTGAATTGATAGGTCAAGAATGTTTCTGATGATATAGTGGGTAAAAGTGAGATTAGTGTCAATTCCATAAACTGTTTTTATATTGGACTTGTAAATAGATGAATCAGTACCTCACCTTGAGATCATCAAGTGTAGTATTTTTTTTTATTTTATAAACCAAAAATATAGAGACAAGTACAAGGGTAGCTTAGCGCTCATAAGATGAGAACCAAATAGCATAGCGCTTCATAAGATGCACTTCCTCCCAAAAAAAAGAATCAATCACATCATATAAGTATCATCCATACAAAAACATTATTTTTTCGAAGAAAATCTGACCGTGCACGGGGTTCAAAACTAGTTTTATATATACTTTCTTATTTTTTAATACATTATTTATCTTCTTTATCTTCATTTTCTTTTCTATTTCTCTTGTACTAAATAACTCTTAAAATCCATTCATTTTCTTATCATCTTCTTTTTTTTTTTTTTTCATATTCTCTCTTATTTTCTCTCTTCTTATTTTCTCCTCCATTCCAAACAAAGCAAATGTTAGGAAATGAACCGCATACGTAGATGATTTGAGGCGAGACTAAGACGGACCAACTACCCAAATAATCGATCATTTCTTTTTTAACAATCCAAATAATATATACTTGTAAAAAAAATACAATAATATATATTTCCCCCATTCTTTTTTTTGTTGATAATTTTAATTATTATTTTTTGTTTCAAAACAATTGATGTCTTATAAACCCAATACATATTTGACATTTTTTCCCCATATATATCCTTATAATAAAATTAAATTGAAATGCCTTAAAAATACACAAAATCTTACGGCTATATTTGGATTGATGGAAGATAATGGAAAAGAATGGAATGGAAGATGATGGAATGGAGCGGAATGGAACGGAACGGAATAAAACTTCCATTCCATTGTTTGAATATTTTATGATGGAGCGGAACAAAGTTCTCATTCCATTGTTTGGGAAGTGGACGGAATGAAATGTGTTATAACTTTTTTATTCCTATATTACCCTTACTATAAAAACACTAATATTTTATTTGTTATGCTTTTAATAAAATCATTTTTAACCATCCAATCACTTAATGAATTTAAAATCGCCGACATCTAAAATTCTAATTTAGTTCATTATTTTCTTTAACTAATCAATCACGAGTTTATCCGTTTAAATTTTTTTTAAAAGTCCGTAAAAATAAAAATCAAGTTATTGTAATATTATGATAATTTCTTATTGATAATTTTATACTTTAGTTACATTTGGATTCTTTACAAGCAACCTGCTGGTTCAAATATCAATTTCATTTCACCCTACTTAATAACGTGTACAGTTCCAAAAGAAATTATTTTATGTTCTACCTCTAAATAATTAGCCGTCCAGAACTCTAGGCGTAGACATTTTTTTATAAGAAAAAAAATACTTTATGAAATTGCAATTGCAGTAGAACATCCACGTGTTTGCTACTCCAACAGGTTCGTGAGTAACGTGAGCATAGAAGAAGATGAGTGTTAAAAGAAGAGAAATCATACTTTCTGCTATTGAAATTTAAATAAAAACTTTCGGCAATAACAAGGCAGCAAGAATTCTGGGAGTAACGAGAGCATAGCGTGAGCATGTTGAAGAAGATGGGTTCGATCAAGGAAGAAGATAGATTATGATTGTGCAGGATACAATAGTAATTTTAAATTTTTGTGAAAGTCATTCTTTTGTTCCATCCCATTCCCCCCAAACTGAGAGGGAAGAAAAATTAAGGTAAGTGATCGAATAGGATGAAATGTGTTCCATTGGGTTTCATCCTCATTTATGTAATCCAAACAATGGAACATCATGTCATGTGATTCCATTCTCTTCCATTCCATCCTCCTCCATCAATCTAAACATACCTTACAAGTACATAAATGATTAGTGGAGTATGAAGAAAATCTAGTTGGAACTTATAAATAATTAATGATAAAAATAATGATATTTTGATACAAATATAAACATATTAATAAATTTTTTATCTATATATATAAACCTTAAATTACTAAAGAAAAAGAACAGAGAGTAATTAATTAATTGTCTAAAAAATATTTATATTAACTGCACTTCACAATTAAATTCAATAATTTGCTTGATCGAAAGAATAAAACAAAATTCCAGCCACTCAAATGATTGCATATATGAGACAATCATGCGAGTTATTATTTAGATAATTACCGATGAATATCAGAGAAAATCTCAATTGGCTTTGAAGGGTAGACATATCTTGTCAGCTCACGTATATGCTTTGTCATTTGTGGTGCATTTTTATTTCTTTAAGTATTTTAAATTATATTCTTCAAAAAAAGTATTTTAAGTTATAGAAATATATTGTGCATGTGATATTAATATTTATTTTATTCGTAAACCTTATTTTTGATTTTTTTTTTATAAACAAAAAATATATTGATTTAAAGGGTACAAAACTATCCTAACTCAAATATAAAACAAATACACTGACCAAAGGGTAGAATCGGTGTAACCAAAATAATGGGCCAACATAAGGAACCGGTATTATTATTATTATTTGATTCGGAACTCACCCTAATTAGTCACTTGGGACGAGTGGGTCCATCAGAATATCCTCACGGTTTAGATCCTTCGGACCCGTTATGGGACTAATCTCTAGTTTGATTGATTGAGCAAGATTTTACCTAGGGACGGACCCAGAGATTTTGACTAGTAGGGACAATATCATATATCATAAATATTTTTATAAAAAATTATATAAATGCATAAGTGATAAAATAATGAAGTCGTTATTATTAAGTAAAAAATTGAAGATTATAAAAACTATATTATTATATAGCTCTAAAATTGAAGATACCTAAACTTCTATAAATTATAATTGCTCTCTGCGTGCTTTTATAATTTGAGAATGTTGTATATATTTTTTCATTTACAACACTATCAAAAATATTTCTTTATGTATGTGACCAAGGTATATTGAAAAAATAAAAGGTGTTATATAAAGTAGGGTTGTAGAACAATGAGGGCAACCTTTTTAGTATTATTTAGAATATGATTATAAAGCTATGGGGGCAATATAATTTTTTTAGTGGGGACAACAACAAAAAAATTATTTAAAATTTAATACAAAAATATTTACTTGGTGGGGGCAGGTGCCCCCAATGCCCTAGCTTAATAGGTTCGTTCTTTGTTTTACTTTTTGGTCCTCAGCCTCCCAATGAGGGTGATTCCACAATGATTCGAATCTGGGTTTCCAAGATCCTCCTCCTTATGGGACGCAAGTTGCTACCACTTGACCAATACCTCGTTAATTGGAACCGGCATCATCATTACACAAGACTAATCGATGATGATGATGATAATAATAATAATAATAATAATAATAATAATAATAATAATTACACAAGCTAATCGAAACCACCAAATGTTTTAGAGAAAATTATTTTGTATTATTAGATACTCATCTCCTTCATACGGGAATTTTAAACGTGTATCCGTGATGGATAGAGTCACACGCGGGGAAACCACTACCTACCCTAGCCACAGCCCACATCCCCGTTGCCATTTTTGGTTCATACATTAGAAGGATGGTGTTGTGCAAAATGATCCGTACAAAAGACAATCCTCATATGACAACCAGAAAAATTCATCTACAATTAAAGTAACCATATGTAGTGTATAAAATAGAAGAATAATAATAAAGAGTTCAATCTTTTATGCACTCTCAGTATATTTTTACACATACATCCAATAATATCTTGACAAATTAGTATCATTGTTATTTCTTTCTTGGTTTTTAAAATAAAAATACACTTGTCAAAATAAATATTAATAGATGTCAGTGTAAATCTTTTTGTACTGATAGTGCATAATACTTTAATCAAATTAAATACCTATTATTTGTTTACATTGACAGTATATATGTATTGTCAAATAAATAATAAATTTATCTATTAATAGGATTTAAATGTTATGCATTGCTACTGTAAATATTATTTACACCGTCAATCAATCATAAATTGTCACGTCATTAAAAATGTTTGAATTTTATTATAATTATGTTAAAAGTCACTTGAACCATGGTCTGTAATTGGTTGACAATATGAAAAAAACCTTTACCAACTAATAGCACATATCAATTAAACACCTATTGATATTGATATTATCTGATTCTTCAATCAAAGCTTCTTAGAGTATCTCCAACGCATGTTCTTAGGCTCTGAGTTTTTAGATCTAAGAACAATTCTTAGAGCCAAGAACAGTTCTTACATAGAACCACCGTTGGAGAGGGAGGAGTTGGGTTCTCCTAAAAGAACAGTTCCTTCTATAAGAACTCGGTTCTTATGATTGAAAAAGTATTTCGTTCCTTTAAAACAAACTAAAAGAGGAGAGAAAAATAAGTTAAGAACTCAAGTTGAGTTCTACCATTGGAATAAAAATTATCGCAGGTTCTTAAATCATATTTGACATTGTAGGACCTACTAAAAGAGACTTAAGAACCCAATTTGGGTTCTATATTTGGAGATGCGGCCATCTCCAAGGGTTGGAAATGTTAGGTGCTTGCCTATTAAGAAGCAGCCCTTATTAAGCACCCACCATTGGAGAGGATTTTATAATGAGTGCTTATGTAGAAGCATCGATTCTTATTCTATTGTGTGGGACATTGTTGAATTTTTTTAATAAAAACATTTGATCAGCCAGCAAAATGTAAGGATGTGAGATCATTGGTGGGATCTATTTAAGAATTTTTTGAAGTTGTTGGATTGGAGGAGTGAGGTGCTTAAATTGTAAAAATAAAAATGAGTGGCATGTCAAGATGAAACCTATTTAAGAACCCAAAAAGTAAAATATAAGGTGTTGGGATAGAGATGACCTAAAGTAGGCAGAGTTTACCTTTATTGCGTGAAAAACATATTGTTGCATTTTAAAGGATAATAAAGGGAAACAAAAATGTTATTCTAACAATCATTTGAGACAACTATATGGTGACAACCGTATATATAAATAGTAATTCTATTTATAAATAATTTTACAAGTAGGTTAAAATTATAAAAATATCACTGTATAGTAGAGTTGTCATATGAGTTGTCACATATGTATTGTTAGAATAACACATCTTTAAAGGGAAATTATTGATGTTTTAGACTTATAGTCATATCATATTTCGATTTATTAATTTGGAAATAATAAAAGCTCAAGCAATTTGGCTAAATGAGTTAATCGTGTATAAAATATGTTAATTTTTTTTGACGGGATATAAAATATATTATATTTAAAAGTAATTAACTCGAATTTAAATGGATTGATTGATTGATTACTTTTTTATTTTAATTTTTTTTCTACTTCGGTCACAAATCAAAATGATAAATATATGCTATAATTTTATAATAAAGGCCAAATTGGTCTCCAAAACATTTAGAGGACCCATTCTTTTGTCACTGAAAAAATAAATTATTCATTTAATCCATCAAATTTATAAATATGGGACACATTAGTCTCTCATTCCACTTTCAATGTTCGCTTACTTGCCTATGTGTCCTGTTAACCATCCCGTCTAACGGTCCTGTATAGCATATGACAAGTTTCCACGGCGAAAAAAAGAACAAAAGTGAAATAAATGTGCAAAATTTTAAAACCCTAATACCTAAAAATTATAAATGTTTTTCACTTTTTATTCGTTTTTCACAATGAAAACTTGTCATAGGCTATACATGACCACTTCGAGAATTAGACATCATAGTTAACGGGACACATAAGCAAGTAAACGAATATCGGAAGTGGAAGGAGGGACTAATGTGTCCCGCTTTTATAAAATTTAGGGACTAAATGAATAATTTATTTTTTTCAAGAACTAAAAGTGGGTTATCTAAATTTTTCGGGAACCAATTTTGATCTTTACTCCTAATTTTATTAATGTGGTAAGGAGTGCTGAGGGGAATCGTGGGGATACTTATTTCCACACACACAATCAGAACCTAATATTTGGGTTAAATTTTATTATGTTCAATCAGAAGAGTAACTCACCTTTGTTTTTTTTATCTCGATGGCGTGGAATTTAGCTGCTATATTGAAGGAATGGTAGGTGGTAGTGGTAGACATACAAGTGAAGGATGGGAGAGATGAGGCGGATCCATGGATGTTGGTGCTGGGAAATCATAAATCAATAATTAATGAGAAATGTTATTCAGTATCATAAAAATATTGATTAAGAGACCAAATATAAAAAATTTGTATAAGAAAGTTGTGTATTTAAATTATCAAACTCTTAAAAGTTATAATTTTCAATAAAAAATTTATATCTTTAGATTTATCAACCGATGTCCATCAATTAGCAAGACCCATAATTAATTTAAGTGCAGGTCAAGGATTCTCTTAACTTATTTGTTTTGCTCCCGTAAAAAAAAAAAACTTATTTGTTGGTACAATTTTGGATGTCAATGAAAGGACACGATGTCCTTGTGGCACGGCATATTCTCGGTTGATACCATGAACATGTAATGGAAAACCTTTGAATATGGTTTTTTCCCCCATAAAAACCAATAATGGTTTGTTACAGTGGAAATGTACTATCACTCCAAACGAACTTGTAAGTTCACCTCTTCAAATCCTGAAATTATCATTTTAGGAATGAATTTTTTTAATAATTATTATTGACCCGTTAGTTAGTTTTGTAATTACACTGGTCAAAATAAAAACTAATAAAAAGATTTTCCAAGGATAATATTAAAAAATTAGTATATCTTTATATATCCAAAGGATATGTTTGATGATGTCAACCTGCTAACTTATAACGGATAGCTTATAACAGATAAAAGTCTTGTTTGGAAACTTTTTTTTTTTTGTAACAAGATAACCGTTTTTCTAACTAGCTAATAATGTTTTTTTTTCACTAACTTATAATATTTCTTTCATACACCAATTGAAATAGCGTTTGAGTTTATAATTTATCATTTTTCTTCCATTTTTATCCTTGTTATTTTAATTAATTTTCTTATCTATCCTCAACTAAATAAAATAGAAAATAATAATCTACTAATTTTCTAATCCTTAATTAAAATTAATATTCTAATTTTTGAAATGATAAATAATTTAAAATAAATTAAAGTATTGAAATTGGTAATTGTTTTAAAATAAATAATATATATACATAAATTAATATAATTTATATTAAAAATTATATAAGCATGTCCTTTTATATTTATAAGTTATTAAATCGTTAATTTTATCAAATGATTCAAATCCAATCTGTTATCCAATTATCTCATTCATTATCCACTATAAATTCATCAATTATATTTTTTTATAGATATAAATTCATCCGCTATTTATTAACCTATTGGTAATCCGTTAGTTTTTAATAAACATAACCCATCTGATCCATCTCAGCTTCTTACACACCTCGATCTTCAACATTCGACTTCCCAACTAGCCGTTACCTGATCTGCCAATTTCCTAGAAGAACCGATATGAACCAAGGCATATTTTGCCAATCACTATTTTTTAAACAATGACTTACCAATAGTGACATGGTGTTGCGATGTTATCAATCATCTCATAGCACCTACATCAAACATTTTTTTTTTCTAATTTTTAATTTTTAGATAAAAATTATAATAATTTGTTATTCAAACTATTATTATATTTTAATTAATTCAAATACAATTTAGTTGACAGATAATAATTAAATATATATTAATTTTTTTATACAAATGGAAGAAAAGAAAGAAACAAAACTAATGAACTACCCGTGGCAATGCACCCCTCAAAGATCATCTTTGAGAATTAATCTAATATTGGGAGGAACATCTTGCATATATTAATTTTTTTAATATATATTAAAAAATGCATTCACCTACTAGATGCTAGTTTTTTTTCCACATAGTATCCTCCACGCTCAACTACGTAGACTAATACCTCAAGTCGAGTAGAACCACAAGGATAGAAAAGTTATTCTTCAAGAGTTTTAACTTTGCTGCATTTCCCTACTAGGTGCTAGCTAGTTACTAAATAAAGTTGTTATAGTTAATTTGCAATTAGAGAATTGGGTGAATTAGCCTAATAAACTATTTTTCATTTATTTATATATTCTTATCCGGATCATGAAATTCATTAATCGTGAAGGTTCATTTATTATTATAGGCAAAAAAAAAGGTAAATTAGTTTTATAGTTTTTTTTTTACTTCTCACATCGGTCCTATAAGTTTATTTTTTTATTGATCCTACACCTTAACTTCCATCTCCATGTTAGACCTTTCCGTTAATTTCGACATAATGCCGTCAATTTCGACCTGACGTGGCTATCACATTAGTATGACACGTGGCTTTTAATCTGACTCCGTAAAGTCAAAATTGACGGAAAGGACTAACGTGGAAACATAACGTAACATCTATGACCAATTTGAAAAAAAAAACTTATATGACCAATGTGAAAAGTAAACAAAACATATAGGACCAATCTAACTATTTTGCCTAATTTATATATCAATACCTTTAAATTAATTAAAAATTTCAATTCATTCCATTTTTTAATTCTAAATACCTTTTATAAAATTATAATAAGCATAAATAATATTTGATCAATGATGGTACATACTTTCCAATATAATTTATTGTTACCACTTTATACATGATCAAAATAAGAAAATATTAGGAGAAATTAATGATTAGATGTCCGGTCTCAAAAAATTAGTCTCACTTCTGTTGGGTGAGATGATACGCTCAAAAGAAAAAGAAATATTGTTAAACATTAATTATAGAATCCCCAAATTAGCTTTTTTTTAATACTAATCCCAAAATCTATAGAAAAGTTCATTATGATAAAACGTTAAAGGTTAAAGTAATACTTTGATCCCTATACGTGATACGAATTCTCGATTTGGTCCCTATACATAAAAAAATTATTAAAATGGTTCCCATATGTACAAAAAGTCCCCATTTGGTCCCTACCGTATAAAATTTTAGGGACTGATTTGATAATTTTTTGCTCGTATAGGGATCAAATGGGGACTTTTTGTATGTATAGGGACCATTTTAATAATTTTTTATGTATAATAACCAAATCGAGAATTCATGTCACATATAGGGACCACGTATTACTTTAACCAAAATTAAATTTTATATCCTTTCAAACACATCTTTTTCCGTTAAAGGGTACCTTTTAAACCTACCCTGAGATAATACCAAAAAAATAAAAAATAAACCTGCCCTGAGATCAATTATTAAAAAATAAAGCAAAATATTAAATACAACATCAAGTACGCCTTAACCCAAATCAAAAGCCAATTTCTTTCCTGATTTATTTATTTACCATTTTAGAATCTGCGGAGGAAAAATACACGTTGAAATGTAGCTATCTTAGCACATAGAAATAATTTTGAAATCCACCTAACACCCAATTAATTAATTACCAATAATAAAGTTATAAATTATGATATTTGAACACAAATTTTGAATACCGTATATGACATCATATATTTTTATCTTTATCTTTTACTTATTTTTTATCTTCGTTGTATACACACTTTTCAAAAATACACCCAAAAAAACAAATTAAACATCAAATGATATTCCATTTTGATATACAAAAATCATTCTTCTAAAGTTATAAATACACCGGTTATATATTCCACACTTCCATTATGTGAAATCCAAATTTCAATACCAGGATTATGAGATTATCTCGCACAGCGCCGACGATAGAGGGATCGTAGGAAACTGTGTCGTTTGATCTGCGTGGACTGTGGCGGTAACGGGACCGGCTTTTCCCGGTAATCCCTTTTACATAGAAGTGTTGTTAGAAAAAAACCAAACTGGGTGGGACGGTTACATGGGTTGCTCTTTGTCCCTCTAGGACTCGCTTTCTACGTCCTTCTTTCGCTATAAATATCAGCTTTCTATCACATGCTCTCTTTTTCCCCACCCCTGCTTCTGCTTCCTCCCAAGTCCCAACACACCAAATTCCAATCTCCCCGGCCTCCATTTTCCGGCGAAATCGCCGGCGAGTCGTTTCCGCCGGTTAATCTCGCTTCCTCTCCGCCTTCAGGTTCTTCCCTCCTCCTTCTCCTTCTTTGACCTCGCAACTTCCTTTGCTCCCCCATTCGTATTCTCAGATCTGTCACACTTTCTCTCGCGATGAATTGCGCTCGTTCATACGTCATAGGCTTGTAGCTTTCGATTTTGTCTCTCAATGCGATTTTTTTATGCTTTTTGTTGTTTGAGTCGGGTGATAACGGTGTGTTGTTCAGTTTTTCACATGGATCTTGATCTGTTACATGTTTTTCCATTAAGGTGTCATTTGTTGTTTCGTTATTGCTTTATGTCTTTCGAATTTGATGATACAATTGGAAAAAGTTGAAGGTGATGTTGCTTGCAGGTTGAAGAGGTTTTGTTTTGTCAAAAAATGCAGAGATGTTATTTGGTTTCTTTTTCCATTTTGTTCCCATTTATAGAGCTTAATATTAAATTTAGATCATTAGTTTCATGTTTTTTTTTAATAATTTGTGTATTAGCAGTGTGTTTGTTTCAGTTTTATATTTGACATTGGAGATTATTGATTTTCTGGCTGTAGATAATATATATATTTTTTATATATTCATTTGGGTATTGGAGAAGTGGAGGAAATGGATGGACCTATGGGGCTTAGGAAAATCAGCTCTCACAACTCTATCCCTGAGATGGATGATTTTGATCTCTCGCGTCTCCTTGATAAGCCAAGGTTGAACATAGAGAGGCAGAGATCATTTGATGAGAGGTCACTTAGTGAACTCTCAATTGGTTTTGCCAGAGGGGGCTTGGATAACTATGACACTTACTCGCCCGGAGGAAGATCTGGTTTTAACACACCTGCTTCGTCTGCACGTAACTCGTTTGAGCCTCATCCCATGGTTGCTGATGCCTGGGAATCCCTCCGAAAATCTCTAGTCCATTTCAGAGGCCAACCAGTTGGCACTATTGCAGCTGTTGATCACCAATCGGAGGAAGTTCTAAACTATGATCAGGTGAATTCCTCAATCAATGCTGAAATGTCTTATTTACCGTTTTGGGGGACGTGTACAAAATTTTTGAAACGTGCGAGCTATAGAAAGAAAATTGAGCTATGATGAATTAAGTTCTCCTTAATATGCATCTTTGTCGCATCAATTTGAATATATCGGTACTCTAAATCTAAAATACTTGTATATATTTGGCTGAACTTTAAGTTGAAATTTTTCTGAAAACCACTTCATTCCCGAGAATTAACAGAAATGAATATTGTAGTTGTTGGAAGTTTGATTAAGTCAGACAAGCCATTCGTTTAACATGCAACCTAGATCCCTTCCCATTTTGTAAAGTATAATGTGTAGATGAATGTTAGTAAAAAATCTAGCTAAGCAAACAACAAATGAGAAGAGAAGACTCAAATGGGATGAATAAGCACAACCATAATTATGAAAAATTATTAAATGATAGTATTTACTACCAACAGTTTTCAGTGCTTTGGGTTCTCATATGCCACAATAACCTGGAGTTGTCAGCTATTCTTTTAGCTCTTGGACTTATAGTTACTTTTGATATGCATTGTCTATCTTGCTAAGCATGCATAGTAGATTGTTCTGTCCTTGAATTTGAATAATTGTTGATTAACAGAAGAAACTCTGGGGTTCTGTGTTATTACATTTGTGGTGACCCTGCCAAACCTCAAAGCATCGAAATAAATATTTCTATTCTTGCACATTGAAAGATGACTTCTAACAATGAGTATGATATTTATTGATAAAATTTTCTTTTCTAGGTTTTCGTTCGAGATTTTGTGCCAAGTGCTCTTGCCTTTTTGATGAACGGGGAACCGGATATAGTTAAAAACTTCTTATTGAAGACACTGCATCTTCAGGGATGGGAAAAAAGAGTAGATAGGTTTAAGCTTGGGGAAGGTGTGATGCCAGCTAGCTTCAAAGTCTTACATGATCCTATTCGGAAAACAGATACTATTGTTGCAGATTTTGGTGAAAGTGCAATTGGAAGAGTTGCTCCCGTTGACTCTGGATTCTGGTGGATCATTTTGCTTCGTGCGTACACAAAGTCTACAGGGGATTTATCTCTGGCTGAATCACCAGACTGTCAAAAGGGAATGAAGCTTATATTGACTCTATGCTTGTCTGAGGGGTTTGATACATTCCCAACTCTGCTCTGTGCTGATGGATGCTGCATGATTGATCGAAGAATGGTAAGGCATAATTTTTAGTTGTTTCTCAGTATGTTGATAAAGTTAGTGCTGCTTATGTTATCTGGCTATAAGAATGGTGTTTGTTGCACTCCATTGTTTATACATAGCTGGTTGTTTTATGGTGCAAAGTGATGCAAATGCAAATAGATTTGTTGTTACAAGTCTTGCCCTTATTCCATTATTGGTTATCATATTTAGATTCCTTTCGCTCATATATTGTAGGTGATTTTGAATAACTTGCATATTTTATTAATTATTTCCTTATTTTTTCTGCAGGGTGTTTATGGCTATCCTATAGAGATTCAAGCACTTTTCTTCATGGCATTGAGATGTGCTTTGTCAATGATGAAACAGGAGGATGCAGAAGGAAAAGAATGTGTAGAGCGTATTGTGAAGCGTTTGCATGCACTAAGTTATCACATGCGGAGCTACTTTTGGCTTGATTTCCAACAACTAAATGACATTTATCGGTATAAGACCGAGGAATACTCACATACTGCAGTAAATAAGTTTAATGTTATTCCTGATTCAATCCCAGATTGGGTATTTGACTTTATGCCAACCCGTGGGGGCTACTTTATCGGAAATGTAAGTCCGGCCCGGATGGATTTTCGATGGTTTGCTTTAGGCAATTGTATTGCAATTCTCTCTTCTCTAGCAACTCCAGAGCAATCAATGGCTATCATGGATCTTATTGAAGCTCGCTGGGATGAGTTGGTTGGAGAAATGCCCCTAAAAATATCTTATCCTGCAATAGAGAGCCACGAGTGGCGAATTGTTACTGGCTGTGATCCGAAAAATACCAGATGGAGTTACCATAATGGAGGAACATGGCCAGGTTCTTACTTTCCTCATGCTTAGTTATTCAAAGTGCATTTAACACGGGGTGTTGTCAGGATAACATCTTAATTAGGGAATTCAATCCAGTTTATTGTAGCCTTGTAGGAAATGGTACTAAAACCTAGGTGACGTATAGGGTTGATTGATAGAATGCATGCTATTACCTTTGGTGTTGGCCTGAGTTCAGGCCTTAACTTATTTTGTCGGTGTTTCTTTTTTCTTTTTGTTTTCTATGGATTACCTGATAACTGATTTACGTTCTAGGATGAGGTTATTGGTTCAGGTTTGGTTTGATAGAAATTTTATTAGCATACTTTCAACTTAATTAGTCTTATTTTTTCCTCACAAGTTGCAACATTTTTCACATATTTAACCTGGTTTGAAGAAGATTACTTTTCATCACTTGATAACATTTAATACATAATTCATCAATGCAAAGTTTTAAATTATGTCTTCATAAGAAGCGCTTCTTAGTAAAATGTACATACATGTTTTTATTCTTTTGATTTTAATTTTTTTTACATTTATATTTCCATTTGAAGAACAAGGTGTTACCGTTCTTTCTCGAGACAGATATTTGGATCATCCTCCAACATCCTAATATTATATTGATTTTGAAACGAAGTCCTATTAGCCCAAGTATTTTTTTTTTCCTTGTCCACGTGAATTTGCCAGCTATACTTCTGACAACAACTCATGCATATCTCTGTATCACCATTTATTCTTTTGGGTAACACCTCAAGGTGTGCTCTGTCATCGACTTGGGCCTTGCCACAAGATGCTTCCATTAGATTTCAAACCACTGCACTGCAAATAAAATCCACCCACCTGAAACTCGGGTAATTTGTGGAATGCACCATGTTTGAATATTAGTGATTTTGCAAATGGCATTATATTTTATATGTGAAAACACTGAAAATAGGGACAAACCTTTGCTATTAGTAGTATTGTTACTATTTTTTGACTGAATGATTGTGTTCAGAAGCATGTTTGATAATGATGCTTACAATATATTACTAAAAATATTATAAACAGACATAGTTTTTATGGTTTTATTTTTCTACTTTTCATTTTGCTTTGCTACTTGCTCGAGTACAGTGCTCCTGTGGCTAGTAACAGCTGCTTGCATCAAAACGGGGCGGCCACAAATTGCAAGACGTGCAATTGAGCTTGCTGAGAGTCGTTTACTGAAGGATGGGTGGCCTGAATATTATGACGGTAAACTTGGGAGATATATTGGCAAACAGGCGAGAAAATACCAAACATGGTCTATTGCAGGTTATCTGGTGGCAAAGATGATGCTGGAGGACCCCTCACACTTGGGAATGATTTCCCTGGAAGAAGATAAGCAGATGAAGCCAGTGATTAAAAGATCATCTTCTTGGACTTGCTAAAAAGATCAAGCAATAGATAAATAGTACAAAAGGAATAGAGAAACACGTAGAAGGTGAGAGATATTGTTGTTTGAATCCACGGCACTAATTTCCTTCCTTGTAGGCTTGATTGAAAGTTTGGCTTGTGTAAAGTAGCTGCTGCTAAGACTGGCATCACGCTTTTCCCAAATAATATAAAAGACACATTTGTTCATATTTTCTTAAGTTCTATGCTATTGTCCCACTTGTTGCCTGGGATTTTTAGTAAGAAGAAAAATTATATGAGATATTCTTCATTAAATTAGTGTGTTCCACCCATTACGACCTAGAGTTATGAATAAGGCTTCTTGTAAAAAGGGCCGAGAACAGAAAGCATTAGCTTCTTCTCCATATAGAACTTGGGTCTGTTCACATTGCAAAAGAAATATGATCAAGTGTGAAATTTTTACCGTGTTTTTCAATAAGAGTTTAATTTTTATATACCATCTAAATGATTTTCATACTAACATCCAATTGATAAGGCAGCATTATTGTTATTTCTCTCATAGTTATTGAAATAAAAGTTCCTGTCCGTCAAAATATTAGTAGACGTCATTGTAATTTTTTTTACACTGTCAGTACATACTACCTTAATCCTTTTCATAAATGCAATGAACTTTTCCTATGAATTTTCTTCCCTGTTTCATTTTACCACGCATGCTATTTCGGACCACAATAGTCAAATCTAGAGCCTATGTTGTTTTTAATTGTTACTCTTTTACTTGTATAATTTTTTAGTTAATTGTTACAGAAGTCGACAGCAGTTCTTTGTAGTTGTACAATCTAGTGCTTTGAACATCTGCTTCGGCTTCTTATGGTTTCTTCTGAGTTCTTGCACTAAGACCCTGTTTCTATAAACAATTTATTTAAATGCTTAATAAGAATGTTTGGGAAAAACTTTTATGATATAAACTCGTTTTAAACTAAGTTATTTGATGTTTGAATATATAGTTAAAAGAAGCCCTTTTAAAATCTCGAAGGTCTATAGCGTTGAATGTGAGAGATGAAGATTTTGGTTTTCATGAAATTTCAAAGTATGATGAGGATATTATTATCCAGTAAATATGGAAAATAGTTTTAGAGTCACATTGAAAATTAACTTTTCAAACACGACCTTTTTAAGAAATTTAAAAAATTGGCTTCATAAAATAAGTTAAAAATAGCTTTCAAGATTAATAACAGACATATTATTTAAGCTTACACAAACATTATTATTATTATTATTACATAAAAGCACTTGAATCAATCGAAAAACTTAAATAAGATGTAAGCTATTCTATCCAACTAAGGTTTAACTATTTTAATTGGCTATGATCGGGTCAAAGTGATTATAATGATCTAGTATTTACAGAATGAATTATGATATTTTGATATCAAATTTTGACACTATGGGAGTACACCCTAATTTTGAGTAGGTTGTTTATCACTTTTTGGTGTCTAAGATATCATAGCTCTTACATAATACAATAGTCTGTCTTTTTAACATGTGAAATAAATACAATAGTTTGTTTCCTACTTTTCTTAACATGTGAAACCCTTTTTAGCAGTTAGGTGTTGTGATTCTTGAATGACCATGACCTATCTGTTAAGCTTGGATCAACTTCTCAAATGAAATGAATAAACTTTCTTGATAGATGAAAATGAGAGGCTAAGCTCTTATAGCAAGTACAAACCAAGAAGAAGCTAACTAACTAACTATGCCAAGCAAAACTAACAGAAAAACAGAAAAAACAGAAAACTGAAACTAACAGACTGCAAGGCTCAACACTAACAGAACTGAACAGAAAGCTAGGCCTTAATCAAGTCTCAACAAACCCTCCCTTAAACTATTGCATATAAGGAAGAGATGCAACTAGTTTATCTTGGGAATTTCACACACACCAAGTAGCCTTCTAAGTTTGACAAACAGGTCTAGCTTCAGTGGCTTGGTCATCAAATCAGCAATCTGATCTTTTGTTCCACAATGAACCATTTCAATAGTTCCTTCCTTTGTAAGATCTCTAAGAAAGTGAAACCGCACATCAATGTGCTTACTTCTTCCATGCATAATGGGATTTCTGGACAATTTTTGTCCTGGAACTATAGGAATTCCCACTGAGTTGCTTTCTGTCATGCCAAATCTGCTCAAGACTTCCATAGCATATTTCTTTTGATATATGTATATTCCATGCTCATTATGTAAAACTTCAATGCCAAGAAAGAATCTCATCTTTCCTAGATCTGTCATTTCAAACTCCTGTTGCATGGAACTTCTGAAAGAGTTCATTAAGCATTCATCATTGCTGGTGTAAATGAGATCATCAACATAAACACTGACAATAAGAGCATTTCCCTCCTTACTGTGCTTTAAGAACAGTGTTTGTTCATTCTTACTACTTTGGAAACCTTTGCTGATGAAGTAAGACTCTAGGCGGCTAAACCAAGCTCTTGGAGCTTGTTTAAGGCCATATAGAGCCTTGTGCAACTTGTAGACCTTGTGCTCACTGCCTTGCTTCACATAGCCCTTTGGTTGTTCAACATATACATCTTCATTCAGTTTTCCATGTAGGAAGGCAGATTTGACATCCAATTGATACACTTTCCAGACTCTGCAGCAACTGCAATTATCATCCTGATTGTGTCCATACTGGTGCAAATACTTCAGTGTAATCCACTCCATACTGCTGAGAATAACCCTTTGCCACCAATCTAGCTTTATATTTATCCACATGACCAAGTTCATTCCATTTAGTCTTGTAGATCCATTTCACTCCTATCTTCTTTGCATCATTTGGAAGATCAGTGAGTTCCCAAGTTCCATTCTTGATGATGGAACTGATTTCTGCATCCATGGCCATCCTCCACTTATCACTTTTTACTGCTGCTTCAAATGTCTCAGGATCTGCTGAAACTACCTGAGCCATGTTTACTGCATCTTCCTCTTCTTCTGTGACTTCTCCACCTGTGACATAGTCACTCAACCATCCAGGAGGATGCCTATCTCTTCTTTCTCTGTTACTGTCAGGTTCAGTTGATGTGTTAGGAGGCAACTCAGTCTCATCTGCTTCTTCATTTGAGTTGCTGTCAGCATCGGTTGATCCTTCTGTTTCTGATTCACCAGAATCCATGTCTACTATCAAGTCATCTTTGTAGTTGATCTCCCAGTTCCATGTTGCTTCTTCTTCAAAAATCACATCTCTACTTACAATGATCCTTTTTGTAATTGGATCATACAGCCTGTACCCTTTTGATTCATCACTCATGCCAAGAAGTACACATTTGCAACTCTTGTTCTCTAGTTTGGTTCTTTTGGCATCTGGAACATGAACATGTGCCAAGCATCCAAAGACCCTGAAATGATCAACTACTGGTTTTCTGCCACTCCATGCCTCTTCTGGAGTCTGATGCTTGACAGCCAAGGTTGGTGATCTGTTCAATACATATGCAGTCCAATTCACTGCTTCAGGCCAGAAACATTTGGGAATTTTCTTTTCTGAAAGCAGTGACCTAACCATGTTCATGACAGTTCTATTCTTTCTCTCGGCTACCCCATTCTGTTGGGGAGTGTAAGCTGTGGTTAATTGCCTCTTAATTCCATTCCTTTGACAGAACTCATTGAATTCCTTAGAGATAAATTCTCCACCTCTATCTGTTCTAAGACATTTGATAGGCAATCCTGTTTCTTTTTCCACTAGATTCTTGAAACATTTAAAGTAATGAAAGGCTTCTGATTTTTCCACTAAGAAGTAAATCCATGCTTTTCTTGAAAAATCATCTATAAAGCATAGAAAATACCTCTTTTGACTGTTGGAGGCTGGAGTAATGGGACCACAAATATCTGCATGCACAAGTTCCAATTTCTGTGATGCTCTCCACTTGCTCTTCTTTGGTATTGGATCTCTATGCTGCTTTCCTTTCATACAAATCGTAACATACAACTTCCGATCTGTCATCAATCGAGGAAGTCCTTAAACCATCCCTTTTTTGTGCAAGGTTTTCAAACCTTTAAGACTTAGATGACCATATCTACTATGCCACAAGTGAGTGAGGTCTTGTGCACTTGGTATGTAAACATGTATTTTTCTTGGCGGGGGCTCAAGATACAGAATGAACATTCTGTTATTGGTCATAATAGTTTGCAGAATCAACCCTTTCTCAGAGTGGTACACCTTGCATTTTCCTGCTTGAAACATAACTGTCAAGCCTCTTTCTTGTAATTGTCCAATACTCAAAAGGTTGTTCTTGAGTTCAGGCACAAAGAACACATCACAGATCACATGTTTAACCCCATTTATGCTCAGCTTCACATTTCCTTTTCCAGTCACATCCATTCTGGTGTTGTTCCCTAACCTCACTTGTTGTTTGTAATTTTCATCTAATTCACAGAACCAGGCTTTCTTCCCACACATGTGGTTTGAGCAGCCAGAGTCCAAGAACCAAGCATCTCCTTGCTGTGCATCACATTTCTCATCATAGGCCATCAACAGCATCTCTTCCTCCTCATTGAATTCTGCATAATTCACTTCTTTATCCCACTCAGGGCACTCATATTTGTAATGCCCTATCTTGTGACATTTGAAGCACTCAATTGTTGCTCTACTTTGCCTCCCTCGGTCTCTACCTCTTCCTCTATAGCCACCCCTTCCTCTGCCTCCAAGATCACCCCTTCCTTCAGAGCTAATCTTCAAGGCCTGCTCTTCTCCATTGTTCTTGTGAAACTTCTGTTCATGAACTATTAAAGAACTCTGCAACTCATCAACAGATAGCGCATTTGTGTCCTTAGATTCTTCAATTGAACAAACGATGTAGTTGAATTTGTCAATTAAAGATCTAAGGATCTTCTCAACTATGATGTCGTCTCTCATTTGTTCACCATAACTCCTCATCTTGCTTGCCACGCTCATCACCCTAGAAAAGTAATCAGTGATGGTTTCTCCAGTTTTCATTTCAAGAACCTCAAAATCCTTCCTCAAAGCTTGAAGAATGGATCTTTTTACCCTGGCATTGCCTTCATACTTCCTTTTCATCGAGTCCTAGATCTCCTTGGAGGTGTTCTTCTCCAAGATTGTTTCCAAGATGGTTCTGTCAATCGCCTGAAACAAATAGTTTTTCACCTTGAGATCTTTCAATTTTAACTCCTCAAACCTCCTCTGTTGAGCCTCATTCATCACTTGCCCCCTTGTTGTTTCTGTGATACCTGTCTCAACTAGGCTCCAATACTCCTTGGAACGCAAGAAATTCTCCATTAGCATGCTCCAATGATCATAATGACCATCGAAGCGAGGAATTGCAGGTTGCACAAAGTTTCCTTCATTCGCCATTGTTCCCAACACTTCTAAGTATGCGACTTTTCTTCTCAGGCCCCAGTAGGAGCTCTGATGCCAAAATGTTAAGCTTGGATCAACTTCTCAAATGAAATGAATAAACTTTCTTGATAGATGAAAATGAGAGGCTAAGCTCTTATAGCAAGTACAAACCAAGAAGAATCTAACTAACTAACTATGCCAAGCAAAACTAACAGAAAAACAGAAAAAACAGAAAACTGAAACTGCAAGGCTCAACACTAACAGAACTGAACAGAAAGCTAGGCCTTAATCAAGTCTCAACACTATCTGCTTTTACATAACAGGTTCACCATCTGAGTATTTTTTTTTTCCTTTTTCTTTTTATTGAATTTAATTGATCTGTAACACAATTTTCACTTTGATGGAGTTCCTATTGCCTGTATTAATGTATTAAGAGCAATCAAAGATATATATAACTATGTTCAAGACAAGCATGAAAACACAAGGTGGGATTACATAAAATTTTTCTATAATTATAGGATTGTATGAATAATCTACTTTGAATCTCTCAGTTTTTTTTTTTTTACATTGGTTTTGTTGTGCTTACTAAACATATTCAACAGCTTGTGACCTGATATATGTTTTTTTCCAGACAATATAGTCTTAATTGAAAAGCAAAGGAAATAATTGGGACGCTAGATATATGAAAACAAGCTTTGGAAGGTGGAAGCATGCGACTTTCATTTAAATCGAAGTAAAATAGAATATATGGTATATAAAATTAACAGGAGACATTACTAGTTTAGAGGTGAACATTGGAGATTAGACCATGCCACAAGTAATGGGATTTAAATATCTTGTATCTATCATACAAGATGTTGGGGAAAAGAGGGAGATGTAAATGATAATAAGATTTAAGCGAGGATGGATGAAATGAGTAAGTGTTTTAGGCATTATTTGTGATATAAAAATCTCTTAACTCAATGCTAAGAGCTAGTTCACATGGCATTGACCATTATTTTTGGAAAGGTGAGCTTCATTTAATGAGTTTGATCGTTGCCCAATCTTATCTTTTTCCATTATCCAAGTTTACATGACTTCCAATAAACAAAAGAATAGTAAACACACATCTGGTTACTCAAATTTGAGTTTTTAGATAGTAGTCATCCTAACCCATATCCGAATAATTATGATAAAATTCCCAACCAAAATTTATAAGATCTAGCTAATTCCATGATACTACTAATTTTATATTTTTTTGCTGCATGGATCTAGATTGTGCGGTTTAACAAGCAACTTAAATAACCAACGAGATATTGGTTGAGTGAAAGCAACTTGCCCCCAATAATCAATGGAGTCATCCCATTAGGAGACTGAGAATCAAACGGTAAAACCCTACTCAATCAGTCGAACTAGAGATTTGTCACATAACGGGTCTTAAGGGCCTAAGTCGTGTGATACTCTGCTGGACCAACTCGATTCAGATGACCAATTAGGATGGGTTCCGGAAAAAAAAAAAAACTTAAATAGAGAATTCATGGATGAATTTTTATTCAAAGCAAGCAACGCCACTCAGCGTTACACTTGAATCCAGACTCCAAATGCCATTGATTATATACCCTTGGCCTCACAAGCAGTCTAATCAATTCATACAGCACTCGCCACACAACCTGTTAAATGCCAATCATCAAGCATGAGACTCTCCTGCATCCAGTCTATAGCACTGCCCTACCTCCTCTAAGAATTCAAAACGTGTTTGAAACCCAACTTAAGAGTTGACATGCATGTTTCCATCTTGAAAGAATTTCCTCTCCATTTTGGCAAAAATTTGTCTGAGATTGGGTGGACTAATGGCCCAAGTGATGTGATTTAGGACCTTGAGAGAGCAAACGCAGATTCTTGGATTTTTTTTAGAAGTCTAAAAATTGTTTTAAATATTGATATAATTATATATTTGGTCCTCTAAAAAATTAGTGATTTTGTCAAGTTTTATCAAGATTTCTTGTAAATGCGATTTTTGATTTAAAATTTGAAAAAAAAAAAACTATAAGGACTAAATAAATTCGAGTGGGGCTACCAAAAATAAATAAATTCAAGTGAAAACAATTGAGATCAAAATTATAATTTCACCTTATTTTTGTGTGGAAAGATTCTTATTCGTTTTGTTTATATATATATATTTTTGGTAGGATATATCATTTTAAATAGAAGAGTTGAGGTAAATTCACACTAAGTAGGCAAAACAACCTTTACTTGTAATTTATCTAGAGGTTGATCAGCATATCAACTCGCTTTTGCATGAACTCTTTTTTTTTTTTTAACAAAATAACTGTGCCTTGATTAGTTATCAAATGTTTATTAGTGAAAAATTATATTTAATACATTATAAACATTTATTGTCAAAATCAGCAAGCAATTGATATTTCACAGATGATAAAAAAAATATTGATATTCGAGAAAAAGAATCAACAAAATACTGTATCATAGTACTGGTGCACATGGGTTGGGCCATAATCAACGTTGAAGTTGAACTTTGCATCTGGGTCCACTTTGGAAGTGGATTGAAGAATCTTTCAACTGGCTTGGATAATTGGGTGCGCTGAGGTCTGGCATGGGCCCAAATAGATACAAAAGTCAAAATATGGATCAACTTGTAATTGTGGGCCTATTTTAAAAGTAGCCCAACTTTGTTGCCCACACATGCTTCCATGTGACCGACTGGGAGGCATGAGTAGTAGTGCCCCAAGATTTTCAGACAAATGAAAACCGTGGCCTACTTCACAGCAAATAAATTAGATTAAAAGAGAACTCTCCAATGCCAATATGTAGTGTCTGTCTACTGTCTACTACCATCTTTTTGTGTTTATTGTTATTCTTACTTTATTAATATTATTTTTTGGCAAAGGTTATTTTATTAATATTTTACTAATAATAAATTTTTTTTTTATTTAGGGAACATGTAAATCTTAATATATTCTAATACCTTTGCTATCTGAGTTTTAATACATTTTAAAATCGATTAATGCATGGTGGTTGGAATGAAGAATCTAAGGATTGAAGTGATAAGGAGAGAGAATGTTCAAATCTCATCCATTAACAAAATAATAACATTATTAACACTAACATTTATCTATAAAAAAAAATTTAAAACAAATATGACAACGATGGATTATCGGATATTTGATTGATCATGTCCCTTAATCTCAAAGAATGAAACTGATATGAACTAAATTACAAGTCATTGGCTAATAAAATATTATTATAATTTTTTTTTTTTTTGGTGAACCTTATAATTGTTTTTTATAATAATGTTTACCAACTAAAATTTAGCATCAAAAATGAATTTTAAATGTAACTACACACTTCAAATTTATTAACAGAAATTCTTGACTGAAAAAAAAATATATCAACAGAAATCGATAAAGTATCCGATTGGGTTCGGACATTATGGGGTCGACAAAAGCAGATATTTATACAATAAAAGAAAAGAGGAACAACAAGTAGCACAGGTGTTCATAAAAAAAAAAGAGAGTAGCAAAGGTGGTGCATTGAACACGTAAACAATGTAACTTGACTTCTCATGCTTCCCGCACTAAAGAAAACCATTTTTTTTATTGTTTTTTATTACGAGATATTTTATAAATTTGGTTCCTGAATCTTTATAGGATGTTTTTTCATTTAAAATTAATGAAATCTAATTTGTGAATTAAAAAAAAATCACAAGGGGCAACATATGTGTAAAAAATCAATGCGCAATATGCAAGCAACGGATAAGATCCCTCTCCAATTCCAGCGGAAACTATCAGAAGAATGTCGACAGAAAGGAAGGCAGCTATTTTGGATCTTACAACATGGGTTGAGTTTTTCTTTTTCATGTATTATGTTAAGTGAAAAAGGAGATAAAATCATATTTATTTTAATTAATGGGATACATTAAAATTTGATTTTATTTCTTTCTCTTTATATATAATAAATATGAGAGAACAATATGTGTTTGGTCAAAGTGATAAAGGACTTGGACACCTTAAACAACGAGTGGTCAGATGTTCGAATCGTGACTCTTGTGTATGGAGAAAACCTGATTGGGAGGGGAGAACCCACCTTATGTGCCAAATAGGTTTCCTGACCAAAATTAGTCATTGCCATCGGTGGTGAATACTTCGTACTTATGTCATGATCATGAAAAAAAATATATAACATGAGAGAAAACATAATAAAAAAAAGGATAAAACTTCTCTAAAGTGATCAAATATGTAAAGTGGGAAAATAAAGATATATTCATTCATTAATCAAAATGTAGTGAAATCTTAATCTATTTTAACTAATCAACGCTATATATATTTACTTTTTCATTTTACATATTGCTTGCTTAGAGCCCGATGAGAGGAAAAAAAGTAGAGATCCAAATGTGATGATTTCGGCACTGTCTCAATAATTCTTATGGAGGATGTCCTGTGTCTCTCTCTCTATCTTTCTGACATTCTCTCTATATATTATATTGCCTTATTGACATTAACCAATTTTTACTCTATTTTTAAGTGAACTTAACAGAAACAACATACTGAATTGATCAAAATTGATGAGAACCTAAATTTGGAGGATCCAAAATGTACTTGAACTATAAGATAATATACTTAAAAAACCTGGAAAGATTATCTCTCCTAGCTTTTCCAAAACAAGACACCAATGCTAGTGTGACAACATCTGTTAGGCTTATCAATTACCAGAAAGTCGGTAGTGGAGATCAGGTCACGCTGCCAACTAGTGCTTCTTCTCTATCGTTTCCCATGTAGTAGTGAAGTGAGTTCGAAGCTCTCTCATGCAAGCGCAATAAATTATGAGCAATGCTATTATCACATTTCCCTTAATATATTATTGGATGGATTTCATGTGTGATCATATGTTTTTATGGATCTCACATAAAATTCACCAAATAATAAATTAGGGATGTGATCTGGTCGGTTTGGATCGGGTTTGAGGGGTTTCTTCACCCGAATCAATCAAATTTGATCAATTCGGATCGGTTTAGATTTATCCAATTGTACTACAGATCCGAACCGAACCGATCACAATCGGATCGGATCGGTTCGGATCATCGGGTTACCTATTAATTTTTTATTTACACTTAAAAGATTAATAAAAAATTAGAAAAATAAAATAAAATATACATATTTAATTATTAATTATATTAAATATCTATATAATAATATATTAACATTATATAAAATAATTTTAAAATAAATTTTTATAGGATTCAGATCGGTTCGGATCGGATCAGATTAGATTTCTCGGATCCGAGACCCGAACCGATCTTGTTCGGGTTGGCGTTTTGGAATCCGATCCGATGATCCAAACCAATCCAACAAAATCAGTTCAGATCAGATCCACTTACGCCCCTATAATAAATGATATGTTGAAAAGAAATGTAATAAATAACGTGATGTTAATATTTTTCATAAATTATTATTAAGCAAATTAAGATTTGTGAAATAAAAAACTAAAAAGGAAAATAAAAACGGAAAGTGGTAGTCTTGTCTTGCACTAACACACATTCACGGGTTGTCACTGTAATGAGTCATATCTCATTGATGAATGAACATCATCATAACCCAACATATATTATATATAAGTCACCTTCATGCACTAGCACCCTCCAGTCAAAACCTCACGAGAATCACAAAAACCCTCAACCTTTTTCTATTCTCTCTCCCAACTACACACCACTCAACAAAAAAACCCTTTATTATCAAAGCTAGGGCCAACACAAAATGCTATCATCCAACACCCTTAAACATATCATCCTCTTTCTTCTCTTCTTGTGCACTACTTCCATACAAGCAGCCGGTGGTGGAAGAAAGCTCCGTGTGGAGATGTCAAGTGGTGGCGCACCGCCGTCCGGAACCCCAACGGGGGCCACTGGTTCTGGGCATGGTCCAAACTGGGACTACAGCTGGGGATGGGGTTCCGCACCCGGTAGTGGGTGGGGCTACGGTTCTGGGTCAGGGCGTTCTCCAACAGGCTTCGGTAGAGGTTTTGGATACGGTTTTGGAACTGGGTCTGGGTCTGGATCTGGGTATGGATATGGGTCTGGTGGTGGTGGAGCTCATGGTGGTGGTTCTGGGTCTGGAACTGGTTCAGGCAGCTCTGGTGGCAAGAGCAACCATGGGTAAATCCGTAAATGTATTGGCAATTTGGCATGGAGCTTAGCTTATAAGCTATGTGTACGCCTCCTCTAGATTGCATGATATTAAATATTAATATATAATTATCTTATATTATATATTATATAAATGCTTGGTATGTTCTGTGTATGTATTACAGATAGCTAGAGCTATAGCTAGCCATAAAGCTTTGAAGTTGCTATTATTAATGAAATTACTAATATATTGATCGGTGTATAATTTGCCAGGCCAAGTATATACATTCTTCCTTTCTCTCTTGAATATTTGCTCTATACTTGCTATTTTGCTTGGAGCTAGAAGGGAATCAAACTGATCATGCAACTAATAAAGAGTTAAAACTTATGACTTTGCTTGGTAGATACGTTACCAAGTGAATTACATGTAGTCATGTACCATTCTTCTTCCACACTTAATCTTCGTTTAAAATTCTTCTTCATCAGTACTTACAAAAACGTGCCATAATTTACAAATATATTTTTAGCCATATATATATAAGGTCGAGTGCCAATCCATCTTGCTACGAAAGAATAGAAGGAAAGGAAAAAAAAAAGAAGGAAAATACTATTTAATCTTCTTACTACGTAGCTGAGGCCTGAGGGTGCTAATACCATGCTTACTGAAGAATAAAAATAGTAGGCTGGCTAATGGGTCGAACTAATTAAAATAATTAACCTACAAGTTTGCGCATCTTTTGCCAATTCATTTGTGTTAATGGCAAGATGTTCACATTACAACGAATCGTTTTGATCATAGAAACAATACGAAGATTGATGTAGAGATATAGTGTGTGTTTGGTTTCGCGTTGAAAATCTCTAAAATTGATTCTGTCATCTGTCAAACGTGATTTTAGTAGAAATGAGATGTTTGTTTATTGTCAGGTAAAATTGATTCTGCCTTCAGATACGATTATGACCAGAAGTTATAAACTTCTTAGTTGAGTTGATAAATTTACATTAAGTTTTACACCAACTTACTTATAAAATAAAAACATCCAAACATCACTCCACTTCAAACTCAATTCTAATCAAATCAATTTTATAAAATTTTTTTAAATGTTTATCGAAACACACACAGAATTGGAGGAAAGAAAGAGACATGATTTTTATCGGTTTAGAAAAGGTCTATGATAGGGTGTCAGACTGTCAGGAAGGCATTTTGGAAGGCTATAGGGACGAAAGAAGTTCATATTGCTTATATTCGAGTAATAAAAATTAAATATGTATAACGGGTAAGGTCATAATAGTGTGAGAAAATAATTTGATGAGTTTTCAAGAGATTTTCTTATAACTATATGACTTTATAAAGGATCGACTTTGAATCTCTCTCTTTTTATCTTGGTTTTGGATGTGTTTATTAAGTATATCCTAGAGTCATGTCATAATTAATGTGAACTTTTTTGCAGATGTGTAAAGAGAAGATTTAGAAGCACATGACTTTCATCTAAGTAAAAATAATTAGATATAATATATCGAATTGTAAGCTTAGCATGAGGTGCACTAATTATAATTTTGAGGTGAAAATTAGAGATCATATTACACCACAAATCACATGTTTTAAGTATTTTGGCTCCACACACACACACACACATATATATATATATATATATATATATATATAGAAATAGAGGGGGAAATAATCCATAGGATTCACGTGAAGTAGATCTTCGGGTGTTATATGTGATCAAAAGGTACCACTCAAAAAAATCATGTAGCACAACTATGATACCTATGATTTATATATACTAAATACTGGACGGTAAATTAAACAACCAACAGGAGAAGGAGAACAAGCTTAATGCAGCATATATAAGAATATGTTGTGGGTAGGGAAGTAAATGGGGCAGGGTGGGTATGGGTAGTAGTCCTCCACTCCCCACCTCGTTGGAAGAAATTCTTACCCGTTCCTGCCCCATATCCGTACGCGGGTATCCATCTTGTGGGTTCTAAACAAATTTAGCAACATTTGCGGATGTTCATGGATATCCATGAATATTATAACATCTCACAAAATTGAGAGTAAGAGGGACTTTTTGCTGGAGTGTGGTGCGAGAGTGAAAGAGACTTTCTGAATTGGAGAGAAAGGGGCACGCAAAATTGAGAGTAAAAACAGTGAGGAGGGGCAGGATGGGTGATGTGCGGCTGCGAAAGTTAGAAATAAAACAATGATGTATATATATATGTGTGTGTGTGTGTGTGTGTGTGTGTTATGAAACACTCAGGGATAAACACACTGCTAGACTCAATTACAGTTACCAAGAATGCAGAGAACAGAACCACAAATGTGCGACTGTTTGGATGAGATTAAACAGAAGGGAAAAAGAATGAAGTACAGAAAGCAAGAAAGAAAGATTGAGACAGTGATCTTATCGTGGTTCATAGCCAAAGAAGAGGCTCCTACATCCACACTGATGCCGAACTTTATTCACTTCTAATCACAGCAAGAATTCTAGGTAAGTCTTTACACACACTACCTCACTTGCACTCTTTTCTGATTACTATGAATTGTCAAAATTCTTCACCTATACAAGCCATCAGCTAAGCTTTTTATATCCATACTAGTTACAACAAACTTTAGTTACAAAACAGTTACAACTAACTGACTTCCTTATAACTAACTAACTAACTGAATATGCAACACTTGGCTAGCTTAGAACTTTCTAGCTTCTTGCAGCTAGCAGCTACATTAATCCCAATTGATGATCCACACGCGCACAACAATTCTCCACCTTGGATCTTCAAATACTTGATTAGAGTAGCTGGGAACAGCCTCCTTAAGAGGCTCATCAGTTACAGTCTCCAAAGTTCACCAAGCTCAAACAATGATTGAACTTGGTGCTTGGAACTACTTTGGTGAGCATGTATGCAGGATTGTCTTCAGTAGCCACCTTCTTTACTTCAACCATCTTTTGAGAAATAACATCTAGAATGTAATGTAACCTTACATCAATGTGTTTTGTCCTCTCGTGGAATACTTGATTCTTTGAGAGACAGATGGCACGTTGGCTATCACACCACACTGTTGAAGACACTGTGCTGTCTTGCAATTCTAATACAAAACCTTTTAACCAAATAGCTTCCTTGACTGCTTCTGTCAAAGCTATGTACTCTGCCTCTGTGGTTGATAGTGCTACAACTGATTGAAGATTGGTTTTCCAACTCACTACATTTCCATATAGTGTGAAAATGTAACCAGTGAGGGACCTTCTCTTATCCAAATCTCCTGCAAAATCAGAATCTACAAACCCTGTAATACCACTGCTTGCTGAATCTGATTTGCCAAATATGAGACCAAGAGATTTAGAGCCCTTTAGGTATCTGAATATCCATTTCACTGCCATCTAGTGCTCCTTCCCTGGATTTCCCATGAACCTGCTGACTATGCTTGCAGCATATGCTAAGTCAGGTCTTGAACAGACCATAGCATACATTAGGATGCCAGTTGCATTTGAGTATGGAACACATCTCATAAATTTCTTGTCTTCATCAGTTTTAGGTGACCGATCAGTAGATAGTTTGGAGTGTGCAGCTATTGGGGTCGAGACTATTTTTCCTTTCTGTCATACAGAACCTTCTCAGCACCTTTTCAACATAGTTTGTCTGATTCAGGAACAACAGCTTCTCTGATCTTTTCCTCACAATTTCTATGCCTAAGATCCTCTTTGCAGCTCCTAGGTTCTTCATTTCAAACTCTGAGTTCAGAAGATCCATGAGCCTTTTGATTGCACTTGTGTCAGAACTAGCAATTAACATATCATCTACATATAATAGAAGATATATGAAGCAACCTGTTTCAGTTCTTTTGAAATAGACACAACTATCAAAAGAGCTCCTTTTGTAACTATTTGTCATCATGAAAGAGTCAAAACGTTTGTACCACTGCCTTGGAGATTGCTTGAGTCCATACAGTGACTTGTTGAGCAAGCAAACCATATGCTCCTTCCCTTTGACTTCATAGCCCTCAGGTTGATTCATGTAGATCCTTTCCTCTAGTTGACCATGCAAGAATGCTGTCTTTACATCCATTTGTTCAAGTTCCATATCATAGGTAGCGACAAGAGACAAGATGACTCTTATGCTAGCATGCTTCACAACTGGAGAGAATATTTCATTGAAATCTATCCCCTCTCTTTCAGTGAAGCCTTTTGCCACAAGCCTAGCCTTGTATCTGCTCCTCTCAACCCCTGGCACTTCCGGTTTCTTCTTGTAGATCCATTTACAGCCTACAATTTTCTGGTTTGCAGGCTTCTCCACTAAGCTCCAAGTACTGTTTTTCATCAGTGAATCAATTTTATCTTCCATGGCACCTTTCCAGTGATGCTTATCTGCACTTGACATTGCTTGTTTGTAATTTATTGGATCAACTTCTTCAAAAATCAGTTTCCACACTCAGGGCATATGCTATATGATCTGCATAGCCATATCTTTGTGGTGCCCTGATCTGTCTCCTTTCTCTATCCCTAATTAGATTATAGGATGAATTTGTTTATTCTGTCTGAGCACTGTGCTCATCAGTTTCAGTGCTGAATTCTTGTCTTTCTTCAGCAGGTTTCTCCACCTCAAACTGAACCTTCTGTTCTTCTTTTGTATGATTGGTCAGTGAGATTATTTATGATCTCTTCTTTGCCAAGAATGGAATCTTCTTGAAAGAACAAATCCCTGCTAATTACATCTTTTCCTCCCTTTGGACCTATTAGCCATATCTTGTAGCCTTTGACACCATCTGAATACCATAAGAAGATTCCCTTCTTAGACCTAGGCTCAAGCTTGCCTTCATTCACATGAATGTATGTTGTGCAACCCAATATTCCGAGGTTATCATAGCATGTTGGCTTCCCATTCCACAATTCCTCCGGTGTTTTAAAACCAATTGCAACAGATGGTGATCTGTTTATCAAATAGCATGCACTGTGAACTGCTTCACCCCAAAAACTCTTGCTAAGGTTTGCATTGGATAACATGCACCTAACCCTCTCCAAAATGGTTCTATTCATTCTTTCTGTTAGGCCATTTTGTTGAGGAGTTAGTCTAACAGTTTTGTGCCTGGTAATGCCATGATCTTTACAGAACTCGGTGAATTCTTCACTCAAGTATTCAAGTCCATTATCCGTTCTTAGAACTTTGATATGCCTTCCTGTTTGATTATCTACAAGAGCCTTCCACTGCTTGAAGCATTTAAAGGTATTATTCTTGTGTTTCAACAAGTATATCCACACCTTTCTAGACCAGTCATCAATGAAAGAGATGAAGTATCTAGCTCCACCTAATGAAGGAACCCTTGCTGGCCCCCAAATGTCAGAATGCACATAGTCCACTATTGCTTTAGTGGTATGAGTGGCTGTTGAGAACTTGACTCTTTTTTGTTTGGCATAGAGTCAATGTTCACAAAATTCAAGTTTCTCAAAGTCACCATTGCCAATCAATCCTTGCTTGTATAAATCTTCAAGCCCTCTTTCACTTACATGAGTTAATCTATGATGCCACAGTTTTGTGCCTATCTAGCATCGGAAATTAAAATAGCAGGATTGATTACAGTCTTACCTTGCAGTCTGTACAGTCCATTTCTTCTGGTTCCCTTCATTATCTGCAGCGATCCTTTGATGATCTTGAGAGTTCCATCTTCTCCTTTGAATGTGCATCCAGTCTCGTCCAACATACCAATAGAAATAAGGTTCCTCTTCAGATCGGGTACATGCCTTACCTCAGTGAACAATTTTGTGGATCCATCACTGAGTTTGACCCTGACAGTGCCAATTTCAGCAACTTTAAAGGCTATGTTGTTTCCCATCAACACCTTTCCAACTTCAGCCCTTCTGTAGGATTCAAACCATTCATGATTAGGGGTCATATGGAATGAACACCCTGAGTCAAGAATCCTCCGTGACAGCTACAACATCCGAGCTTTCATACCCATTTGCCACTACAACCATATCTTTTGAATTGTGCTTATCATTATTCTTCCTTTTCCTTTTGGGGCAATTCTTTCTGAAATGTCCCTTCTTGTGGCAGTAATAGCATTCCTTTTTGCCTTTGGATTTGGATCTATGCTTCCTATTCTTGCCCTTTTCTTCTTTATTTTCAGATCTCCCTCTAACAAAGAGTCTTTCTGCTTCTCCACCTTCACCTTTGCCATCAGTAATTCTCCTCTTCATTTCTCTAGAATTAATAGTGGCTTTAACCTCTTCCAAGGTGAGGCTTTCCCTGCCAAACATCATTGTATCCACCAAGTTCTCAAAAGAGGGAGGGAGTAAGCACTGAAGCATCACAACTTGATCCTCATCATCAATCTTGACATCCACATTCTTTAGATCAAGAACTGCCTTTGTAAATTAAGAGACATGTTCTTTGATTGATGATCCTTCCTCCATCTTCAACTGGTGAAGTCTCTTCTTCAAATAGAGTTTATTTGTCAATGACTTTGTCATGTATAAGCTTTCGAGTTTAAGCCAAATACCTGCAGCAGTTGATTCATCAGCTACCTCACGAAGAACCTCATCACCCAAGGAAAGAATGATCATGCTATGTGCCTTTCTGACCAAGTCTTTTTTTTCTTTTTCTGAAAGTGTTGCAGGAAGTTTGGTTATTCCTCCCAAGGCTTCTTCGAGTCCTTGATGAACCAGAAGAGCCTTCATCTTGATCCTCCATAGACTAAAGTCATTTTCTCCATTGAATTTATCCACGTCGAACTTGGTAGTGCCCATCGCGGAATCAGCCCCAATTCGACAAAGCTCTTGATACCACTTGTTATGAAATACTCAGGGATCAACACACTGCTAGAATCAATTACAGTCACCAAGAATGCAGAGAACAGAACCACAAATGTGCCGCTGTTTGGATGAGATTAAATAGAAGGGAAAAAGAATGAAGTACAGAAAGCAAGAAAGAAAGATTGAGACAGTGATCTTATCATGGTTCAGAGCCAAAGAACAGGCTCCTACATCCACATTGATGCCGAACTTTATTCACTTCTAATCACAACAAGAATTCTAGGTAAGTCTTTACACACACTACCTCACTTGCACTCTTTTCTGATTAGTATGAATTGTCAAAATTCTTCACCTATACAAGCCATCAGCTAAGCTTTTTATATCCATACTAGTTACAACAAACTTTAGTTACAAAACAGTTACAACTACTGACTTCCTTATAACTAACTAACTGAATATGGAACACTTGACTAGCTTAAAACTTTCTAGCTTCTTGCAGCTAGCAGCTACATTAATCCCAATTGATGATCCACACGTGCACAACAATATATGTGTGTGTGTGTATTCGTGCGTGTGTGCTTGAAGTGGGTAGCTTAGTAATAGTATATTAGCAGGTGCAGATATCTGCGGGTATGGGGATACTATATTACCCGTCCCCGTCCCATTAATAACTGGATAGATGAAATATCCATTTAATTTATCCTTGAGGTACCCATTAAGATATTCATTTTCTATCCATTGTGGATATTATCCGCGAGTATCCACTGACATGAGTAAAATTTACATCCCTAATTATGGGATAAGTAAACACACCAGATAATATATGAGTATGAATGAACGCATTAACACCCATGGTTGAAAAAATAGTAGAATCTCATTTTAAGTGGTACATATGGGCATGGAAAATATCTCTAAAAGCCCCATAAGAAGAGTACATAGATTAAATAGATTGTCGCCCAATAGTTAGAGTTAAAGAAAGATCAAGAAAAACTTTCTAGAAACCATTAAGAAAGGTTTATTTTTAAAATATTTGTGTATAAACATGATTTATAATAAAATGTTATGACGTTATTTGATTGATATAACCAATCTCAGCGACATTATCCTTGTCTCAGAAGAGGAGTGGAGTTGCTTACTACCTCGATACATCTTTCATGGGTAACTCTTGCTTAATTAATTTTGAGTAAAGATATATGCGGATTTTTTATTTGCATAAATTACTCATGATCTCACACACACATAAACTATTGATTAGTACTGTTCATACAAGAACTAAGAATTTTTCGCGATACTTGATTAATATATTGTATTACAAGAATGTATTACAAGAATATGCTATTTTATTTCCTAGATGATAAGTTATTATATAGTTATCTAACTGTAACTGTTGTCTTCTCACTATTCCTTCGTCAGTTACATTAGCTGATTGGCGTTCTCTCGGTTACATGTTTAATAACCTTTATTCGTCGCCCTCCATTCATCACACCCTATGTAGCAACTGGATGATCTTAAAGCATAATGGGCTTCCAAGATTGGGCTATCTTATCGGGGACGAGTATAACTCGGCCTATACTAAAACAAGTTTTATTCTAATTATTTTAATGGTCCAAATAAAGGTATTTTAAAATTGAATCTTTGACCACTTATTTAAGAAACTCAGACTTGTTACTGCAAAAGCCACACTATATATCCGACGATAATGCATATATAAAGCACGTTGTCATTTTCTAAAGAAAAAAAAAATCAAATTGATTTGACACAAAATCAAACAATCACGATTTATCCAAAATCTTCTCATAACGACATGATCATTTTCGAGATGGTTTTTGTTGTAATCTCTTAAAATAATTTTTTGATCATACTTTTAATAATTTTTTGTTGATATTAATAATACTTGTAATATTTAATATTTAATAAAAATATACTAAAAATATGTGTTTTAGGTAGAAATATAAACAAATCCAATGCTTCATTTAATAATCAAGAAGATTAATTATTGGATTGAAACTGTTTTTAGATTAATTTTGAAATATAAATTATTTAATAATCAATTATATGTATAATTAATTATTATAATTGATTATAATTGAATCAATTTTATGTTTAAATATATTTACCAAAAAAATAATTTTAAGATGATTTATTTCATTTAAATTTCCTAAAATAATTATTTTTATATAACAAATTCAATAAAACAGATGTGAAATTAATAATATTTATTTAGTAGATGATTCCAAAGGGCAAAATAAAACATGAGAACCAACATTACGTTGGCCTAAGTGGAATTGAGCTCGGTTCTCTCAAGCAAAGTCTCGAATTCAAGTCTTGTGGATGAAAGAAGATGGTTGGGAGAGAAGATCCCACTAAAGGTGGCCCGACCAGGTTCCTCGACGAAAATTAGTCATCGACTTCGATGAAGCATATAGATACTTCACACCTAAAATATGGTAATAAAAAAAAACATGTGATAAATTTTAAAAAATATAACATTTTTAAAATAATGCTTAGACTTTTGGTTTCCAAAAATCATTTTTTTATTTGTTTATATTTTATTCAAATTTATCATCCATATCAGGGTAAATTTAATTTATTTTCTTTTATAAAAATAACATCCATGCAAAATTAATTCCATCCCAATATACTTTAATCAGAGGATTTAAAATTATGTTTCCAAGATAACTAGGATGGATGGATATGGATAAATTTTTAGCCATATACTTTCCACTTACACCCCCACTAAGTTATTGCCAACCAAATCTATGTTCTTCAGTGGATCATTTTATGGTTCTCAGCATATACACGTGTATTTGCACAACGTTCCTGTCTCTTTTTTATGTGATATTTTTCCCCAATTAAAGACATCATATTACTTCTAGAGTTCTAGATGTAAATGTAATGATTTCCTTTCAAATATCAACTTCATACGATTCTAATTCTATTCCAACTTTTCGCCTTTTCGGTGTGATTATTTGTATTTTCTATTGTCGTTTCGCTCTCAGGAAATTACATCTTCGTCGGTATTGCTTCGACAAATGAAAAAACTATCTCACACTTTCTAATTCTATGGCAAATACATAAAATAATAATAATTATTTTTTAAAACCCCCAAGATGCATTATCACTGATTGTACTTAAACCTGTGCTATTTATTGGATGTGAGTTAACTACGGTAAGTAGTTTTTTGGTAAGAACTTCGGTAAGTAGTTTACGAGTGTTCAGAAATAGTACTACGTGTTGTTTAAATTAAGCTGAATAATATTTAGATGAACACTTAGAAAATACGAGTGTTTTTAGAATTCTAATAATCTATTATGGTCAATATCTTCAGAAAATATTAATACACGCAACTACCGGTTATATATGTTGTTTTAAGCTATGTCAAAAGGTTTCTTTCTGCAATCTTCAAATTTTAACATATCACAAAACATGCAATTTTATTATACGAGTTTCATTACTTTAATAAACTTATCCAAATAATCATGAAGTGCTCAATAATCAAGTATTTCAATAGGTCAATTAGAAGATTATGAAAATGAAGAATTTCATTCAATCTTTAAGGCATATATCGCAGGACAAAAGCATGCATTTTACATAAGCGTTTGGTTTAATATCTGTAATTCTCTCGGGAAGGCAGTCTCTAATGTAATGCACTTCGTCATGCAAATTCTTTCAGATATAGGTTTGCAGGAAACAATGTACGTGTTTGGAACTTCTCCCAAATAGTCTAAAAGCACGTTGAACATCCATAAACTACACATTATAGCTTCTGAAAAATCACGTCCAAACGTGATTTCCACCCAATTCATGACAGATCCAAACATGTGCGGTATCATAGAAGTTTTACTAGACAAGCTGCGTAGGCATCAATAATACAAGTACAAACAACATTGTCATATATACGTCTCATCATGCTGTTTTGCTTCACAACATTCACTCCCTTCTCCTAACTCCTGCTAGTCAAACACACGGATTTGGATTCCCTGTAATCATTTGTAATATGTTTTAAATAAAAATCATATACGATGTCCAAAAACCGTGAATGGTTTCCAAGAAAAGATGCAGTGATTGCAATGGTTGCAGGGTAAAACGATAAAACGATCGTAGGAAATCCGGGTCCCCCACGCGCACATGTAATAAAGCGTTAATATAAACATTTTAAGATATTTCAGTTCCTTCTAACTCTCTAATCTCGTTACACATACAAGTGCATCAGACTCCTTTGAATATTTGTCAAATGCAGTAATACAATTTCAAAATTTGTCTAATAGCAGAGTTCATGAGCTGAATTCCCTCATAAAAATTCAAAATAAGAGCTGGGCCAGGTTAGTTTCTCACATGAAGCACTAAGCAATCCAAAGTACAAAACAAAAGTCTGCATGTGTTTTCGTCATATCAAAATACCTCAACTAAGCAATTTAATCCATGCTTAAGACCTTGGGAACTTTAATAAAAGGCTCCTCATAACTTGGAACAGCAGCAACGATGGCATCCCTGTCAAGGAGATACTGCTCTGTTTGTACCATTAGTTTTCCAATTATGTCCAATTGACAAATAATGAATAACCCACTCACCTATTGTCAAATGTTTCAGGAGCATTTTCACGCAAATTGTTCTCAGTCTCTGCAGAAAACATGGAAAAAATTAGCAACAAAAATATGAAGCCAAGCCAATGAGCCTGCTAGTCACACCTATCCCCCTCTTCCCACTTTGCTCTCATGTAAAAAACACACGCATGAAGGAATGTATATTCAGTACATATGCACATTAATTGAGAATCAATCAACATACTAAGTGATGAAATTGTATTGTATGAGCAGGATACTTATTTACCATCCTCTCCCCCTCCCTCTCTATTGTTTCCTTCTTTGTTTATCAAAAAGTAAAGAGGAAAAGTCAAGCATCACAAAAAACTTGCTTCATCGGTTCAACATACATAATTATTTGAAGAAACTGGCTTAACCAAGGTGAAGTATAGTAGGAAAGCAATGAGTAGATAGGGAACCCAAAAACAACAATCAAAGCCTTTTCCCTCTAGATGGGGTCGGCTACATGGATCAAACGACGCCACTACGTTCTGTCATTTAGGTCCAAGTTCTTTCTAAAGGTTTCATCTAGAGTTTTTCTTGGTCTTCCTGCCCCTCTTATTTTATAGGGCTATCCTCCATTGGATCAACTCTTCTAATTCTATTGATCTTCTCCTCACATGTTCAAACCATCTTAGGTGCGATTCCACCATCCTTTTCTCAATATGTGTGCCACTCCTACTTTCTATCTAATATATTCATTTCTAATCTTATTTTTTCTTGTATGTGCACTCATCCAATGCAACATTCTCATCTTTGCTACACTTATCTTTTGTTCTTGTTGGCACTTTAAAGCCCAACATTCAGTAACATAAAGCATTCCTGGTTTTATGGTTGTGCGGTAGAATTTTCCTCTTAGCATGTGATGAGTGTGATTTCACCTCATATTTCATGTACATTTTGCATGCATTTTCGTATAGTTTAGGCATATTTAATTTGATTATTAGTTAGTTTTTATCTTGGAACAGGTGAGGCGGTTTTGCGTGTTGTTTTGCAGGAAATTATGATTAAATGCCTAAGATTTAGCCATGATGGAGCTTGGATGAAGATAGAGCCTGAAAGAGAAGAGAATGAGCCAAGCAGAGCCCATCACGGCCTAGCCGTGCCTGGTTTGGTCGGTTTAGCTCTGCTTTATTACAGTTTGGCATGACCTGATGTGAGTCTGACCACTCTGTTTTCTCTATCCATTCTCCTTCTGGTGGGCACATATATCTTATTGTCTATGTCGATGATATCGTCATTACCGGTGATGACACAGATGGTATTCGGCGGCTTAAAGCACACCTCTTCAAACATTTTCAGACAAAAGACTTGGGTCCTCTCAAGTACTTTTTAGGGATTGAAGTTGCCCAGTCCACTTCGGGAATTTCAATCAACCAACGAAAGTATGCTCTGGATATTCTTACTGAGACAGGTATGCTTGATTGCCGTCCAACTGATACTCCCATGGATCCCAATGTCAAGCTTCTTTCGGGTAAGGGGGAGCCATTGAAAGACCCGGGAAGATATCGTCGTCTTGTGGGCAGACTCAACTATCTCACAGTCACCAGACCTGATATCACCTTTGCAGTTAGTGTGGTAAGCCAGTTCCTGAATGCCCCATGTGATAGCCATTGGGATGCAGTCATGCGTATTCTTCGGTACATCAAAAATGCACCAGGACGAGGATTATTATATGAAGATAAAGGCAATGCCAAAATCACTTGTTACTCTGATGCTGATTGGGTAGGATCACCATCAGATAGGAGGTCCACTTCTGGATATGGTGTTCTTAATGGAGGAAACATGATCTCATGGAGGAGCAAGAAGCAGAACATTGTTGCCAGATCTAGTGCAGAAGCTGAATACCGTGCTATGGCAGCAGCTGTGTGCGAGCTTACATGGCTTAGGCAACTACTCCAACAGCTAAAATTGGGAGATATCCAAGATACTAAACTTATCTGTGACAATCAGGCTGCACTTCACATCGCATCAAATCCGGTCTTTCATGAACGAACCAAACACATAGAAATAGATTGTCACTTCGTAAGAGAGAAGGTACTTTCAGGGGAAATCACAACTGACTTTGTCAACTCTAGTGACCAGTTGGCTGACATTTTCACTAAGTCCCTTAGAGGCTCTCGTGTGGACTACATTTGTAACAAGCTTGGCTCATATGACATATATGCTCCAGCTTGAGGGGGAGTGTTAGAAAGCATATTTAACATGTGCTTAATATGTACATAAATAGGTACTAGTAATTAGGGATTCGTTACTAATTAGTGATTTGATTGATTCCATTTGTATTTATTATTGATTCTCTTGTACCCTAATATGAGATTATAAATAGCATACATGTGTGGCCATATTGACACACAACATTCACATATTCTACTCTTACATTATCATATATCCCTAATCACTTGAGTGAGGTGAGAAGGAGTGCCCGAATCAGTGAGAATGTGAGTCTAGGATCCTAAGCGTCAAATTGGACTTGAAATTGATCGTCTCTTGGTGAATTATTTGAAAATGCCCGTTACTTGGATTAGTTACTACTCGGGTTCTTGGTTCACTATCATTGCTCTGATTGATTATATCTTCTGGCCTTGGTTTTTGCTTGATGACAAGCAAAGTCTTAAGCTTGGGGTGATTTGATGAGTGTGATTTCACCTCATATTTCATGTACATTTTGCATGCATTTTCGTATAGTTTAGGCATATTTAATTTGATTATTAGTTAGTTTTTATCTTGGAACAGGTGAGGCGGTTTTGCGTGTTGTTTTGCAGGAAATTATGATTAAATGCCCAAGATTTAGCCATGATGGAGCTTGGATGAAGATAGAGCCTGAAAAGAGAAGAAAATGAGTCAAGCAAAGCCCATCACGGCCTAGCCGTGATGATCATCACGATCGTGATGGAGCAATAACTGAAGAGAAAGAAGCCAAAAGTCAGAAGTTGTCACGGCCTAGCCGTGATGGCTATCACGGCCGTGACAGGCCAGTTGAACCAGACCCCAAAAGTCAGAATTGGTCACGGCCTAGCCGTGATGCCCATCACGGCCGTGACCTGCCAGATGAACCAAACAGAACCGATCACGGCCTGCCCGTGATGAGTGTCACGGCCGTGACAGATCTTAATTTGAAGGTGCGCCCAAGGCAGAACACGTCACGGCCTGGCCGTGATGGCCATCACGGCCGTGACGCGCACCTATTCTATAAAAAGACCTCTGGGCAGAACAGAAAGGGAATCCAGAACCCTAAATCATACTCTCTGGCAGCTATGGCTGCTGTGCTTCCTTCCATGGAGTTCCTTCCTTCCCTTATTCCTATTTCTTTTCCTTTGGTTTGCTATATGATTATGTGTAGCTAAACCCCTATTGTTGGGGTTAGACATGGCTTTTCTGAACTTGGTTGTAATATGATTTGATTGTAATACAATTTCCTCTTTCTTTATGAGTATTTGATTACATGCTTAATGCTTTCCTTGGTCTGATCATCCTAGGAATGATTTGTTGCTTTGATAGACAATTGAAAGATTGGTGTTAAGGCATGCTCATGAATCAAATGCCAAGTAGTTCATGAACCTAGACATAGGTCTTGGGGTGCTTGCAATCTTGTAAATCTTGTTTCTTCATGCAAAATCTCAGGTTAATCCACCTAAGACATTAGGGTTTAATTTGGGGTTTTAGGCTCATTCCACCTAAGACATTAGGGTTTGAGTATTTGAGAAGATTTGATTGTCGTAATTGAATTAGGAATTGTGTTATTAATCATGTCACTGCAGTCAAGGGATGACTAGCGTAGTCTAACCCTGACAATTTCATTCATTTGTTAATCTCATCTCTGTTGCTTGTTAAGTGTTTGTCAAAATTCCTAAAAGAACAAAAATATTTTATTTTTGTTTGTTTTGTTTTATTTACTTTTGCTGGGCTTAGTACTTAGTATTGAGCTCCCTTCCATCCAAACACGATCGCCTAGATAGTAGTCCAATTTGCGAAGTGGTACTTGTCCACGATCCTTGAGAACGATATCCGGTCTCACCACCGTATTACTTGTTTGCGACTAGGTATACTTGCCGAAATCGTATAAGCATGACAGGTATCATAATATGGTTAGTTTGCCTAATGCCAAAGTATTGATGATTTGCTATTGTGTAAGGCAGCAACATCACCAATATTTCTCAATGAATAGGTACTAACCTTGCATTTCCAATGCATGAATATAATGCATTAAATCGAACAACTTTAGAATACCCTCATCATGATATTTAAGGGAAAGGACCCTAGAATAAGACCATAAATTGATGAAAGTGACAATAAAGGTTAACATATAGAGAACCTGCTCTGATGGAAGGCTCAATTGTCTGGAGATCAACAGCCTGCAGCTGTCCAAACCTGCCACCACACAAATCAATCCAAATTTAAAGATTTGGTAACTGCAAAAACCTATTAATAACTCACTGCCAAGCCTCAAAATTTGATTGTGTGAATAAAAAATGGAAATTTTACAAACCCTGATAATATGGGGAATAAGAGAAACAAATATTTACCAGTCCACCACCTGTTGAATTTTGGGGCCAAATTCTTCAACCTGCAACAAGATATTTAAAGAAAAAAAGAAGATATTTTGAGATTGAAAGAAAATGAAATAGCAGAAAATAAATAATGACAAGGGGAGTTACCTCAGTTGGGGTAAGAGAAATTTGAGCAGTTTTAGCCAAATTCGAAACGTCTGGAGATTGAAGAGAGGAGCGAGTGGTAGTGAACGAGGAGCAATTCCGCAACTTCAACTTGTGATGGAAGCTGAAGCTGAAATTGAAGCTTCTATGCCACACTGTTGTAGTTGCATATGAATATGAATATGATGCTCCTTTCACCAAAACACCTCTGCTAATGCTACCCATCTTTCTTCTATTTTCCTAATCCCCCATCCCTATTCCCTATTCCTATCCCCACAAGTATAGAAAATAAAAATGGAATATTTTTCCAATTTAGTCCCTAAAAGAAAATGAAATTTCTTCTTCTTAGTCCTTTCCATAAATAGAAAATATTGGTTTTTGGTTTTTTCTTTTTTTGGGTATTTTCTCATATTTTTCTTGATTCAGTGTGAATTACCTTCGCTGGTGGGGTGTGGCATTGGAGAAGAGAGCATTGATCATCGTCATCGTCATGTCGCGGCAAAGACCCAAAAGAGCCGAACTACCTCCCGCTCAAGAGGTAACGCTACCACATTCACCCTTCATTTTTTCTCTCTTCCTTTTTTACATGCAAAACTGGATAAAAATCAAAATTCAATTGAAGCTATTTCAAGAGGCATCTGAGCCAAAAGGCAACGTTTTTTTTCCCCCTTTTCTCTCTTTAAATAAAAAATACCTTAAAATTTATTGCTATATGATTATTTTTACTTTTGCAGCTTTAACATCCAACGTTGCATTTTTTGATTGGTTTTTGGGGCTCGGACCCTGTTTATAGTTTTTCAATCATACAGTAAAGAGGCAATTTGATCAAAGGAATTAGAGTAATGATAATTGCACAAGGTCATAGGTGCTGTGGTGCCGTTTTCTAATGGGAATAGAAAATATGTAATATGTAATAGTTGTTATATACATTTTATAATTTCATTGATAAGCTTTACACATTTCCTATTCCTATTGAAAAACAACGCTTTAAAGTTTAAAGTATTTACCGAATTGCATCTAAGTTCTGTCCATTGCTCGAACTCACACTATCACACTCCTCTAATCCCGTTGTATCTTTTTTGGAACGGTTCGATTTATGCACATACCCGAGTAGATTCTGCAAATATCTTTTTCCAAATGGCTAACATGTTTCTGAGATACATCTGAAAGCATGCCTAGGAGGCAGTTTTTCCCATTTCGTCTTTCGGTCAATGGCCGTTTGGAGGTGTTCAAAATCTGAAACGACTGAAGCTTAAGTCTTTTAGTAAAAGGGTCTAACTTGAGTTAAGCAAAATAGTACGCATTTGCTATCCTGTAGATTGTGTTTATTATTCTAAGTGGACATTTGTTATTCAAATTGGAGTTCATTTGTTTCTGAAGTTTTTATTTTAAAAATATGTGAAGTTTTTTATGATAAATCTTGCTAGAGTTGCCTCTGCTACATCCTGTCAGTTTTGATGCTTCTTGAAGCATTGTGTTTATTTTTTTTAATCAAATTTCATATATCCTGTGCTGTGAAATGCAGAATATTGATAAATTGGAGAAAGTTGTAAATGAGGGTAATTATTATGGAGCACAACAAATGTACAAGTCTATTAGTGCAAGGTTCAAACAGTTTCTTTCTGTTACTCATTACCATACATTCTCTGTGATGTTTTCTTCATTTGACCTTCGGTGTGAAATACTATTTTAAATCATAACTAATTAACTTTGCCAAGTAATTAATGTTGCCATTGTGATTTTCTTTCACTTACAAGTATGTACTTTATGAGTTCAGGTCATATAGCAAAAAATTATTGATTGGGGTAGCAGATTAGCTTGAAATAGCATCTTTTGCAGCTCCTCAGAAGGATAAATTTAGCATCAATGCAAAAGGATTTAGTGTAGGGAATAGAGTTACAATAAATTTTCATATCAATTCTATTCTTTTGGGACCTGGAAACTGTGATTTCATATGATAGACATTTGGTATTTTTTGGCAAATATGGAATTTGTCTGGAGAGTTTGGAGTATTTTCTCATATACCAGTTTAGAGTGTTGGGTGGAGCAAAGAATGCATGTTGGGTCACCCGCAGATGTCCAGTCCTGCAAACTTCACGCTCTAGATGTCCAGTCCTGGGCGTGAAGGAGGTGTATTAAGTGTCTAAGTCCCACATTGGTTGAGTATACGAGCCTAGAACCATTTATAATAACTTGGGCATCCCTCCCTCTATGAGCTAGCTTTTGGAGTGGAGTTAGGCCCGGTCTAACAGGAGTATACAGTGTAAGTATATGCTGTTAGGAGGTGGCTATAGTTGGAGATGAGTGCTGGAATTTTCGAGGATAGTTATTTTTTCCCGTGTTATCTCTCGTGGTATGACATGGTCTTTAAGTCTTTTAACTACTTTGCAGTGCTTTGCTAATGGCCATTTTAGAGGGGTTTCTTTGTTAGATACACGATAACATGGAGATTCGAGAGCTACCCTTTTTTGCTTCTTTAATAAAATTTCTTTTTTATTCTAACGAATACATGTTTTGGTCTACGTCAGTACATTAACGAATACATACTCATCAGTTAAGTTGTAGACATTGATGAAGCATACACACTTTGCTGCAGATATGTATCTGCTCAGAGGTACTCTGAAGCATTAGATATCCTACATTCAGGAGCTTGCATTCAATTGGCTCATGGGCAGGTTATACATTTTCTATTTCAATGGCTTTCTAGAAATACTTTTGTCATCAAGACTTGACATAGTATAACCTTTTGGTTTTAGTGTTAGATGTGATGTGAGCTGCATTCTGAATGATTTTACTTTATTGGCTACTTCTACATTCTACTATAAACCAAGAATTGGCTCATCCGAGACACATGAAAGCATAAGCTGCTAAAAATTGGTAATTGCAATTTTCTTTTTAATAAAAAAAAGGATTAAGAGAATGGAAATGCATCCCTGGAGGTTCAGAAATCCTTTCAACGATTCTATCCGAATTTATATTATTTGTTTAATTTTAACACATATCTAGTAACAAAATATCTATTTTTATGATAAAATATCCGATAATATTTTTAACATTTAATCAACTGCAAAGTTTAACTCTTAAGTTTCTTTTTATCTAAGGTTATCTGTGGAGCAGAGCTTGCTTTATTGTTTGTGGAGACATTAGTAAAAGGGAAAATTCCTTATGATGATGAAACTCTAGGTGCGTTCTTATCCTGTCTATAGTTTTATTTTTATCAGCTGTTTATTTTCTGTCTTCTTGTGATGTAATATAAATAATCGTCATGTCTCCCTTTAGCAGTTTAGACCACTTGCTTTTATTATATCCCGTGCTTACTCAATTGCATGGGGAATTTTTAATTTGGTTATTGTCACATAACTTCATAAACTTTCATACTTCTTATTTGGTTTCATATGGTATTTAACAGTGAAAGTTTCCTTCTTATTACTAATAAATTTCAATGGTAGATCTTCTCAAGAGAATCTACGAAACATTTCCTCAGGTTCCACTGCCACCACACTTGTGGGATGTTGATGACATGCAGCAGCTTTCCGAAGAGCTCAGAACTGCCAAGACACGTGTTGAGGGCTGCTCCTCATTCTTAAAAGATGCTATCAAGTGAGATTTCACAAAATTAAAAATATTTTAGATTATATTTTGGGTTTATTGAGCTCTGTTTCTTTTCTGTGCAAGCGAGTCATTGTCAAATACTATTTTCTATAAAAAACAATTTCTCAGTTTATGTTGAGTATTGTAGTGTTCACTAAGGTGAATGTAAAATTATTTTGGTCTTAGTTGCAGTTATATGACCTCACTCAAGATTCATATGGTTTTCTTTTTACTCCTCTGTGGCATATAAAACAGATTTTTTTTTCCTGATCATCGGCAATTTTGTTTGGTTAAATAAGATCTTTTGTGAAGAAATTTTCTGATATTGAATTGATATGTTCTGACCCCTTCACAGATAATAGGTCTGTCTCTCATCAAATTGGCCCCATGTTTGTAAATTTGGGTTCTTCAGTGCGTAAAACGAGCATGTTTTTTGTCTGCCTTTTATTGTAACCTAGATGTCTTTCTTTGAACCATGCCGTTTTTATCTTCAGCATGTGTATTTCTTTATCTGTGTGTCTTTTTCCCCTGCTTCTAAAATTTTGATCCTTATATTTTGTTAGATTGTTAAGGTACCCAGAACATGATCTGTGCTTGTTAATCTAAATGGAAATTAACAGAACATGAGGATATGGAAGTAATATGTAAGAATTTCTCTTGGCTTTAACGCAAAGGAAAAAAAAGAGAGTAAAAAGAATGTCTTGGCACATGGTTATGATTATGAAGATGATAATATATTTAGGGTGTGCGGCTGTGAAATATTGTTTTTGATTTAACTATATCAAGGATATTTCTATTTTTAATTTTATTAGTATCAGTTCATGATGTTAGAAGCAATCCTATTCCTTCATTCTATGCTGATCCAATTTTTTGTTCCATTGTCCATAACATGGACAGAATGGATCATTATTTCAAGATTGATCTGGTGGATTATTGAATAGGGTGGCTGTGAATTTAGGGAATTTTGCTGCCTGTTCTATTGTTCATGGCCAAAAACCAATGTAAGGCTATTAGTGATATTGGAGGTGATGATATTTTTAGGATTTTCCTTCTTGTGGGTTCCAGTGGTATTTTCCTGATGGATTTTGGAGTATGTCTACTACAACATCACTGAACCCACTTTCATGTTTCATTTAGGCATTATCTGCTAGGTAGGAACCTTAGAATGAAGTAGTACTTAAAAAATATGTAAAGTGAGCGGTGTTCCTTTTGCTTTTGCTTTTGGAAGTTGTTCTTCATAATACAAATTATATAATTATACTTTGATCAAACAAGACTTGCAATTCTAAATGCCAGACTTACTCTTTTTTTTTGAATCTTGTGGAACTTTACCATTACAAGGTGATTGATTGATATGAATGGATGTCAACATGGTTATTTATGCTTATTTGCATTATAATCTTGTGTTCCCCTGAATAATATTTCAGGCTTTGCTGCTATTGTATTCAGGTGGTCTGCTGAATTTGGAGCAGATAGTAATGGATCTCCAGAACTTCACATTATGCTAGCTGAATACATATATTCTGAAAGTCCTGAGGTGGTATGTTTCACAATGGCACTTCGTGTCTCTTGAATCTATACTCTGTATAGAGTTTGTTTTAAACTTTTATACCAACATCTGTATGAACATTTTCTTATCCTTGATTGTTGGTAGAAGGAAAACACAATAGCACAGATATGTATAGTTATTTTCTGTTTCAGTATTTAAAAATTAAAACAATCAAATAAACATTGATGTATTTGGCTTATTTCAGGATTTTCTTGTGTGAATTGTGATAGTAATAGCTGAATCGAAGATTTATTGGGTGTACCGTGTACTCATAAGAGGAATTTGGAAGCTATAGCATGATTGTTCACGTGCAGTATAAGGTTTTGAATTTGAAGGGATTAAGGAAAATTCTAGCAGGGAATGATTAGGGTTTTAACAGGATGAATTTTTAATGATGTTTGCCAAATAAATTAGGTAGCTTAAATTAAAAAAGAGAGGGTATAAGATGAGAAGAAATTTAACCTTTATCAAGGTTCCCTCAGTTTGTTTGAATGAAGTATCGTCAGACACAATTTTAGATAATAATTTAAATTCTTCTCTAATAGCGAATAAGGTGCTGGCATCTCAACAAACAGTTGGTGCCAGCTCATTGTTAGTTTGTATTAGGATGCAATTGCAAGTATGTGACTTGATTCCCATATCGGAAGTATGGGATTCCGATGTGGGGTTATAACTTTTGTGTTGTGGTTGTCTCAAGGTTCGTATCAGTTGGACAGTTAAGATTCTGTTATGATCTAGCTACTCTAGAAGCATATCTATATGTGCTAGAACCTGCCATGGGTTCCATTTAGTTAATGACAATTACACTTTCAGAAACTGTTTCTCTCTCCTCCCTATCTCGTTCTCTCACTAGTTTCTATGCATTCATGAATCCTAACATGGACGATGTCAGAAAAAGAAGAAATATTTTCGAATTGGATAGTGAAAAACCTTATGATTGAGTGAGACTTTCTTTAGACAAATTTCTTGATAGAAGGGGTTTTGGTACTAGATGTTGAAGATGGATTATTGTATGTCTCTGAAGTGTTACTTTCTCTGTGATTGTGAATGCAAGCCGAGGTCTTGGTTTCAAGGTCAGCCGGGAGTCTGGTTAGGAGATCCTTTATCGCGTTTCTTGTTTACCATAGTGGTTGATGTTTTCAGTCCGATGCTTTCAAGGGCAATGGATAGGGATCTCATTTAGGGTATTAAAGTTGGTTTACTGGAGGATATGATCCTTGCTCACCTCCTTTTTTAATATTCTTTCTACATTTAAGTTCTTTGAGGACATCACTGTTCATGTTTGGAGCAGGTCATGTCTCTGAATTTTCGTGCTAATATGGGAATTTATGCTATGAAAAACTTCTCTTACCCGTGAAACTATACTTTTTATATGCAGGATATGGGTAGAGTAACATATCATTTTGTGAGAGGAAATAAAGCAGAGAAGTTTGCTTCTACTCTAGTGAATTTTTTGGGCAAGGTCCGCCTCTTCACTTTTGTATTCCTTCTTGTTTGGTTCAACTTTACAAAATTCTGTTGAGGCATGCCAAACGGTGTTGATCTTACTTTGCTAAAACTTGGTTCAACATCCATGATGAATTCAATTGTACTATGATTCATATGTTATATATTATTGGCTGTTTCTAAAACTAATTTGGAGGAGATAACTCAGGCATTCCTTTTGTTTTGTGCTTTTGGCTTAGTTTTGGGAAGGTTCAGCTGATACACTTTTCAAATATTGTAGTGTTATCCTGGTGAAGATGATTTGGCCATTGCTCGGGCGGTTTTAAGGTAAAAGCATTTAAGAGTTTATTTCTCACTTTTAGATTCACTTACAATATTAACAATGTTTTCTCACTCCTGGATATTGGATACACAGTATGATACTAAAATAACCTTGTATACTCTGATGAAATTTAAACTTTTTGCTTATTACAATACAATTGTAGTGCTCAGATATTCTCAATGCTTGTTAATGCATTTTACTTTGGCTTAAATACTTGTTGTGCATTGCACTATGTGTTAGCAATTTAGCATCTAAGGGTTTATTGTCAAAACAAACACTTTCAATTCAGATCACAGAATGCAAGATTAGGAGATTGTTTCTTACTTGAAAGAAATAAGAGAGAATAGAATCAGTCTTAAAGTATCCTCCCTGTTTTGCCATCTATGTGATTTATAAGGAAAATTTTCATTTCAGTTATCTTGGACTAATCATCATCGTGTTAACGTGGTTTTTTGGTTGTGTCCAAAATTCCTTCGTGACAAATAATTATAGATCAAACGAGTGTGGGACTTACAAGTTATGCGGTAATCTCGTCAAAATAAGTATGTGAATTGTCTGCCAAGTACGAATTTGACAATGAAGCCAAATTAGAAATTACTGGCAAAGACTTAGTATCAAAACAAATATGTAAATCTATCCAAACGATTCAAAGTATTGTCAATAATGAATTTTGACAATAAAACGACTTGTGTTTTAAAAGATAAGTTTGAAATTTAAAAGAAGAAAGTAGTTTCTATTGTAGAAGATAACTTCCTAGTTGCATTAAGTTTGCAATGAAAAGAAACAAGAATTTGAAAGTAAAGTAAAATAGGATCTAAGTAATACCATTCACGAAAGGTAAATGAAAATAAGAACATAAACGAAATATTAAGGAATAATGGAGAACAAGTAAAGAACTTTGAAGGATAAAACCAGTATTGTACTGGGTTGTAATATTGAATTGAATTGAAATGAGAAGGGTGGAGGGAGTACTTGAATTAATCCGTCAATCTGCTGTGTGATTGAGATGTGTAGGATGTGTATCAAGTAACCGACTGACCCTGGTTACAATGAGTTTACTACTATTTATAGAAAAATTCAATAACTTCCTAGTAGTAACTTCCTATCTAAATGACTGCCACATGTCTTTGGCAGTTCTTTTAGATTCTAAACCTAACTACTTTTCAAAACAGTTCCAATAATTTCTCAATGTCTTGAACCGCTCCGTGTCAACTAACTTGTCTTTGACGGAATTAACTGCTTGACAACTTATTTTAACTGCTTTGTCGACCTTGAGACTTGATCATTTTTCCTTTTCCACCTTATTGGCGACTCTTTCATGAATATTGTCGGAAAAACCATCCGTCAGTCAATATGCACATCTTCTTGCCAACTAAGTATCTTCAATACTTTAGAAAAACAATAGTTTTAACTTCACTCCCTTTGTTAACCTGTCAGAATTATTCCTGTCAAGAATTTGAAATTCTTCTATTAACAGATGCCCCCCAAATTTTGCTTTTCGACGGTCTTGTCCGAAAGAATAGCAAAATTTTGAATTTTCAAATCTTTAACAGATTTTTAATTCTGGGTTTTAATCTCAGGAATTAAATCTTATCAAACTAATCATATCCCTACTTAATAGGAATAATCATAACGTTGCAGTTGTCTTGGAATTCGAACCAACAACTCCTACTTTCTTTAAATGCTCGTCATATCATTATTTAACTCCTTTTGACTTCCTTTGATCTTGCTTTCTCTCTCTGCAAAATTCTCTTCTTTACAAAAGAATCTTTCCTCTTCATCACTTCGCTTAATCTCCATAGCAACATCTTCAAAGATGTCAACTTTAATACCTCATGCCACGGTCGCTGCTCCTAGGGCAGTAGTTCAAGACCCAATCTTGGAAGAATCAGAATTATGGCAGGAATCTAAGGTAATTTACCCTGTTCATGATTCTTCCATTGTTTTGAATCCACCTGCTGCATTCTTAGGTCCCCTTATAACCCATAATGAAATTTCTAAGGATTTACGTGGTTCTTTTCCTTCCGCTAACTCAAATGAAGTTATCTTAGCTTCATTAACCCCAATCCCTATTCACGTCTTTAAAAAGAGCAATAGAATTTTTAGAATGCCCCCTGCTACTCGGTTTGATGCCCACATCAGTTGGCTTGACCGAGTCCAAACTGAGAAACGTAACGTGTGGGAGAAAGCTGGAATTTTTGAGTTTATTCAGCTTTCCCGTCATGTCAAATTAGTAGATTTTTCTCTAATAGGGGCGTCGGTGTTTTTCTGGAACAGAACTACAAACAATTTCCATTTCCCCTATGGAATGATGGGTCCGACCTTATTTGACATGTCGGCTATTACGGGCCTTCGTCCAGATGGCCCTACTATGCACTCCAATGTCGAAGTAGAAAACCAGATTGATGTTTATGTTCCAAAGTGCTCCTTTTCTAAATACATAACAGATTTTAGAGGTAAAGACCGAGAACTTATGACGGATACCGAACACGTAGCCTTTCTATTTCTTTGGCTATGTGCCTATGTCTTATGCAGCAAGTCTGCTACCCTAATTGCTTCTTATGTCCCTCTTGCTAATCTCTTGTCAACTGGTAAGAGATTAGCATCAGGCCAATGCATTCTTGCCAATCTTTATGATAGCATGAGCATGTTGGTTGATACTGTCAGGTCTAGACAAAAGAAAACCAACATAGGAGGGCCACTCTGGCTTCTTCAATTGTGGTTGAATGCTGTTTTAGAGCGTCGATTCTCATACAAAGCTCCTTTGGATTTGTCAATTGACATTTATGGTTCTTACCTCTGCTACGTCTCTACTGAATCTTTGTCGAGAGACGAAACTGCCAATTTCAAGTTTTATTTCAAAATCTTCCATTCTCTTTCGTCCACCTCTCCAAAGATCAATTTCACTCCTTTCGTTGATCGGAGATATGGTCCAGAGTGGTTTACTAATCTAAGTACCACTATATCCAAATCTAACAAGTCAATTTGGACCAAATTTCCCTGCCAAAAGGTCATTTTTGTCGATGGTCCTAGTTTCAAAACCCATCACATTTATCTTCACTTGCCCAATACCACTGCTTGTCAGCTTGGTTTTTGTCAATCCATCCCTGCCCCTTACTCATCAAACTCTGATGAGGACTTCATGGATGCCAAAGCTCCAACATATGAAGACATTATGGCCATCAGTGACAAAGAAAAGGCTCGTAGGACTTTCTTACAGCCTGTTCCATTCTCTGTCTTCCATGGAGTAACTCAAAGCTTTCTTGACTGGTGGGATGAGTACTATTCCAATTATCATCCAAGTCTAAAGGCTTGCTTGAGTTGTAGAAACCGACGAACGACAAGAAATTTTTCAGCCAGCAGGGCTTCTATGTCAATATCTTCATCTAGAATTTCAATCATGACGGCAGCCTCAACTGATATGTCAGCTATGGAAGTTGGAGTGATTGGAGTATGATGATGAGGGCTGGGGGGCAATTCTGGATTAGATTCAGGATTTTGAGGATCATCTGTCAGACCTCTAGTGTCGACAATAGTGCTTTCTAAGTTTCTGTCAACCTGAAACAGGAAATGAAGTAAGAAACAAAATACTAAAAAAAAAAAGTCAATTAATGACTTGTACCTCTGGATCAGGTCGATTCGCTGGTTCGACAGTCTTGTTGAAAATTTCTTGAAAAGTCAATGAGTCTTCAATCTGAAGAGATTTTTCCTGACATGAAGGAAAATGAGATATATATGATTATAAAAATAATATGAAGAAAGATGACAAGATTAGTGGAAGTACCATGTTAGAGTCTGAAGACATTAAGTCGACATCAGCACTTGCCTTTTCAGTTGCCTGAATAGTTTCGACAACTTTCTTTTTCTGTCAAAATGAGGATGAGAAGATGTGAACGAATAGGTATAACTTGATAGACCAATTTCAAAAGTAAAAATTTTACCTTGGATTGGTCGAAAGGAGAAGTGTTGGAGGAGCCAACAACAATGTCTTGAGCCTTAGATGCGGTAGAAGCCTTGGTAGCATTAGAGTCTGCCGAGATTGAAGAGCTTTTGGTGGATTTTGATTTTTTGGAAGGGAGGTCAGAAGCAGCAGTTTTCCCTTTTCTTTTCTTGGCCCCTTTTACTGTTTGAGGTTTAGGGACAGAAGCTTTGGTCGGACGTGAGCTTTTCTTGACAGTTTTGGCCGTCACAGGAATTACGTCTTCATCTTCATCATCATTTTCAAATGCTTCTTCAGTCAGTACATCAGATTTGGACTTACCAGGAAGGGGTTTGTCAAGAGGAACATCTGTCAACAACAACATGAATAAGTTGATTGTCAGCAAAGTGGAAAGTAAAAAAAACTTGTCTGACGAGCAAGTACCTGAGTTATGAGTTAGAATTCGCGAATGGAATTCAAAGTCGTCATCAGGTTGGAGAAACCGACGAGCGAAGGTAACTGGATTCGTTTTTTCGAGAGGGTCAACATAAGCACTTATGCTCTCTAGAAAGAAAAAGTTACCTCCCTTTGTCGGCTTTCCAGGATGTGAGTCGGCTAAACCAAAAGGAGCACAAGGAATAGGCACAGGTTTAGGGAAATGAGTCTTTAAGCTGTCAAAAAAATTTCTAGTCATATGTGGGATGTCCCAATATTTGGCAAGCCTTTCGGATTCCTTGTTATCATGCTTCCTTTTGGCTTCAGCTAAAACACTGTTAACATGACGAACCATATCATATGGTCTCAGGGGATTCCACTTGATTTTGTAAAATTTTTCAAAGGCTTGAATTTCTTTTTGAAGTTCACCTTGAGTTTTCGACGCTGAATCCTGTTCCTGCATAGGAGAATCATCACCGTTACCCGCAGTGTCTTCAATACAACTCAAGCAAGCCTTTAGACTTGGATGATAATTGGAATAGTACTCATCCCACCAGTCAAGAAAGCTTTGAGTTATTCCATGGAAGACAGAATGGAACAGGCTGTAAGAAAGTCCTACGAGCCTTGTCCTTGTCACTGATGGCCATAATGTCTTCATATGTTGGAGCTTTGGCATCAATGAAGTCCTCATCAGAGTTTGATGAGTAAGGGGCAGGGATGCATTGACAGAAACCAAGCAGACAAGCAGTGGTATTGGGGAAGTGAAGATAAATGCGATGGGTTTTGAAACCAGGACCATCGACAAAAATGACCTTTTGGCAGAGAAATTTGGTCCAAATTGACTTGTTAGATTTGGATATAGGGGTACTTAGATTAGTAAACCACTCTGGACCATATCTCCGATCAACGAAAGGAGTAAAATTGATCTTTGGAGAGGTGGACGAAAGAGAATGAAAGATTTTGAAATAAAACTTGAAATTGGCAGTTTCGTCTCTCGACAAAGATTCAGCAGAGACGTAGCAGAGGTAAGAACCATAAGTGTCGATTGACAAATCCAAAGGAGCTTTGTATGAGAATCGACGCTCTAAAACGGCATTCAATCACAATTGAAGAAGCCAGAGTGGCCCTCCTATGTTGGTTTTCTTTTGTCTAGACTTGACAATATCAACCAACATGCTCATGCTATCATAAAGATTGGCAAGAATGCATTGGCCTAATGCTAATCTCTTACCAGTTGACAAGAGATTAGCAAGAGGGACATAAGAAGCAATTAGGGTAGCAGACTTGCTGCAGAAGACATAGGCACATAGCCAAAGAAATAGAAAGGCTACGTGTTCGGTATCCGTCACAGGTTCTCGGTCTTTACCTCTAAAATCTGTTATGTATTTAGAAAAGGAGCACTTTGGAACATAAACATCAATCTGGTTTTCTACTTCGACATTGGAGTGCATAGTAGGGCCATCTGGACGAAGGCCCATAATAGCCGACATGTCAAATAAGGTCGAACCCATCATTCCATAGGGGAAATGGAAATTGTTTGTAGTTCTGTTCCAGAAAAAGACCGACGCCCCTATTAGAGAAAAATCTACTAATTTGACATGACGAGAAAGCTGAATAAACTCAAAAATTCCAGCTTTCTCCCACACGTTACGTTTCTCAGTTTGGACTCGGTCAAGCCAACTGATGTGGGCATCAAACCGAGTAGCAGGGGGCATTCTAAAAATTATATTGCTCTTTTTAAAGACGTGAATAGGGATTGGGGTTAATGAAGCTAAGATAACCTCATTTGAGTTAGCGGAAGGAAAAGAACCACGTAAATCCTCAGAAATTTCATTCTGGGTTATAAGGGGACCTAAGCAAGGTTTTGAAAACTGGACCGGACCGGCCGGTCCGACCGGGAACCGGGACCTTGGCCGGTCCGGTTCACAGGGAAAACCGGCCTAGCATCGAACCGGTGGAAAAACCGGTAAAACCGGTTCAAAACCGGTAAAACCGGTCAGAACTGGTTTCTTAAAAAAAAAAAAATAATTAGTATAAAAGGATTTGGGTCATCCTAGCCAAAACCCAATTCTTTTGTTTTCTAACATATGTGGGCTAGTTGTAGATTTTGGGTTGGTTTTTCCTATGAAGATGATTTTAACATATATTTTTATATTTATTTAGTTTAATTTCAAAATAAAAAAAATTGTGCTGAATAATTTTAGTTGTTATGTTGTTTTTTTGTTTAATATTGTTACAAATATTATATTAAAAATTAAAATAATATTATTTAATTATAACCGGTTCAACCTCGGTTGGACCATTGAACCTCGAACCGCTGCCTTCACCGGTTCGATGGTCGGTCCGGTTTTGTAAACCTTGGACCTAAGAATGCAGCAGGTGGATTCAAAACAACGGAAGAATCATGAACAGGGTAAATTACCTTGGATTCCTGCCATAATTATGATTCTTCCAAGATTGGGTCTTGAACTACTGCCCTAGGAGCAGCGACCGTGGCCTGAGGTATTAAAGTTGACATCTTTGAAGATGTTGCCATGGAGATTAAGCGAAGTGATGAAGAAGAAAGGTTCTTTTGTACAGAAGAGAATTTTGCAGAGAGAGAAAGCAAGATCAAAGGAAGTCAGAAGGAGTTAAATAATGATATGACGAGCATTTAAAGAAAGTGAGAGTTGTTGGTTCGAATTCCAAGACAACTGCAACGTTATGATTATTCCTATTAAGTAGGGATATAATTAGTTTGATAAGATTTAATTCCTGAGATTAAAACCCAGAATTAAAAATCTGTTAAAGATTGGAAAATTCAAAATTTTGCTATTCTTTCGGACAAGATCGTCGAAAAGCAAAATTTGGGCGGCATCTGTTAATAGAAGAATTTCAAATTCTTGACTGGAATAATTCTGACAGGTTAACAAAGGGAGTGAAGTTAAAACTATTGTTTTTCTAAAGTATTGAAGATACTTAGTTGGCAAGAAGATGTGCATATTGACCGACGGATGGTTTTTCCGACAATATTCATGAAAGAGTCGCCAATAAGGTGGCAAAGGAAAAATGATCAAGTCTCAAGGTCGACAAAGCAGTTAAAATAAGTTGTCAAGCAGTTAATTCCATCAAAGACAAGTTAGTTGACATGGAGCGGTTCAAGACATTGAGAAATTATTGGAACTGTTTTGACAAGTAGTTAGGTTTAGAATCTAAAAGAACTGCCAAAGACATGTGCCAGTCATTTAGATAGGAAGTTACTACTAGAAAGTTATTGAATTTTTCTATATATAGTAGTAAACTCATTGTAACCAGGGTCGGTCGGTTACTTGATACACATCCTACACATCTCGATCACACAGCAGATTGACGGATTAATTCAAGTACTGCCTCCACCCTTCGTTCCTCCTCCGCCTGTAATCAGACCTCCAATCATGAAGTCTCCTGACCCTAAACCGGCTCTTCACTTCAACACTTGGATTAATATGCTGTCGGAAGTAAGCCGAAAAGAATCAACACTTTCTGCCAACTCTTCATCAACTCGACATGACTCTAGTGATTCCCGAGTCGTCAATCTTATGCATGATCTCAAGGCTCTTCTTGACAATTCTTTTATTACACTTTTATCTGATGCTAGTATCCAACAAAAATTGTCACGACTCATCAAAGAGATCACTCCTCTTCATTCCAATCTCCCCATGTCAAGCCGCACACACTTTCTCTCCATCTATAAATTCTGGGAGCGGCTCTCTGGAAAGTTAGAAAGGATGACCTCTGTCATCCTTTCTTACGAGGAGGAAGAAAAGATTAAAGATGACCTCTTAGCTAGGTTCTGAGATCTGGAAATTTCTAAACAAAATGAACTTGATCTTATTTCCATCGAAACTCATACTAAAGAGAGTCTCTTGGAGTATCGAAAGAAACTGTTGGCAGAAATTGAATTGACAGATCTGAAATGTGCCAAGTTTGACAAAGCTCTAGAAAAGAGTAGAGACAAAGTCAAAGCTATTGACGACGAATCTGTTCAACTTGGTTAGAAAGCTGAAAGCGTAGTTGGCAAACTCCATGCATTACAGCCCGAATATGAAGCTGCCGCTGCTGACAAAACTGATCTTTCCTTTGCATGGGATCAGTTATCCCTTGATTTCAACTTAAACCAAAGTTGACTATTGTAATTCTTTTCTTTGTCAAATTCTAATCCTGTAATGTCCGACAATTGGTGATTAATTTAAAATGTCTCTTCACTTATCTGCACGTTTGTTTACTGTTCGATTTGACTGCACGTTTCCAACCAACTTTGTAACTCATGCTTATCAAATCATAATAAATGCAATAATAAGTTTCGAAACTTAGGTAAACCACTCGTATTAAATTCGTTGTCTCTCTGGACCAACTATAAATAACGAGGTTTGCAAATCAAACAATTTCATAGTTGAGCATTTCACACAATATGCTTCCATCTGAAAAACGTTTTCATTCATTCTTCTTTCTTCCCCCATGGGAATATGACCTTACCACATTGAGACCTCAGGCCAAAGTTTCTATTTTAATGGTCATATTCTTAGTGAAGGTCAATAACCAACGTAAAAAACGCAGTGGAGGTCAGCAACCAACGTAACATCTAGAGCTGACCTCGCTGCACATCTGGGGAGAAGCCAATCTCATAACGGAACGAGTGCATCTTGATCTAGTTCCATCATCTTCATCCTGGAAGGTAGTGGTTCTCTCTTGGTGTCATCTTTATTGCACCATAGCAATTATAACCTTCTGGGTTAAATGATGGTGAGATCTGCTTCTGCTCGTCTCCTTCTCCGCATCTCTGCGCACTCTCGACATATGACGTAAATAAAACCTCATCAAATGGGGAATGAAGCCTCAACAAATCAGGTGACACTGCTGCATTGTCGAAGAGAGGAAGATAAAAGTCTGCCGAACTTAGTATAGTCTTAGACCTTAGGCCTAAGTCAATCTTAATTGACAATTTGTATTGTTGATAATACATACCTATATTGCCAACTGAGATATATATGGCTTAGATTAAATTGACAATTTGTACCTTTGACGATATATGAATGTATTGCCAATTTAGTGAATGAAAATTTTCATTTCTTTTCACTCGTTGTCAATCTTTACCTCCAGCATTGTCGGTTTATATAACTTCAAATACTTGCCATTAATTGATTTAATTCTTAGGCCCGTATTGACATCAACAAGTGCATAAGCATTTCCAGAAAACGCTTTGTCAACTTTAAATGGTCCTTCCCATTTAGGTGACCATTTGCCATATTCTCGATAACTTTTATCCATGGGCAATATGACCTTCCATACCAAATCATCTACCTTAAATGATTTGAATTTAACTCGACTATCATAGAACTTTGCAATTCTTTCCTTCTGTCGAATCTAATTTTCTAATGCAATCAATCTTTCATCACTCAATTTATCCAATTCATCCAACATTGCATTCCAATATTGGTTGGTAGGCAAGTCATTTTGCCTTTGAATGCGAATAGATTGAAGATTGATTTCGACAGGTAACACAGGATCGTGTCCATAAGTTAGCTGATATGGTGAAGTTCCTGTCGACTGCCTGGGTGAATTTCTATATGCCCACACTATTTGATCAAGAGTATTATGCCAATTCTTAGGTTGTCGGCCCACATGCTTTTTAATAAGACTAATAATGATCTTATTTATGGCCTCAACTTGGCCATTGGCTTGCGCATAGTAGGGAGTAGATGTAAGCATCTTTATCTGTCTAGAGCTGGCATATTCTATAATTTTCTTTCCAGTAAAAACTGACCCTTGATCAGTTGTCAACGTTTGTGGAATTCCAAACCGACAAACTATATGATTTTCAATAAAATCAATTACATCTTCTTTGGTAATCGCTTTAAGGCAAACTGCTTCTACCCATTTGGTAAAATAGTCCACTCCAACTAGAATGAATTGATGTCCTTTCGATGAAGTAGGATGTATTTGACCAATCAAATCCAAAGCCCATCCTTTGAATGGCCAAGGCTTGACAATAGAATGCAATTCGCTGGCCGGTATATTTTGTATATGGCCATGTTTCTGACATTGCTCACAAGACTTGGCAAACAAAATGCAATCTTTAATCATAGTTGGCCAATAATACAAACTTCGTTGAAGAACCCATTTCATTTTGTCTCCTTCCCGATGAGCTCCACATATGCCCTCATGGACTTCTGGCAGAGCCAAATAAGCATCTTGCTCACTCAGGCACTTGTGTAGAGTCCCGTCAACATACCTTCTATATAACAGTCCTCCTTGCATTGTGTAATTCAATGCTTTGTATTTCATTTTCCTATCTACATTCTGACTTGGATTTTCCAAATATTCAATTATTGGCAACCTTCAGTCATTAGGTAGAATTACATCATTAACCAAAATATCTCTTTCTTCTAATGGATATAATAATTCTCTGATTTCCATTAGTCCTGACAAAGTCTTTTGAGATATCTTGTATCCTGAGGCTATTTGAGCCAACTCATTAGCCTCTTGATTTAAATTTCTGGGAATATATTTGACAATTACGTCATCGAATTCCTTCATTAACTTACTAGCTATGATACAATATTTTGTCAAGTTGTAGTTGACACACTTATATTCTTGAGTAAGTTGTTTGATAACCAATTGAGAATCCCCAAAGATATTCATATTTCGTGCTTTCATTTCTATTAGTATCTCTAATCCGACAATCAAAGCTTCATATTCAGCTTCATTGTTGGAACATGGATACTTAAGTTCAAACATGAACTTAGTAGGAGTTCCTTGTGGAGTCACGATTAAGATTCCTACTTCACTACCTCTTTGATGCCTTGATCCGTCAAAGTAAAGTTTCCAGGGTTGTAAACTGACAACATTTATTTCCGGCACGTCCAATCCTGGATGTTCTACCAAGAAGTCAGCTATTGCCTGTCCTTTGACAGCTTTAGATGGTACGTATTGTAAAGAATATTCTGACAAAGCAATGGTCTATTTACCAATACGTCCATTAAAAACTGGTTTTGACAACATATACTTTATAACATCAGTTTTGGAAATAACGAATACATTACATGGCATCATATAATATTTAAGTTTTGTACAAGAAAAATACAATGCTAGACATAACTTCTCTATTGCACTATATCTTCTTTCAGCATCATTGAGGACTCTGCTTAGATAATATACGGCCCTTTCAACATTGTCATCATTATCCTAGGCCAATAGACATCCTATAGTGTCTTCAGATGCTGATATGTACAACTTCAACGGTCGACGAGGCACTGCTGACATCATGACCGGTGGATTGACTAGGTATTGCTTGATCTGGTCAAAAGCCTCTTGGTGACAAGGCTCCCATATGAAGCTTTGCTCTGCTTTCAACTTGACCAACGGTGCAGATACTCTTGTTCTTCCCGACAGATTTGATATAAACCTTCTTAGAAAGTTAACCTTTCCTAGGAAGGATTGTAGTTCCTTTTTATCTGTCGGTGCTGAGGCTTTCATGACGGCTTTGGCTTTATTTTTGTCCACCTCAATTCCTTTTTTGTGAACTAGAAAGCCTAAGAATTTGGCAGCTGACACTCCAAAGCTACACTTCTCTAGGTTCATTTTGAGGTTGTGTCTTTTCATCCTTTCAAACCCTTGCTTCAGGTGCTCCAAGTGGTCATCTTTGGTTTTGGATTTGACAACCACGTCATCAATATATACTTCTATGAACTTTCCAATCACATCATGGAAAATAGTATTCATTGCTCGTTGATAGGTGGCTCCTGCATTCTTTAAACCGAAAGGCATGACAATCCATTCATATGTCCCAATTGCTCCTGGACACTTGAAGGCAGTCTTTGACACATCTTCTTCGGCTATAAAGATTTGATTATAACCTGCATGGCCATCCATTCAACTTAAAATTTCATTTCCTGATGCTGAGTCGACAAGCATGTCGGCTATTGGCATCGGATACTCATCTTTGGGGGTAGCCATATTTAAATTTCTAAAGTCTATGCATACCCTCATTTTGCCATTCTTTTTAATGACAGGAACTATATTAGAAAGCCAATCGACATACCTGGTTGTTCGAATGAACTTTGCTTTAAGTAGTCTTTGCACTTCCTCTTTGATTTTATGCACTACCTCTGGAGCAAACCTTCTACTTGCCTGTTTGACAGGCTTGCAATCCTCCCTAAGTGGCAGCCGGTGTTCAACAAGATCTCTGCTTAAACCAGGCATTTCATCGTAGTCCCATGCAAAGCAATCTTTATACTCTGCAATTAATCTGACAAGTTTTTGTTTGTAATCCTTTGGCAGAAAAGCACTGACAAAATGGGTCTTTTCTTTTCTTCCGTTCCTAAATTTATTTCTTCCAGAGGATCTTCTACTTCAACGTTTTGCTTAACTTCGGCTCCTTTCTCAAAACCCAAAGGGCCGTCGTCAATGATATAATCTGCCAACACACTTTCTGCAGTGTGTACTTCTCTGTCGGCCAGATAGGCCGACAATCTTCTCAGGTGTGTTTCAAGGCTCATTGTCGAAACTGGACCGAGACTTGTCGGCCTCTTCCTTTATCTTCACGCCAAACTGACCGAGAAGACTTGCTTCTAGCGCATCTTTGTCAATAACTCCTTCGTTGGCAGTCACAGGTCTGACGTTTGGCGAATATACTTTGAAATCCACGTGTGACTGCTGGGCATAACACGCGCTATCGTCTGCTTCGACGATCTCCACTTGATCTTGCGCGTTCCATAAGATTATTTTTTCGATGTACTCGTCGAAGGAATTGCTCCCACAAAGATGAATCCAATCCCGCCAAGTAATAAGTTGTAACTTGATTTGGCTGGAATTATCACAAACAATGTCATTCTCTCAAGCGGTGCCAACCTGGATATTGAGAAGTACAACACCATCCGATGGAGATGTTTTGCCATCAAATCAGTGACGACCATGTCTGTCGGAATTAAGTCCGACTGATCTTTTCCTAGCTTTTTAAACATTGCCCTCGGCATCAAATTGACAGCAGCTCCTCCATCAATCAGAACTCTATTAGTGGGCCTCCCATCAATTATGGCCTTTACATGCAATGGCCTTAAATGATTTCTTTGTTCATCAGTGGGCTTCTCCAACTGGGCTATATTATCGAACACGGTGACCAAATTCTCTTGGACATACATCCAAAAATCATCTGGATTTCTGTCATTGTCGACCATATCCTCATCGTCGGAAAAATCCACTTCAAGATATCCTTCATACTCCGCTGGGATGACAGAAATCAATCCTATATTCATTCTCATGCCTGGTTCCAGGATGATTTCATTCTCTGGATCCTCGTCTAAGAATGCACCTACAATTCTTCCATGATTTCTCTTCAAATCATTGTCATCGTCTGATCCTGACCTTTCTGACAAAAGCCGGGCTATCCTTGCACCACAGTTATCCAGTGCCTCGATGATGTCAGCTAGATCTTCATTTTGGCTATCCATGTCCATGCCTCTGCTGATGTTAATATCATCATTTGGATCGTTTAATGCCTCAATGACAGCATCAAAAGACAATTCCTCCTTGGTCAAATCACATTCAGGTTTGAATGTTGCCAACTAATGATCTTGCATCCTCGCCTCGAACTTCTTCTCAAGCCCTGCTACCTTTTCCATGTCTACCAATCCAACTGGCCATTTGCCTGTGGATTTTGTTGGCGGTGACGACATTTCTAAGGCCTTCTTTTTCTCTGCTACACAGACCTGGGGTATGGACTTATCTGACCTATTTTGAGTAACAGGCACCCTCATGTCAACCTCCATTGGGTGAGCCTCTATCACGCTCTTCATTTTGACATCTCCACTCTTGTCAGCTACGTTGTCAGCCATTGCAACCAAACAACCAGTATTCTGCGAAGGCATCTCTTTTATGGTGACACCTCCTTGCCTGGCAAGCTTATTCTTTTGAGCCTGTCAGAACCTTTGCAACCTCCTCTTTTGGCTCTTAGAGATAGCCGGCTGAGTTGATGGTCCTGACAAGCCAGGTCCTGTCATCTGAGCATTCTGAGTTAGTTGGCCCTTTCGGTAATCCTCATTCCAAAAGGGTGGCTTGTGGTCATTGAACTTGTTTTTTCTAACCCATTTCTGCTTTCGTGACTCTGGATAACGAGCCGTGGCAAAATTCTTTACCCATTGATCCACCATTACATTGGACGGGGGTTTCCTAGTCTTGACGAAATTGAATCTACCACCGATAAAGTTGTTACTTCCCACTGATCCTCTGACCGTCTCTTCAAGCCAACCTCCAGTGTGGTGCTGTCTAGGTCTTGTCTGATGCATGTGTTGTTGACGGCTGTTTGCCTGCCTGTTAACAACAGGTGCAGCACTTCTGTGTACACTGTTAGACCCAGCATGGCTGCTCAAGTGCGAAAACCTGCCTTGGTTACCACCATTACGAGACTCAGTTCTGTTTTGTGGGTGATATGATGGCGTTTTCTGCCCCCTGGCTTTCTCGGCAGCCACTTCGTCATAAAATGTTTCTCATCTTGGGCAAACTTTAAGTATGCCACCAGATTTCTTGCGTGTCATGAAATCGACAAGAGGTTCTCCCGGCTTTGGATAAATATCAAATGAATCCGACAGATCCATTTGGATATTTTGCCCAGCTCTGATATTGACCATGCCTATTCCCATAGGGACTCGGTGGTCAGTCTTGTTAACTTCAGGACCAAACGGTTCTGTATCAACCTTAATGTCTGGTTTCTTGTCTGAAAATTTTAGTCTTCCTTCTGCCAAACCTTTCTGAATAATGTCCCTGAAATGCATACAATCATTAGTTACATGACCAAAAGTGTTATGATACTTACAGTACTTCCAATCCTTAATCTCATGGGCTTTCAAAAACCTATGGTCATCTGACAATTTTAACTGCTTATCTTTGAGTAATATGTCAAATATTTGATCGGCCTTGGTCACATCAAATGTATACACTTTCTTATTGATGAAAGGAATCCTTTCTTTGGCCCTCGCAGGCTTCAAAGCTTGGCATATATAAGGTGGACCATTTTTTAATTCAACGTAATCTACCTCATATTCCTCAAAATCGCTGCCCTCCTCGTCGGATTCACTACACCCGACAAAGTTAATCTTTTCTCTTTTGAGGAATTTCTTCTGCTTGAAAACCTTTTCGGCTTTCAATTGTTCAATTTGTCGGGCTTTATCTCCTAACTGGGCAAGATCAATTAGATGTTAGTTGACCAACTTCTTCCTAATATGATAATCTAGACCCCCAGCAGCAATCTTCACTATTTCCGCCTCAAGGATAGGGGTGAAGCAACGACTCCTCATTTGACGGAATCGGGCAAGGTAGTCATCGACAGACTCGTTATTCATCCTCTTAATGCCAAATAAGTCTGTCAATCCTATCTTTAGGTCACCCCTAAAGAATTGATCATGAAAACTCCTCTCCAATTGATTCCAGGAGTGTATGGAATTAGGCCTTAGCGTCAAAAACCAAGAAAAAACATTCTTAGTCAACGAACTAGGAAAGAACTTCATTTTTAGTCCCTTCTCTAAAGCCAAATCTCCTAACTCGATTGTATATCGGGTAATGTGCTCAATAGTCGATTCTCCGCTTTCTCCTAAAAATTTTGACAGCTTAGGTATTTTGTATCCTCGAGGCATTTCGGCCTGTTGGACCCAATCAGGAAATGGCGATGCAAAAAATGGTTGATTGGCATAGCCTATATTAAAACCAAATCTATTCAATGCCTGCTCGACAACTTGGTTAACATTTTGGTTTAGAACATTTTGACGAAACGCTCCAAGAGCCACCCTGGTTTATGACAAAGTCCTCGTCTTCCTCTGGTTGTAAAATATGTACATTTCCACATCTCAAAGGAATCCGACGATGGGGCTGTGGCCGCTCGTCATCTTGTTCAGATCCGTCAAGTTGTACAACTTGTGGTTGTTCGACCTGTGGTTGGTTATTCCTATTGACATTTCTATTGGTATTTTGGTTATCATCTGGGGCTACAACGCCCAAGGCTCTATTTAACCTACGTATCTCATTTGCCAATGTCAAGCATGCATTATTCGTGTTTCCCATTAATGGCGTAATCACTGTACTCATTTGTTGAGTAAATGTATTTACCATGTCATGGTTACCAGGGTCAGTTTGTTGTCGAACATTGGCTAATGTAGCCTCTAACAGAGCAACAATATTTTGCGGGGTGATCGAGATGTGTAGGATGTGTATCAAGTAACCGACCGACCCTGGTTACAATGAGTTTACTACTATTTATAGAAAAATACAATAACTTCCTAGTAGTAACTTCCTATCTAAATGACTGCCACATGTGTTTGGCGGTTCTTTTAGATTCTAAACCTAACTCGTCAAAACAGTTCCAATAATTTCTCAATGTCTTGAACCGCTCCGTGTCAACTAATTTGTCTTTGACGGAATTAACTGCTTGACAACTTATTTTAACTGCTTTGTCGACCTTGAGACTTGATCATTTTTCCTTTTCCACCTTATTGGCGACTCTTTCATGAATATCGTCGGAAAAACCATCCGTCAGTCAATATGCACATCTTCTTGCCAACTAAGTATCTTCAATACTTTAGAAAAACAATAGTTTTAACTTCACTCCCTTTGTTAACCTGTCAGAATTATTCCTGTCAAGAATTTGAAACTCTTCTATTAACACATCGTTGCATACTTTATTACCCCAAATGCCCCTCCACGGATTCCCTTTAGCGGACATCCTAGGTAACAATTGATGAGTAAAGTGTAAAGACATGCATTCACAGAAAACTGTTTTCAGTGATGTCGATGTAATTGTTAAATTTACAATCCTTGTTTTCTTTGATTAATTCCTTTCACCTGTATTCGACGCATGTTTCAACAAGGTTTCTAACTGAGGGATTGCTCATTTCTTGCATGATAGGTATTTATGTTTAGGTAATTTGAAAGATGCGAACAAACTAATGGAAGAGATAAAGAAGCAAGCTGCATCTGCCGAGGTTGAGTTTCCTCAGACAGACTTGATGCAGTTCATCATTTTTCTTCTGCAAACGTAAGGTGTCTGTAATGTTCAATTGATAAGTTGATCAGTTTGTGTTCTAAATTTAGGCATAGTGAAGGGACATTTGCATTACTTCAAATTGAAGGGGACTGGAAGCACTATGATTTGAAGAATATCGATAGTTTGCTCCTCTGTTTCATCTATTACAGGACGGGAGAACTTTTCTTCACTTATATAACGAGTGTTAATTGTGTTATACATATATGGCTCTATTCCTTGGAGTGTAAGAAAATAAAGCAAACTAAAATTGAACACCTGATTCTGCTGTAAGGAACAGAGACATATAACAAGTAATTAGCACTCATAAGCGAAGCACAGTGCTCTACATAATCTGTAATAGATGAAATTATATGTTTGAGACGTATCTAGTGAGAGTACATGGTTTATATGAGAGGTGTTTAATGGAAACAAGATTTTATTGTGAGGGTGAGAGCAGCAAATATTTGAAGCTACCATCATGTTGCACGTCAACGCCTTTTTTTTAAAAAAAAAAAAAAAAAATATTCTTTCATGCAGGATGGAGAGAAATGCTTTGCCTCTTTATACTATGTTGAGAGCAAATTTTAAGTCAAGTATTGAGAGGGAACCTGCGTTCAATGAGGTCAGTTAATTTGCAATATCAAGTCATGTGCTTTGTTTCCTCTGTTGTTGTTGCTAGCTAGCATTTAGCAAATATATTCACAAATATGTGGTGTATATGCTTCTACAAAAATTCTGACCATTGTTGTGTTGTTATGATTATTTTTCTCTGCACAATTTAGATGCTAGATGATATTGCGGAGAAGTTCTATGGAGTACAGCGAAGGAACCCCATGGGGATGTTTGGAGATATATTCAAGGTGACTAATGATACCTTTAAATAGTTTAATTTTAATCACCTTGGCATTTGCAAAATCACAAACTTTTGATTATAAAAAAAAATCTCATAATGAATTAACTCTATATTAATTTCTTATTTTGCAGCTGATGGGGCCTATGTAATGATATTCATTGTTGAGACACTACCGGATAGAACACCAACTTCTATAGAAGATTCAGACATTTATAATTCTTTTTTGACTCTTGCTAGGTCACTGGCTAAGAAAGCAATTTTTTATTGAGAATTTACATATATCACTTTCCATTTCCAATCTATTCAATACACCGCCCTTCAATAAAAACTTGTCCTTTTCAAATTCTTAACCTGTGCTGGAACTGGTTTGCTTTTACTTCATTTTTTCCCCTAAAAAGAAAAAGAAAGATCAAACTCATCTAATCTCAGTGAAGAATATATTTGTATAATCTCTCGGAATAGGTTTATTTTGATGAATTTGTTGTAACATAAATGCTAGTTTAACAATGATGAAAGGTAACCGTTTTAAGAGTTTTACTGTGGAGATTGATTTTTCATTAGTCTTTATTTCCTGGCAGAATCGACATTGGAATGACTTGCAAAAAATTTCTTATCCTCACCAACACTTTGGCATTGTCATAAACTTGACACAAATTAGATTACGCTTGCCTTTGTTTATTGAAAATTGTTTTCAATAACATGGAAATACATCTTTGATTACCCATAAGATTGTGTAGTAAATGAAAATAGCTACCATACCAATTTTCCTCTTGGATGATAGGTTCTGAACTCCATAAGATCATTTATTTATAGGTCTTGCTAATTAGTGCTCTTAATGAATTAAGAGAGGAAATCTTTATTGAAAAGTAACGTATTGAATATATTGAAACATATTGTTGAAGTTTTCAGACATTGTATATATAATTTATTGATATACAATAAGCAGAATCAGTTGATATAAAGCTATAAAATTACTCATCGATTAAAAAGACCACTCCATTGTCCTTCTTAAAGTTGTGTAGGGTATGATCAATCACCTGTACATAGAATAAAGTCAAGCCATATATAAGTGAATGCAGAAATTTGTACCAGAGCAACATCCACTAAAACATAGGAAAGTCAAAATTCAAAATGAAATATAATTCCCCGTTAGCATTGCAAATGAACTAAGAAGCATGTAACAGTGTAACACTCCAGAGAAAGGGAAGGTGAAAGAACTTACATTTGTATTGCTCAGTTCAAGATTGTAAAAGTCCATTGTATCTGCCTTAAATAGAGGGCCAGCATGCCATGTCCCGCGATTAAGCTTAAGAAATTTGGAACCTGCAACCTTGAAAACTTGGACATCCTCGATCGCAGGAGGCACATATGGATGACCACATGGAGACTGCACAATCTTCTTGCCAGTGTCATCCTTGATTTCATTTGAATCAACAATGGATGACTTAGCCACTCCAAGATACCAAACATGACCACCAATTGACCCAAGGCACTGAGTCACACTTGCATGATGTGTAATACTAGAAAACTTAAGTGGGCGATTTTCAAGATGCATAATGTAGAACCTGCCAAATACACGTTCATTGCAACAAGTTAATAGGTTTGGGCTCTCACAATCACCATCCCAACTAAGTTTAAAAGATAGTCTATGCATGACAGATGAAGATTTGCTGTTGCATTTTAGTGTATGCCACCACATCCCAACCAATAATATCATGTCACATTCTATTTTTGTAAAGTTGCATGAAATTAAAACTTATGAGCCAGGATATTATTGGTGAAGACAAAGTGCGGTATGCCAAAATTGGACAACAGATCTTCATCCATCCAAGACATGTTCCACTAACTTACTGAAAAACCACAATCATCTAAGAAACCTTTGCTGAAGTTTGTTATCTTTTACAGCAACAATGGGAAGAAAAAAAAAAGCATCACAGTGAACTTATGATAATAGTAATACAGTACAAGCAGCAAGAAATTACCACAACATCAAACAAAACAATTAATTCATCTCTAGACTTTGCTTTCCCAGACTAACCAGCCATGCTACAAATCTATGTATGGAAATAGCATAGATTAATCAAATACAATTCAACCAATCCACATTTGATTAAAATTCCAAGTAATATTGAAAATCTAACCATAAAAGTTGATGTTAGGATTGTGAGAGACCAAGAGTGGAAATAATAATAAGAGGGAAGCAAAAGGGTGAGTGAGAAAAGAGTGAAAACACAGATTTTGTTGATAAGAAAATGAGGTAGTTTAGTATTATAGGACCTGGGAGTTCCTCGGGTAAGGTCCAATTGAGCATCACGGGGACCGAACTCATCGCCGTCAGGAGAAGCCTCTACCACCTGACCATACTCTTTGAAGCTTGACGCCGTTGCTTCTATTGCCTTCAGCGTCACCACCTTCGTCGCCTCCATTCTCGACCAACAATCGGCCTTATGCCTTAGAAAGAATGAGATAGAAGCTGATGGTGTTGGAATTATTGGTTTTATATGCTTCCTTGTCTTACAATGTGGTGTTTGGTATTGGAATAACAGTCAAACTTGATTCCGGGGGAATAGAGTTTTTACAATTTTATAATTGTTTAGGATTTAGGGTTTTATTTTTGTAATTTTTTATGTTTAGGAATAACTTTTTAAAACTTATAACAAACATGAAAAATTATTATTCTCATGTTTACATTTCCGAGAATATTTTTATAAAACTTGTATCAAACGTCTAAGTAGGCACTTGAATTAGGAAAAAAATTTGTGATATTTGAACATCAAAGTTTAGACATCGTATGTATTTATTTCTATCTTCCACTTACTTTTTATTATCTTTATATATATATCTCGAAAATATATCAAAAAATAAAAAGGACATCATAATTTGATGTTCAAAAAACATTGTTGTTAAAAAAAAGTTTCTAACCTACAACATATATAAAATTTTCAGTTAAGGTAATTAAAGTAGAAAATCCGTTTTTTTAAAGAAAAGTAGAAATTTCGTTAGTAATTCTAGAATAAAATATTATTAATTATATCTAAGTTGCACACCTAATTTGGATGAAATATATTAGCCATGTCATGTCATTGTTCAAGTGATACTTCACCCTCATTCACAATTCGGGAGAGGGATATGCAACCGTGAAATAAAACAGGTATTGGATAAGAAAAGAGTCGTTGATTCAGAAGGGGAGAAACACTCGCAAGTCATATTTTGGTTATCTAATTCAGTATTTTGATATCTTGCACCTACAACCCTAAATACTAATATGGGGAAAGAACCTAATTGAAATTTCTTTATAAATTCAAGCATCCATTTAAAAAAAAATTAGTTTATGTATCATCTATCTACTTAAAAAATCTCAAATAATTAAACCTAATTTTCAAAAAGAATCATAATTATGAAAACTCCATTAGTTTTTTTTTTCTTTTTTTTGAAATCAAAACTCCATTAGTTATATGGCGATACATAAATTATAAATGAATAAATGTGTAGATTCAAATCTCGAAATAACGAAGCCTCTTGTCCCAATGGTTGTAAGGCCTGTCTTGAAACATTCTAAGAGTCGACTTGATTTGCTCCCGGATTCAATTCCTAACAGTATTAAAATAATACTTGGCCAGCAAAAATCATGTCCCACGAACAATGATTAGTTGTTCATTGATAACGTTGGAATACACTGTGTTTAGAACCCAAGAAACAAAAAAATCTCGAAATGCGTTTATGAAATCCAAAAGCAAAATAAAATTGGTTCTTCCCACACCAAACTCTTTCTCAATCTCTAGAAATGCATACAAGAAAACAAAACCCTAAACCCCGCATAAAAGGGAACATGGCACACAACACAAATGTTCAGTGGCAGTGATGATGAATGGGCATAACCCCCAGAGCATGAATCTCCTCCAAACCATAACCACAATCCTGATCAGCCACCCAGACTCACTCCACCACACCCTCCAACCCTTCATCCCAAACCTCACCCTCCCTCTCATCCTCTCCCTCCTCTCCTCCAAGAACCTTCACTCCAACCCTTCCACCCTCATCTCCTTCTTCAAATGGCTCCAATCCCACGCCCCTCAACCCCTCCTCTCCTCCCCAGAACCCCTCCTCACCCTCCTCCCTCCCCTCCTCCGCCGCCACAAGTTCTCCGACGCCAAGTCCCTCCTCACCGCCTTCATCACCGCCGATCGCCGCCACTCCCTCCACTCCCTCATCCTCCACCCCTATCGAACCCTGCCCACCATCTCAAAATCCCTCCTTGACACCTCCATTGGTGCCTACGTCCAAGCTGGACACCCCCACCTCGCTTTTCAGATTTTCAAGAAGATGAAACGCATTCGTTTCGCCCCCAATTTACTCACTTGCAACACTCTCCTCAATGCCCTGGTTAGGTTCCCTTCATCACATTCTATTCGATTGTCTAAGCAAGTTTTTGAGGATGCTGTTGGACTTGGTGTGAAACCTAATACCAATACCTTTAACATACTTATATATGGATCTTGTGCTGATAATAAGTTCAATGAAGCTCTTAAGTTGATGAATCAAATGAGTGATTTTGGATGTTTTCCTGATAATGTTACTTATAACACCATATTGGATGCACTCTGCAAGAGAAGCCAGTTGAGCAAGGTTAGGGACTTGTTGCATGAGATGAAGGATAGTGGGTTGGTTCCGAATAGGAACACCTATAACATTTTGGTTCATGGGTATTGTAGGCTTAAATGGTTGAAGGAAGCTGCTGAGGTTATTGAGTTGATGACAATGAATAATATGTTGCCGGATATTTGGACTTATAATACTATGGTTAGGGGTTTGTGTGATGAAGGTAAGATTGATGATGCGGTGAGGCTTAAAGATGAGATGGAGAACTTGAAGTTGATTCCGGATGTTGTTACTTATAATACTTTGATAGATGGGTGTTTTGAGTGGCAGGGTAGTGCGGAGGCATTTAAGCTAGTTGAGGAAATGAAGGGGAAGGGTGTCGAGCCGAATGCAGTCACTCACAATATAATGGTTAAGTGGTTCTGTAAAGAAGGTAAGATTGAAGAAGCAAGCAATACAATACGGAAGATGGTGGAAAGTGGGTTTTCTCCGGACTGTTTTACTTATAATACTATGATTAATGGTTATTGTAAAGCGGGAAAGCTTGGAGAAGCATTTAGGATGATGGATGAAATGGCAAGGAAAGGATTCAAAACAGATATTTTTACTCTTAACACCATATTACACACCTTGTGTGTGGAGAAGAAGCCTGAAGAGGCATATGAATTAACTGTGAAGGCCAGGAAGCGAGGTTATATTCTTGATGAGGTAACATATGGAACTCTAATCATGGGATACTTCAAGGATGAAAAGGCAGACAAAGCTTTGAAGCTTTGGGATGAGATGAAGGAGAAGGGGATCATTCCTACTGTAGTCACTTATAACACTATAATCAAAGGGTTATGCCTGTCTGGGAAAACAGATCAAGCTGTAGATAAATTGCATGAGCTTTTAGAGAAGGGTTTGCTACCTGACGAAGCTACATATAACATCATTATTCATGGATACTGCTGGGAGGGGGCGGTAGAGAAAGCATTTCAGTTCCATAACAAACTGGCAGAGAACTCATTCAAGCCAGATATCTTTACATGCAACATTCTTCTTCGAGGACTTTGCAAAGAGGGTATGCTGGAGAAGGCTCTTAAACTTTTTGACACATGGATCTCTAAAGGGAAGCCCATTGATGTAGTTACATACAACACATTGATATCTGCCCTTTGCAAAGAAGGGAGACTTGAGGATGCGTTTGATCTTTTAAATGAAATGGAGGGCAAAAATTTGAAGCCTGACAGGTATACTTATAATGCCATCATTAGTGCGCTAACTGATACTGGTAGAACTGAAGAAGCAGAGAAATTGATGTCAAAACTTGTAGAGACAAGGCAAGATGTGAAAATGCACGACACTTCCCAAGGGCCTGGTTCAGGTGATATGATGTACTCAGAGCAGATAAGTAATCTGTGTACTGAAGGGAAGTACAGGGAGGCAATGAAACTATTTCAAGAGACAGAGCAGAAAGGAGTTCATTTAAATAAATATACATATATCAAGCTAATGGATGGGCTCTTGCAGAGGCGAAAAAGCACATCAAAGGTTGCCTGATCAGATTTACACAATAATTTTCTAGGTATTCATTTTGGCATTTGCATTCATGATGCCCATAGTGCTGAATCATATTGTAGAGGTGTTGTTGCGATGACATTCAATGATTTCGTGTAACTTTGTGTCCCCCTTTCCAATATAATAAATAATTAGTTTTTTCAGCTTTTGTGACTACTTAGCCAACATACTTAATGCCATCTATGCCTACCTGTTTGTTAATGTCTTTCTGGGAATTTTTAGATGGGATCTGTAGTTAAATTTTAAAGGAACTTATCCATGACTGAGAGAGATGATTTATGATTTATAGGTCTTTGTGATGCATTGTAGTGATGGTGCAAAGAGTGCTGGCAACCTACCAGCTAATGCTGCTCAGAGTGTTTCTGTAAGAAGGAATAAATGTATCAGGAAATCACCTGATCTTTCTGGCTAAGACAATTTTGATTCATCTGCTTTTGTTAGCATAGAGGACAATGGCTCTGAAATTCTCACAATTGATAGATTCAAATTTTAAACTTGAATAATCTGAGACTATTGAATGCCTAAAAGAAGTTGAGCAATTGAGTTGATCAAAGGGCTTGATGTTGAAATAAAGACTGTAGTCAATAAGAAGAAACTAAACTGGATAGGAAGAGAGCAACTCATGATGCTGCCCAGCCGATAAGTAGACTGGAGGATGAGGCCGGTGTTCAGAATGCCATTCATAATTCACAGAATGTTTGTGAAAATTCAGAAGGTAGATGCTTTGAACAAGATGGAGATGAACACCTTTAGAACTGAGCAAGAGTTTGAATGGGTAAATCATCATCAGAGTCAGAACTCAACAGCTTTGCACAAGCTCAAGAAAAAAGCTGCAAGGAAGTAACTCACCCCAGCAGACGATCACATCCTCAAATTGTTAGAATGGTAGCTCTGCGGATGGACACTCATCTGCGCTGATTGGAGCTTTGGATAATGTTTCTCCTTCAAAAGATTTTATCCCAATGTTCTGAGTCTTCTGACACTCAGATCTGAGATTTGTAATACTAAGAGAGACCAAACATTCTGCTCTGTGGATGGTGAAGCTGCTTTACCTCCATCAAGGCGCCTCTATCATGATTTAGAAGCCATGTCAGCTAATGCTGCTAAAGTTCAAGTTCGTATGAAAGCATTATCCTCCATAATGGTACATGCTGTATAACTGTTGTCAAGAGATGTCCATGTATGGCCATTTATAGATGAGAAGATGATGGTTTAGGACCTCAGGGTTTGCATAATTGTGGCATTGATTCTTCTTGTATCACTGTATATAGTAATCTCTCAACCAGTTCAAATTCAATGATTTCAACAGAGGAATCATCTATAAAAGTGGATAAGCTGTTGACCAAGTTCCAGCAACACAAAAGTAGCAAGGATGTCCTCCCTGGTGCTACTGATCAAGTTAGTGAAGATCTTGGTGATAATGTGGTTTGCCAGACTAAAACAGACTTCATCACTACTGCCAAAATACCAAATGATGAAGTCAATATCAGAACAGAGAATCATTCAAATACAGCATCTGATGCATCAGGACATAATAGAATAAGTTTTGATCATGTGGCTGCCTACAAAAGCAATATTTATTTTACCTCAAAATAATCTTGATTTGCCTCAGAACAAGGTTGCTGTTTGTGAGGATACTGAGTGCGTGGAGCAGTTGCTGACAGTAGCAAATCAAATAACATGTAAGCTTAGTTGCGGCTTTTTATAGTTCTTAGCCTTGTAACTCTCCCACAGAAATCCTAAAAGCCAAAAAGGAAAAAAAAATGATTTTCAGTCTTAAACCACTAAAGATTCCTGTATATCCTTTCTTTATTTTGATATTTTGTTATAGAATTTGACAGGATGAGCTTATGCTATCCTTGTTTAGATCATTCAACATCCTTAAATTGGTTAGATATTTATATTTGCATTTGCTTTCATAATGCCCATAGTCCTCCATGATATATAATTACATTTTAAGCTTTTGTGACTATTTAGATAACATAATGTGGTCAATGCCTACCTGTTCATGTCTTTCTGGGAATTTTTAGATGGGATATGTAGTTAAGGGTTAAAGGTTTAGCGAGATGATTTATGCTTTAATTGAACGATTCTCAAGTTGCCATTGATAATGCAATGGACTCTTAAGAGGTGTGGCAATGATACACAATAATATTGATAAGAGTAAACACCCAATTTGGTCCTCTAATAATAAATACGTCAAAATGGTCCTATATCAATTTTTGACCTCAAATTGGACTTACAATGTCATTTTTTTGACATCAAACTGGTCCTTGGTCCTTTGAAAGGACCAGTTTGATGTCAAAAGTTAACATTGAAGGACCATTTTGTTTATCTATTGTTGGGAAGACCAAATTGATGACACTTGTATGTCAAAATGTCATATTTGGTCATTCCTCTGATACTCTAGGAGGCAGACAGAAGTCAGTTGGATTATAGAGATGGGAAAGTACTTCTTTGCTTTCTAAAATGTGGTCATTTAAAGAAATGTAATCCTCATTGTTCAACCATTTGATTATACGTCCTGGAATATCATTGTTTTTTTCTTGGTACTATGCATATAATGCTTCTGATTTATTCTCGCTCTGATTGTGTTGTTAACAATTTACTATGCAATTAAATAGTTGCATGAGTACAATCTAGAAGAGACCAGGCTTGGAGGATTCTTGATTTGATATTTTCTGCTGTTGATGCTTTGAACATTATGGCAAAAGATGATTTGTGTGTTAAAATATTTGTCGTCCTAGTGATAAGTTAGCATGCTCATTTTGACATTAAGATTTCGCAGGCTTTTCCTACAAAGTAAAGTGAAACAATATAAGAGAGTTTGCTCAGGGGTTATCATGTGATGACAGGATGAGAGGGCAGCTCATGCAACCATATATGCCTTATTGACATAACAATAACAAAGTAGCGTGACTAGGGTATTTCTAGAGCTGCCCTAATCGTTTTATTCTGATGTTTTTTATTATACTGCATACTCTGCTTATGTACGATTGTACTATGAAATGTGGTTGCTGCATATATAACTAGGGTGGTGTAAACTTTTGTAGCTGAGGGGATATTTGAGTAATTTCACTGTAAGAAGAGATTGGGCTGGTTTACTCAAGTATGATGGAGCAAATGCTCTCATCATGGTAGTTGAACGCTAGTGGACCTACTGGATCTTCATTATTTTGGGTTATATGGCTTGGAAAAGCCCAAGGGGTTTCAGGTTCTGATTGCTGTTTCTGTCCAACGAATAGATTTTGGGTCCCAATGGCCAAATGTTGATATGGAATAAGAAGATGAAAGTGGATTAGCATGACCAAAGCAATTGTGTAGTTTCAAAAGAACCCCCAAAATGGTAATTAGATTCCCAGATAACACCAAGTGAGTCATTTACCCTCCAAGTTTGATGAGGTTGCTGATAGAAATTTGGATTCTTTGGAAATGGGTAAATGATTTTAGAGGAAGAGACAAGGCACGAAAATTACCAGTTGAGTGCTTTATGAAGCAACGAATTATTGATAACCATTCATCTCTTTTCAAAAGCTGCTTGTTTTTGTGCAATGGAAATATAAGGTAAAAATGGTAACTAAGGCATATATGTTTGTTATATGATCAATAAAGTTCTAATATGTTCTGAAGTTAACCTTATTTTAAAGCAAAATCTTTTACAATTTTTTTTTTCGGTGATATACTTCTCTGCTTTATGATTCATATATATTTACATTTGGAAAATCATCTAAGTGGTCAAACACAGATGCAATCGATCTAAAGTCTGTTCGTGTCTTGTAATGCTACAGAATGGAACACTGGATAGTCAGCAATAAACATGAAAAAAATACATAATGAAACAGTGGATAGACCGGATACCAGGTATTTCTAGAGCATTAATTGTTATGAAGATAGTATTAAGCTTTTCACAGAACATTGATCATGATTTGATTTAGCCTGCCAAACAATGCCATATTTGTTACACAAGCATAGAATCTGTATGCTTTTTCTTTTCCTTTATTTTGTGTCTGTGTGTGTGTGTTCCCTTTATTTATACAAAGAACATTGCATTGGGACTCTTGACTTCTTTCCCTTTACATAGCCAAGTATGTTCATCTGATGTGACAAAATTAGTTATAAGAGCATCATCCATGAGGTACCTTTTATGCCTCTTCTTTCATAATTCAGGTTAAAGTCCATTGCCATCCCAAAGCTAGACTTTTTGTTTATTTTTTCTACTTATTTAATTATTTATTTTAATGATTTTCATTACAGAGAAAGGTGGATTAGTTTGGGCCTTTGATGAGATATGGTAACCTTTAATGGGAAAAAATGGCCAAATTTTATGTAATATACTTCTTTTGGGGCTCAAATTACTATTGATAGATTCCCATGGAATATAATTTTTTGGACCCAGTAATCTGACACAAATCTTGAATCACTGTCATTCAATTTATCATTTGCAAGCAACCACAAACCCAGAATATTGGGCTTTCTGGCTTGCAAATTTCGATTAACTTTAATATCTTTTTTAAACCTGCAATGATTTAGGTTCACTTCCTTTCTAAGAAAGGGGAAAAGGCACTTAATGCAATGTCGGTAATCATTGTAAACTTGTGGTTGAAATGACAAATCTCTCTTCCCCCTCTCTGGTTTATGATTATAAGACACTTTCCTTATTTGTACCACTTTTTTTTCTTGTGAATGTTTGCATATATAGGCAGGAACACTATAGTTTGACCGCAAAATTAGGTGCTAAGAATAAAATATGTACCATACCTTAGCTAATGAAAATAACATGATAAAACAAAATCAGTATCACTTACCTGAAAAAAAAATTAAGACATTGTCTGATAGATCTTGTGATTCATTCAAAAAGAGCTTCTAAACAGGCTAGAGAGTCACGACTGCAATTTAATGGTGAATGAAATGTATAATCCCATAAAACCAAAATAAAGATAGTCATAAAAAATTTCAATAAAAACTATGATAAGGAGCTTGTTTAAAATTTGTGAGTAACAGTTTTTTTTATAGTATTTCAAACAAAATAACCAGTTCCACTTGGTTTATTTAGCCTGCACAAATTATGTTTTAGATTCTGCCTTCTGTCCCACTGAGGCTTTATTAATGCTAAGATATTTTGATCTGATCATTTTTCATGTGGACAGGTAAAGGTTGTCAATCAGAACAATATGCACTATCTCAACCAAGAGAATCTAGAATTTGTCAAACTGGGGACACTGCCTTGTAGTTTTAGTTGCCAAACTTACTCCCACTTGAGAAACCCCTTTTCAGAAAGGTTTCAAATTATTTTAAAGTGTGCATCAGTGTCTCCAATATGCTCTAAACATTAAGGCCAACCTTTAAGCCCACACCCATTTTCATTTCCTTTGCTTAGAACTACTGCACTAATATTCTCTGAGCATTGTATTTTATTGTTAATCATTTGAGGTGCAATCTCTTACTGTTTGACCTGCCACTGACATCATGAGATGCCAATCATTTTTCTACTTTAAACATGATAATCTTTATCGAGAGTTCTACGTTAATTATAGTTTCAACCACAGAAGTCTCGGCATCACTATCATGATAATTATGGGGAAAATACAAGAAATAATGATGATTCATGTGAGTAGAAATAATGAGAAAAATGTGATTTTAATAACTGCTATCTAAAGCTGCCATGTTATGATCACAAACTGCAATTCAAATCTCTATATACTGGTCACTGCTAAGTGCTTATTTATACTATAAAGTCATCCTTTTTCTTCAAGATGATAAAGATCAAAGGTTCTGCTAGCTTGGATTTCTGGAGAAACCCACAATGCCAGAACAGAAACATAAAGTATGAAACCAGATTGAGATAATGGCAACATGGGATGTCATCCTCTGACATGAGTTGGCAGTTTATTAGTTGATATGGGGTAGGAATTAGGACTATATACAAGTGCTATCCAACCATATATATTTTGACTGACAGGCAGCATATATAGTTCATAGCATTCACATAATATATCACTATACTTTTTTCTGGCATGGGCTAGAAGAATTGTGAAATTGAAAATAAAATAATTCACTTTAGGAGAGATTCTCTATGATGGGAGAACAGGAAATGGAACCAATATTATTAGTTTCATGTTATGATTGTGACCTCTATTTACTATGGTGGAAATTGTGGTTTTTTTTTTTTTTACCAAACTGATGTTGTTTTAGTCTAGATACTTATTATCAATTTAGGGTCCTTTTGAAATTAATTATCAATGAGGGATTATTTTTGACACTCTGACGTATTTTATATTTTTTGTTGTGAAAAGGAGGGCGTCAATCCAAGTGGCGTCTTCAAAGGCGCCACTTACTCGCCTTTTAAAAAAAATTTCAAGTATAAAAAAGCCCATTATAATTAGTTTCAAAAGTACCCTTAAACTGATAATAAGTTTCTAAAACAACATCAGTTTGGTCAAAAAGCCGGAAATTGTGTGCTTTGCTGACAAACCATAGTTTGCAAAGATATTTTTTCTCATAAATGCTATCATAAGAAATAAGAAAGTTCTGTAGTAATATAGACAGGTTCACAGTGAAACATATATATGTCAATATCAATATATCTATCATCTAAAATATAATTTAAAATTATAAATATGTACATATTAAAAAATTTATTAGTGGGCATATCGTCACGTGTAGATTTTCCATGGACCTGAATCTATATGCATACTATTCTAAGTTTCCTCGGTGGGATTCAAAATCCACAATCTCAATTAGTTTTTGAATTAAAAAAACACACCCAATATAAAATGGTGTTTGTACGTGAGTTAATTATTTTCTCAGGCATAACGATCTTTTTTATCAGTTATTTTTCCTTTAGTATGGGCACTGTATCATGACTAATTTGATTCAACTTTACGCCAAACTTTACAACTATACCTTTAATTTGAAAACATCTTTAATTTCTTCCTGGTAACTTTGCTTTTCTTTCTAGAAGATTTTAAATTCTTCATATTTAGGAATAAGCTTTAACACTAAACTAAAAGTAAAACTATCAGTAAAAAGATAGAAAGAGGGTGTTTAGGAAGGATTGTATTAGGGAGTTTCAGCTGTTTTTTTTTATATAAAAAGCTGTTTAGTAAATTTACTTGATGTTTGGGATAATTGCTTAATATTCAAAAAAAAACTTTTCTTTGTTGTAAAACACTGTTTTGATACAAGCTGTTGGTGAGGACTGTCTATCGAAAAAGCTTTTTTCCTTCCCTCAACCGTACAAATTGACCGACACAATTCATGTTGTGTCCCTGCAGTTGACCAACACAATTTTTCACTGCGTCGCACAAGCATGTAGTTGTGATATAAAAATAAAAAACTATAAACAAATATTTACATACCCTTTTTTGTAATTACTATATAAAAGTGATTATTTTTCACCACCTAAACGAAATAGATTATCTTAAAATCGATTTTCAGCAATCATATCCAAACAAAAACAGATTCTAATTATAATCGATTATTTAAAAACAAATTATCAATATAATCTTTTTTTTTTCAGCTTTCCTAAACAGCTGAAAACGTGCAAGTTAGCTGAAGAAATAAGTCCAACTAAGCAATGACGCGTGGACCTTTTTCCTGTTAAAATCACAAATATTGGAAGCCAGTTTTCTTGCAATATTGCCATCGTGCTATCTATGTTAGTCCAATCAAAGTGACTCTACTTCAGAGACAAATGGGATCGTATTGTTTCTTCTGAACGTGACTAAATAAGTTATAAGTTTAATTGTTATATATTGACATTGTAAAGTTTTTTACACTGACAATCAATCATCAATCATATTATAGATGACTTTTAAGATAGTTAGGTTAAAAGTAAAAAATATTGCTGATATGAAAATTTATGATTGGATGTCTGTATAAAGAGTTTTACACTGTCAAAGTATAATAATTAAACTCACAAGTTATATATAGTTATGGTACCGTTCTACCAATAGTTGGAGAACAATTAAGTAATGAGCTGCTAATTAGTTGTTAAATATTAAATTAATACGCGTCTGATCATGCTGTCTCATTTATTATTTGAAGATTACTATTGAATGGTTCGTTGTTGTCAAGACCATATTCAGAGAGAGGAACGTTGGTTTGGGTAACTACATGTTAAGTCATCCCTGCATGATACACATGATGTTGAAATGCTGCTTGAAGTGGTTTTTGTCTATTAATTAGAGTCATCTTCTGCTTAAAATGTAATCTTTTCCAGAATATTTCTGTTCAATTTTCTATTTTCTTAATCTTATTTAGGTAATAAAGTAGAAGACTGTGTGTAAAATAGAAGAATTTTCGTAGTACTGACAACATTTGGTATCTCCTAATCAGTTAAAAGCATTGATATCTGCCTATAAAATACAGCTGCTATTTGAAAATAGAAATGGGAGATTAAGGATTGATGATTATATTGATGGTTTTTCAATGTTAGTCCGATTTATTTATTGTTAAAGGGTCGGCAATGATGATTAGCATTTATGGGATGTCGTATAAAAACAAAATAGTTCTCCATAAATTGAATTCAAAAGTACATCTTACAAGCAAAAAATAATTCAAAATAATTCTCCATAATATATTAAGAAGAAATGACTTATGGTGAACTCCAAGATTAGTTTTTTATACCATAAAGATTTTCATATTGAAATTTGCACGAATAAGATTAAGAAAATGCTAATGAGTGTCCTTAGGGTACTCTTTAAGAAATCAGGAAAAGAAAGTTTATATAGGAAATTGGTGTATTCAATATTTGAATTAGTGAAATGCTTGGTTTTCCAATGAAAATTTGTTTTTCTTGATTCCTTAGAGAGTATCTTAAGAATACTCGTTAGCATGATCCATAAGATTATTATTGGATATTAATTTTGCAAAGCGCATGCTAGTCAGGATTGGTGACTTGGATGTCTCCCTCGTGGTTCTTTGTCTTTTTGTTGACTTTTTTTGATTTTCATGCAGCTAAAGTAATGGTTTTTTAAAGTAAGAAAGATGATTTAATTATAAAAAATTACTGATAGTTTTTCAGTTACTTTTTTTTTCTAATTCTAATTTTGTTATGAATCTTAAGAAGTGTTTGTCTAATAGGAGACAATTTCTTCTTCCAGTTTATTGGAAATTGATTAACCTTGATCAATAGGAATAGGGCCCAGCTTCAATGTATTTCTTGCTCTTCATTCCAAATTATTTGAACTTTAGAAGGAGCTAAGGTCCACACGGGGGTTGGGGAAAACCTCCACGTTCACTTATTTAGTATTTTTTTTTTAAATAAGTTAAAAGTATATAGATATTAGAGTACTGAGGATACTCTAACCCATATAAAGATGGAAGCTGAGAATACTAAGAAATGTAAATAAAATATTGTTACAATTTTTCTAACAGTATTACCTTTATACAATCCAGGCATCCAATTTCAACCCAAGAATAAACAAGATCCCAACAACAATGACCACCAAAAACAAATCGTAACCCTTTTATCCATAAACATTGCCGTAGCTCTGCAATTGGTAGCTGTAACTTGAGACCCCGCCATGCCACAAAACAGCGTAGCGATTTGCGGATTTGTTGAAAACTTGGCAACAACAAAAAAAATCCGTTACACTATAAACATGGCACAGGGATTAATTAGCATCATTCTTGAGCATTTTTCTAATAATTTCATCTTGAGTAGACTCATTTCTCAATGTAGTATTAAAAAACATGCATTTGATAAAGAAATCAAGAGTTTCATCGATTTAATCAAGAATTTGGATCTTTTTTCGGCAAAAGTTCAATCATTATATTAATTTATTTGGACCGTTATGTGTACGTGAAGACTTCTAATACTTACGATTATCGCACGTAGTATGTGTACAATTTTTTTGGCTACGCTGCCAAAAAAATCAAGGCCGTGATAACAAACAATTTCAAGGTTAAATGGCCCTATTGAAGTGGAGAGTGGACACTACGTTGGAGATGGACTAATTTAAAGCCTTCAACTGTTGAAAGACTCACGATGAAGCCTTAAGAGTAAAGACAAAAACGAGTGTGGAATAATAAGATAAGTTCTCTCTCTAGTCCGCAACTACTCTCACTTCAAACCCATGTTACAAACTTGTTTATTTTCCAGCTTAAGGAGAAAAAAGTAACACATAGGTGTGAGAGTCATGGAATGAAAATGATGATTTGCTTTCAAATGTCACAACCTTTGGGACTTTCTAAATATAACTCGAGAGTCACGATTTTTTATTTTTTATTTTTTTTGCATTCAATTTCCCCGAGTCGACAGTTTTATTTTTCTTGCGTTCCATTTCTACGAGGTTATTCACACAAAATTGAGTGTTTGTGCCCCCACAAAGGCCCTACATTTATGTAATCTCTTATTTTATTAGGCACTAGGGTCTTGGGCATAAGTGATTGTCAATGGTAGGCCACATAGGCTAGTTGTTGAGGGTGGTGGTTGGCTGGTTGCAAAGAATATTATGTGTCTTATGTGGCAGCATATGTGACTGTAACATATGACGTGGGAAAAAGTTGGCATCCTATGTGTTAGGTATTTTATGGCAAGGAAATTTAGCTTAGGTGGCATTCTGTAATTAGTAGGAGTATGAATCACGACTTAACCTGATCGTATATTAACCTAGCTTGGCCTGAAGCTAATCGGATCGAGTTGGATTTTAAAAAATAGGATTTAACTAATTTTTTGGTTGAATTTAAACGATGCTTTTGACCGCCTGATCCGATTTGCTGATATAATATTTTAATTTATTAAAAGATTAATAATAAATTGCGAAATTATGTGTCATATGTTTGTATAATATGACAATATTATATGTTGATATATTCTGTTTCAGAATAATATTTAATTTTAATTTTCTACTTTCCAATTTTATAATTTAACTTAGCATGCCATTTAAATTTATATATTTTATATAAATATCATATTGGTACAGTTGCTGAGCTATCAATCCGATCACTTTTTCTTCTATTACATTTGCTTTTTCACAAGATAGAAATTGTAGTTTCTTTTTAAAAAATATCAAAATGTACCTTTGTATTGTTTCTGTTTTTTTTAAAAAAACTCATCCAAATATCATATTTTCTTTAAAAGCACTTATATTCTAAAAATAAGTGTCTTTTGAAGGGAAAAAAAACGATATCTGATGTTGATTGAGTGTAACTCTCGGTCCTTCAGTAAACTTTGCGGTTACATTACAAACTTAAGGGAAAAGAGAATGGAAAGAAAGATGAAGGAGAGAAATTGAGAGGAAAACTAACTCAATCTTTTACTAATCCTAATGCAATTTAAACTATTAATTGAAAATGCTGATTTGGAACCGATAGACTAGTTGAAATCATATGTGGGTACAGGGAAGGTAATTTGTCCCCTGTCCATTGAATACCTACAAAAATTACCCACGATGGGTAGGATACGTAATTACCGTACATGAGGTAAGGGTTCGGATATGGGTAAGGATAATTACCCACAAATTTGAATGGGTATGGGTGCGGGTACTATGGTATACACCCCGCACCCGCACATATGTATGTGTATATATAATTATTTATTTATATTATTAATACATATAATTTTAACTATAATACAAATTTTAAAACCAAAATTAATCTAAAGATTCTTAACTTTCTAAACCCAGTTGCATCTCGGGTCGGTTCGATTCGGTTCGGATTTGAGTGGATACTTCATCCAAACCAATAAAAAATGATCGGATCGGTTTGATTCGGTTTTTAGTGTTTTTGGGTAACGGATCCGAGCTGATCATAATCGCATCGGTTCGGTTCGGTTCCTCGGATTCCCACTTTTTAAAATTTTTTTACAGGTTCAGAAAAATAATAAAAAAATAGAAAAGTATTTAGTTAAATAATAAAAAATAGAAAAGTATTTAATTAAAATAGAAAAGTAATTAAATACTTTTTAAAAATATTTAATTAATTAATAAAAATAAAAAAATAAAAAATATTTAATAGGGTATCGGTTCGGTTCAGTCTACCGGATTCAGTTTTCCTTGAACTGAGAACCAAACAGTGACCGAATTAGTTGTTTTGATTCGAACCGATCGACAATCCGATCCAAACCATCAAAACCAAATCGGATCGGTTCGGACCCATCGGATTCGCGGATCAAATCATATCCGCTCACAACCCTAATCTACAATTCATTTTTTGATTTTTTATTTATTTAAATATTTTGATTTGTAATCTTTTATGAGTTGATTTAAAAGAAATTTGAATCGTTTTTTTAATTGTTATAACGTTTATTTTGTTATTTATTGTTTTTTCACAGTTCACGGTTAAAGTGTGGGTAACAAGCATGAGCACGAGTACTTAGGTATCCAAAGGGTACGGATACTAAAATTGATACCCACACGGGTATGGGTCCGGATAACTTTTTCAAACGCGGGTATAGGAACGGGTACTATTGTACCCTACTCAGACCCTACCTATTGTCATCCCTATGTGGATGCCAGATATTCCATTTGAAATTAAATTAAAGCTTTGGTTGAATGTTAAGGATGTCAAAAAATAGAGTTTAATTTTACCTTAATTAATTTTAAGTTATAATTATAATTATAATAACGCGTTAACCAATATTATGTTAATTTTTATTTTTCAAATACTTTATCAAACGTCTGGTCGCAAATATTGTCGAATATGTCGTGACTAATTTATTGACCCATATATTATCTTGATCATTATTTTTCAAAAAATAACGATCAATTTGATCACAAAAATGGTGTCCAAATTTCACAATTATTTTAAACTAATATTTAACATAATCAATAAAAAAATGAATCAACATTTTTTTACCCCATTTTATAATTTTTTGTAACGAATTAATCGGTTCTCTCAAAATTCACCTAATGGATCCTTTCAACAAAATAAAAAATAAAAAATCCACCTAATGGATAACAAGTCTTCAGCCATATGTTATAGCTTTTATTTTCAATCTTCTGGCGTCCTTTTTTGGGTGTAAAAGTTTAGTTAAATAATAAAAAATAGAAAAGTATTTAATTAAAATAGAAAAGTAATTAAGTACTTTTTTAAAAGTATTTAATTAATTAATAAAAATAAAAAATATTTAATAGGATATCGGTTCGGTCTACCGGGTTCAGCTTTCCTTGAACCGAGAACCGAACAGTGCCGAATTAATTGTGTTTGATCCGAACCGATCGACAATCCGATCCAAACCATCAAACCGGATCGGATCGGTTCTGACCCATCGGATTCGCAGATCAAATCATATCCGCTTACAACCCTAATCTATAATTCAACAACAACAACAACAACCAAGCCTTATCCCACTAGGTGGGGTCGGCTACATGGATCATACGGTACTATAATGTTCTATCATGAATCATGTTAATAGTTAAATCATTGACCTCCAAATCTTTCTTGATAGCTTCTCCTATAGTTTTTCTTGGCCTACCTCTGCCTCTAGCTATTGGATTGCCCTCCACCTGGTCTACTCTCCTTACTACAGAATCTAAAGGTCTCCTTCATACATACCCAAACCACCTAAGTCGAGATTCAACCATCTTTTCTACAGTAGGTGCTACCCCAACTCTCTCTAATGCTTTCATTCCTAATCCTATCACGTCTAGTTTTTCCGCTCATCCAGCGTAACATTCTCATCTCTGCTACATTGATTTTACTTTTGTGTTGATATTTTACCGCCCAACACTCCGTCCCATACAACATCGCAGGTCTAATATATGTACAGTAAAATTTTCCCTTTAGCTTAAGAGGTACCTTTTTATCACACAAAAAACCCGAAACCTTCCTCCATTTCGACCACCCTGATTGAATCCGATGGTTTACATCTCCCTCAATTTCTCCGTCATTTTGTATAATAGACCCAAGATATTTAAACCGTGTGACTTGTGGTATGTTGTGGTCTCCAACTTTCACCTCTAAGCTAGATGTGTTTTGCCTTTTGCTAAACTTACATTCCATATACCCCGTCTTGCTTCTACTCAAACGGAAGCCATGTGCTTCTAAAGCTTGTCTCCAAGTCTCCAACCTTCCATTTATATCATCTCTCGACTCTCCGACTAGAACTATATCATCTGCGAAAAGCATGCATCGCGGTGCTGGCTCTTAAATGTGCTCCGTAAGTACATCCAAGACCAAGGTAAAAAGATAGGGGCTTAAAGCTGACCCTTGGTGCAGACCTATGGTTATTGGGAAATCTTCTGCGACTCCACCCTACGTTCTCACACTAGTCGTGACCCCTTCATACATATCCTTGATAGCTCGAATATAGGCAATCCGAACACCTTTCTTTTTTAGGGCTTTCCACAAAACCTCTCTTGGCACTCTATCATACGCTTTCTTCAAATCAATGAAGGCCATGTGTAAATCTTTTTTATCCCTTCGATATTGTTCCATCACTCGTCGTAGCAAGCAAATTGCTTCCATGGTCGACCTCCCGGGCATAAAACCAAATTGGTTGTCGGTGATTTTGGTTTCTTTTCTTAATCTCCGTTCAAGCACCATGTCCCATAGCTTCATGGTATGACTCATAAGCTTAATCCCCCTATAATTTGCGCAATTTTGTATATCTCCCTTATTCTTGTAAATCGGAACTAAAGTGCTTCTCCTCCAATCGTCCGGCATTTTCTTTGACCTCATAATCTCGTTAAAAAACTTCGTGAGCCAACTGATGCCTCTACTTCCGAGACTCTTCCATACCTCCACAGGTATATTGTCCGGTCCAACTGTCTTGCCATTATCCATCATTCTCAAAGCTTCTTTTACCTCATTATCCATGATAAAACTTCAAATCCTTCATTAAATAACTTGTGGAAATAATTCTTCTATCTATCTTTAATATCTTGTTCCTTAATCAAAACTCTACCTTCTTCATCCTTAATACACTTCACTTGGTCCAAGTCTCTTGTCTTTCTTTCCCTATTTTTAGCAAGCCTATAAATAGATTTCTCACCATCTTTGGTGTCTAAGGATTGGTACAACCCGTCAAAAGCTTTAGTTCTAGCTTCGCTCACTGCCTTCTTGGTCTCTTTTTTAGCCACCTTATAATTTTCCCAATTTTCAGCATTTTTACATAAAGACCAAGTTTTAAAGCATTCCCTTTTAACCCGAACCTTAGCTTGCACACTTTCATCCCACCACCAGGATTCTTTACCTCTATGTCCGAATCCTCTTGATTCACCAAGCGTCTCTATAGCAACCCTAATCTATAATTCATTTTTTGATTTTTTATTTATTTAAATATTTTGATTTGTAATCTTTTATGAGTAGATTTAAAAGAAATTTGAATTGTTTTTTTAATTGTTATAACGTTTCTTTTGTTATTTATTATTTTTTCACAGTTGACAGTTAAAGTGCGGGTAATGGGCACGAGCACGGGTACTTAAGTATTCAAAGGGTAATGGTACTAAAATTGCTACCCACATAAGTATGGGTCCGGATAACTTTTTCAAACACGGGTATGAGGACAGGTACTACAGTAGACCCTACCTATTGTCATCCCTACGTGGATCCCAGATATTCGATTTGAAATTAAATTAAAGCTTTGGTTGAATGTTAAGGATGTCAAAAATAGAGTTTAATTTTACCTTAATTAATTTTAAGTTATAATTATAATTATAATGACACTTTAACCAATATTATGTTAATTTTTATTTTTCAAATACTTTATCGAACGTCTGGTCGCAAATATTATCGAATATGTCGTGACTAATTTATTGACCCATATTATCATGATCATTATTTTTCAAAAAATGACGACCAATTTGATCACAAAAATCGTGTCCAAATTTCACAATTATTTTAAACTCATATTTAACATAATCAATAAAAAAATTGAATCAACATGTTTTTACCCGATTTTATAATTTTTTGTAACGAATTAATCGGTTCTCTCAAAATTCACCTGATAGATCCTTTCAAAAAAAAAAATCCACCTAATGGATAACAAGTCTTCAGCCATATGTTATAGCTTTTATTTTCAATCTTCTGGCGTCCTTTTTTGGGTGTAAAAGTTTAGTTTAAGATACTAACTCTGTCTCTCTTCATAAGTCCGTGAAAAAGCACTTAAATGCTGAACATGTTATTACCCTTAACTGGAATTAATCTTACAACTTTAAAGAATGTGAAAAAATAGTTTTACATTTAAAGAATTTGAAAAAAAGAAAGAAATAAAAGAGTATAGCATCACATGACCGAAGGCTTATTTGTTAGATCATCACCATGTACTGATGTACATTGTTTCAGACTCTCAGGTATATTACAATCAACATTGATATAACACGTCGTCACTTCTTTTGCAACATTTCAAAGTAAGAACAATAACACGTTACAGTCAAAAAAAAAAAAAAGAACAATAACACGTGGCCACTTCTTTTGCATTAACAATTCGAAGTAAGAACACAGAATCACATATTATTATCACGTGTCAAATTCATGGTTTGGTTCAAACGTGACAATTTCTTTCAAAAGACATTGTCCTAACTATATAGGGCAAGTACCTGTTCGGCTGTTCCCTCCCCACTTATCCACAAAATTGGCTCTAACTTAATTTGCAAGGCACCATCGTCCCTAAAACAATAGTGGGTTTGTAGCTACTGTATCTGTATTACAACAGTATCATGCAAAGTTGGGAACGGATTCTATGCACTTAAAATTGGACAACATAGGATGGGAACCAAAACAACTGTTACTGCAACAGGTTTTTGAACTGCAAAAGTCCCATACTGTTTTGGTAAGTGAAGACCAAACCGGTCATTTTGAACTAAGTATGAATCACGATTGAAAGCTACTTAATGATTATCCAGAAACTACGATACGGGTTGGGGGAGATGAATTGCATAGATGAACAACAATAGCGTTTAGATCTTATAGAATACGATGCATGTTTTATTGACTTTGAACTAACATACACATGTTATTATTTCTGAATTCTAACATATGTCATAGCAAGTTTAGTTTAATTTATTTCAATCCAAAGTTTTAGTCATATGTCACATTAAAACCGTTGGATACTATACAAGTAATGACGTTTGTTTTCTTGACTTTGAAATTGATAATATTCCATAGTTCACACTCACAGAATCTCGTGTCTTCTTTTCTTTATCTAAAATCCCCCCACCCCCCAAAAAAAAAGAGCCACTTGGGAAGAATTTGATTATACGTACGTAGACAGAGAAGAATATTAAACGAGCATATAAGACGAGAAATATGAGACAAAATCAGTGATTATATATTAATTTGCCTCCCTATCAGCAAATGAACTAGGGTTTCAAGTATTTTATTTTTTAAGCAAAAAGAGTAATACACAAAAGCATCACAACAAAATTTAACATCTCAACTAGGTTGACATTTTAAACTTCATCCATCATCCGTAGCATATCACAATATTATTAATAAATAAACAAAAAAACACACTGGGAACATAAAACCAACATCCATAAAAATAAATAAATAAATTATATCTATAGTTATTTCTAAAGAAATATTCCCTAATAAAATTTGGGATTGAATCAAAAGCTTAAACCTTGTGGTAATTTTAGTTTATGCAAATAAAGTCGAAGACAATTAGCAGTGTATTGAGCCTTTCTTGCAGGTAGCTCGAAGCATCGACCTCGATCACAATTTATGTGATGAGGGGGATATTTCTTCAAAGCTAAATTTTATAGTTACACTCCCAGACTCCATGTGCAAAAAGAAGAAGTCATAGGTCTCCTTCAAGAGGACCAAGCTAATTATGGGGATGTTACTTCAAATTGTATGAGTCTTTTATCATCTTATGTTAACAACTTTTCGGTAGAGTTTGATAGGAGAAAAGTCCATGTAGTTGCTCATTCTTTGTTAGGGGTGGCTACATATATTACTATTTTCCAAATTCGTGATGATGTTATCGAATGTAATGCGCGTTCTCCATTATTAATGAAATTGCTTAACTTTTCTTTTGTTAAAAAAAAAACCTTGTGGCCAGGGGAAATTGTTGAAAAAATAGTTGTCCTTTTTTTTTTTTTTTTCCATCTACCCAGACTGGCATGGACGATTTTCCTTTTTCAGCTGATTCATTGCGTAATGGATTTGCTTCTTTAGTTTCTGATCGTGCATGGTTGTTTCCTATATTGTTTGAATGTTAATTTATCACGCAACTGCATGTGCTATTGCATGCATCTAGTCTTTACTCGGATGCTAAGATCATCTACATATGGGATGCATTTGAATTAAGACACCGCAAAACAATTGCAATAATTAGGTTGAATCTATTGACTCGTGCAAAACCTGCTCAAAGAAAAAACAAGGGGTAAGGATAAGATATAATCTACATATTGTTATCTAAGGGCGACGGAATCGAACTATTAAATCAAAGAAAAGGGTCTTACCTTTTATTAAGCTTTGATTTACTCGGACTATCATTTATGAGTTGGATTGGAACGATCATGCTCTACATATAAAAAAAGATTTCGTACTTTATCTTATTTCAATTAAGAAAACGCGCTCATATGATTCTCTGATGAATTCTCTATAAGCAAATTATATAAACAGCATAAACTCAAGTGACATTTGAGATTAAAGATTTTGATACTCTGCCAATGATCATCTCTTTAAAAAGATGTATACCATTAAAGTACGTACATTAAAAAATATATCTGTCATATATATTATCTATAATCAAAAAATAAAACATTCACATATATATTCTGAGCATCGATTTATTTTGCAATCGTGTTTCAAATTTTATAGCCACCAAAAGATTGTTAATTTCACAGATTGATCTAAACGCGGTTAATTTGTTATGGCAGCTGATCACAATGGGTAATGATTGTGAACACCTAATTTTGTCCGGGTATTTTCCTTTTAATTAATATTTTGAAAAAAAAAAGAGAAAATGCATAAAAATTCTCTAAAAAATTGGTTATGTTATTGGCCCAATTTGTTTTTGTTACAAGTTGTTTTGAGTCCAAGCCCAAGTGAAGAGATGTTTAAATAAATAAATAAAAAATAAATAAATAAATAAATAAATAAAAAGAAAAAAGAAAAAAGCAAGATTTCTGCTGATAATTAAAAAAAAAATTGAAAAAATCTTTTGAAAAACATGCTTTCTTCACTAACTCACTCAAGTGTAGCTCTCACAAGGCTCAAGGCTATTAGCCTCTATTTTTGGGCAATTTCCAGAACTTGGAAAAGCACTCTTGCCTAGATCAGTGAAATGAAACACAAAAGTGGAGTTTGGAAAAAGATTGAAACATATTTTGATCACTGCAACACTCCACTAGTGGAGTCCCTTTCCATCACAGCTGGCATAATCAGAATTGTTTTGTCATCTTCTCCTCCAAATGGTGCATAAATTCAGCAAACATAGCAGAAACAAGGGGGGGTCGAAAAACAAAAACAAGTTGCATATGAAAATGTATGTTTCATTCTTCAGAGAAAGATCTCCTTAACCTCCATCATAAGCTACCGATATCCATCTTCAACCCCCAAAACACCTCTCAATCTCATCCTCCTTAAATCTTCATCATCCCTACCTTTTTCTTCATTCTAGCCCCTGTTTTCTTCTTCTTCTCAAATAAAATCATAAAACCCAAAAAAATATAAAACTAAATACCAGAAAAAAAAAGCAACATACCCTCTTCCTTGGCCACCACCACCAATCTGTCATCATCTTGCCAATCCTCTCCGCCGTCGTCTCCTTCGCCCGAGGCTCAGTCCACCGCGACCACTCATCCACCGCAGTGACCATCATCGCCTGTTCCTTCGCATCGCGCCTTGTCGGGCCACCGCCATTGTTGACACCAGATCTGTTGAGGTCACCTCCATCTCACCGAGACGTGTCCCTCGCACGGCCATCGTCTCCTGCGACGCCGTTCGTCTCTTGCCCAGCACCACACTCGCCACCACGACCTCGACCGTAAGCCACAGACCCACCACGAATCACCACCAAAGCCGCTGCTCAGTCCCTCACCACCTCGAACCAGATCCGCGAACAAGAGTCATTTTTGTCCGGAACCGCCGCGGAAACTTCCAGCCCGCGTCATCCACCGCTGCGCCGCTCAGTCGCGCCGGACTACTGCGAGACGCTGCCGTCTGTCCTCCCGATCCGGCCATCATCATCCCCTTCCGTAGGCTTGTGGGTATGGAGAACTCAGAGGCTATAAACCTCTGAGTTTGTTGCTTTTTAGTTTTGTTGTTTTATTTATTATATTTACGTTGATTTACTCGTTTGGTTCATTGGATGGGTTTGGGCTTCTATTTTTTCTTTTGGGCTCATGATGAAATTTACTTTTTAAGTTACTAATTTCTTTCTTTTGGTTTGTTTGTGTTAGTGAGTCTTTCTCTGTCTCTTATCTGCTTTTGGGCCAAAGCTAAAACAAAACAAAATAAAAAAGAAAAAATTCTCTTAAAAAAAAAAAAGAAGTAGAAAGATTTTCAGCTCCTTTTTTTTGTGTTAGAAAAATACCCTTTTAAAAAAAATGAAAAATCCTTTTTAAAAATAATTTTAGTCCTTTATCTCTAAATAAAAATCCTTTTTGTTAAGAAAAATTCAAATCCTTATCTTTTTAGGACATATGAGTTGTGACAACTTGATGATCATAAGCCTCTAAAAATAAAATAAATTAACTTCTTTTAAACAGGGTAAGCTGAGATGCAACGTCTTGTTAACCCTTAATTTTCTTTTCAAAAATTAAATCAACCAACCAATCAAATCTTTTCAAAAGAACTACGTGGCTTTGAGTTTCCCATCGCACCCGGGAATACGTAGGAGCAAGATAAATCATCTTGTCGGGCCAAAACTAAATTTTCCTTTTTTATCTCCTTTTTATGTTAAAATAATTAATCAAAAAATTAAACTTTTCTATTTTTAGGGATGCTCTATGGACACGGTGCCATGTTCAGTCCCTTAGATTTGAGGTTGTCCTGTGGAATTATGTGTCATGTTCAACCTCATTTAATTTTTTATAAACAATAAATTTAAAAAATGTAAAAATTAATAAAAATTTAAAATATTAAAAATAAAAAAATAATTCTTTCTTGTAAATAATTTTGGGGTAAAATAAATATTTAAAAGGCTATTAAAATGTTTTTGCACAACTAACTTAAGGTACCGTTTTTTTAAACGGGCGATGTGGGGTGCTAACACCTTCCCTACTCGTAACCGACTCCCGGACTCATATCTCTCTTTTTTAAAAAAGGACCAGTTCACCTTTAAATAATTGGGTTTTCTAAGATTTTCCCAATAAAAATTTTAGTGGCGACTCCTCTGTTTTTTATCCATCTTTCTGCGGCTCCCGGACGGGACGGTCGCGACAGCTGGCGACTCCACTGGGGACTTTAGAGAGTCAGGCCTATCATAGTTGGTTGTGCAACTTCTTTTAATAACTTTGAAAATATTAGTTTTACCCCTCTTTGTTTTATTGTTTTGTAAATTGTTATATGCTTTAATATATGCCTTTGTATATTCTTGCAACCCTAGGGTAGAGAATTATTATGTTGTTGGCTGTTCTTTTTGCATGTGTGATGTAGTTTTCATTTTAATAGGTTTGGAGCAGGTTTGTATGCTCCCAGCACACACATCACTTACACTTATTTCACACACTTTCAGCTCTATACCCGAGCTAGTGGAAACTTAAGGATTAGGCGGTGTGTCAATATTATCATTGAAGAGGTCTTGTACCCCCCCTGATATTTGTCGATTCACCACTCAGGTTGTACCCGATATCGTGGGATGGTCATATTGAGAGGGTTTATCCCTACTTGTGGCTAGACTCATGAGTCGGATCCTTATCTTTCGGGATAGGGGCAATCTGGGGACCATGGATTTTAGAAGTCTAGAACCTACCCAATTTTTACTGATAGAGCAAACTTAGGGGCCAACCAATTAGAGTTATGGCTTCAGCTTTGTCCGACCCTAAGTTTTAACCGTCTTAAGACACAAAAGGGGGAATGATTATTCTCTACCTTTCTCTTCATATTCATACATCCATTTCAATTTTCAAAATAGGAAACGACACATTTTTAAAAAAAAAACCATTTCATGCATTCAAAAAAGAAAAAAAAAAGAACTTTTTTTTTTCTTCATTTGTCTCTAAACAAAGAATTCTCATTTGTCTCCAAACAAAGAAAATAAATTCATTCATCTCATGCATTTATAAAAAATGATTCTTCTAAAAAAATATATATATATATATATATATATATATATATATATATATATATATATATATATATATAAGAAGCTCATTTCATGTATCACTGTTTTGATAGAAGTTCCTTCATGCATCTCATGTATTAAAATTTGGGTAAGTATAAAAATAAAAAATCTTTTCCATGCAACCCATGCATTAACACCTTCTTGGGTCAAGAAAAATCTTTTTCATGCATCTCAAAAGGTTATCTTCAGTAAACTTTCACAAATAAGGATTTAATCCCTTTTCCCCAAACTTCACAGTGACTTTTTGAATAATTGCTCTGCGGCACCCTTATTGGACTCGATCACAAGCCAAAATCATGGATGAGGAAGAGCAAACTCAAAAGTTCATAGAAGATTGGAGTCAACTGATGAGCCTCTGTTTGACTGGTTTTATAACCAGTAAAGACCTTGGCTTTGTGCTAATTTTATATCATTTTTACCCAAATTAGACTTTATTGTCCTTAAGTAATATTTTGAGTCTGTAAATTGTTTTTAAGTTAATTTAGTTGATTTAGAGTGAATAAAGTATTTACTTTTATTTTCTGTTTTTCAGGTTAATAAAATAAAATAAAATAAATCTGGAGCCACTCGCCCCGCGAAGGATTTCTCGCCCCGCGAGTCATGCAAGCCTGAAAAGTCAGAGACGATCACGGTTTACCCGTGTTGAAGATCACGGCCGTGGCAGTTTTGAAGTTGAAGCGTTCGCCTCGCGAGAATTCCTTCGCCTCGCGAATACTTGAAAGTCAGAAGCCATCACGGTTTGGGCATGTTGAAGGTCACGGGCGTTACAGTTGAGAATTTGAAGAGTTCGCCTCGCGAAGATATGCTCGCCTCGCGAGAAGACAAAGAGTTGCAGACCTTTCGCATAATTCGCCTCGCGAGGAATTGGATTCCAGAATTTGTATATAAACTGCTCTATGGCAGAATGATAAGTTAGCTAGTTTTAGGCTGGGCTAGTCAGTTTTGGCTAAGTCTCAGTTAATAGTTAGTTAGTTTTAGTCTTATTTTTCTTCTTTTGTTTTGCTTTTGTAATAGAGAGCTAGTCTCCTAGATTAATCTACTGTAATTGGTTTCTGTTAACACTTGAGGTTCTGTATTCCATGATTAGTTGCTTTTCTCTTTTCAATGCCATGCTGTATGTTTCTGTTTGTTATTTCAGTAATATATAATGTGGTATTGTTTCATTTCGGTGATGCTATGTTCCTATATATAATCGCGTTTGTTATTTCGCATGTGTTCATTCATGTTCGTTTGTTCATGAGAGCTTAACCCCGTTTGTTATTTCGGGAATAGGAACATACATCTGTAGTAGCGGTTTTCGTTTGTTAATTGTTGTTACAACCGGGAGGGGATTAGTATCTGCTTAGGATTTGCATGAACCAATGATAGTGGGAAACCGAGAACAGTAGGTTAATCGTTGTTTGATATTTGTTAATCTCTTTTCTTACTCTGTTTTTATTTTGTTTCCTTTAATTTAGTTTCAAATCTCAAAACCCCCAGTTCTAACTTTTACTAATTTTCTGTTAATAATAACAACACCTAAAGAGTCCTTGAGAGACGATCCGAGTTGTCGCACTATACTGCATTATTTTATAATCGCTCGTTCTTTTTGGCGCGTGGCGACAGCGCGGTCAAAAATTGGCGCCGTTGCCGGGGACTCTGGTTTGTTGTTATTAGCAGAAAATAATTTTTGAAAAAAAAAAAACTTTTTGCTTTGCTAATTAGTTTTGTCTGCTTTGTCTGGTCTGTAAATTTTATTTTCCCCCATGGATAATTACATGTATGGGTATTTGCCTAATGTTTATCATGAACCACCACCTTGCATGTATTATCCTAATTTTGTTGGAAATTATGAGTATAGCAATGGTTTTGATATGACTGGAATGAATGCTTATCCTAGCCAACAGGTTAGAGATCAAGGCAGCCTGGATGAGATTGCTTCTATGATACAACAAATGGAAGAGAATAATCAACGGATGGCATACAATCTTGAATTTCAACAGAGGATGGAGGCAATGGAGGCAAGTAATCGTGAAGCCCAACAGAGGGATCAAGCTGAACCTCAAAAGTTGTGGGCTATAATTGATCAAGTTACAGCCAACTCAGCTGCAATGCTAACTCCACATCCCATTGAGGAACATACAGATTCTAAAGTGGTTATTTTTGAAAATATTTCTAATGATTTTGATAATGTTTCTGTTGATGATGAATTATGTGTTGAATCCCCTGATCCTAATGCTCGTTATTGTGATGGAACTGCGTTGTGTGTAGAATGTTTTACAGGTTTATACCTTTCAGGAAAAATGGAAAATGCAGATCGTTTTGCAGGTTTATTTCTTTCAGGAAACTTAGATCAGGAGGATCAGGAGAACATTTGCTCCACCGTGCTTGAGGATAAAGAAGAATCTTTGGTCTTAGATGCATGTGTTGAGAGTAATGGGGTGGATGATGAATTAATTGAAGAATTTCCAGACATTGTGGATTTTTCTGATTCATTTTCTTGTAATATATGTACTAGCTCTAACCTTTGTTTGGTGTGTGCTGAAATCTCTGCGTGTATAGCAGGTGATAACTTTGTTAATGCAGTGGATGAAGACATTGCAGAAGTTGAAGCAGCACCAGTAACCGTTTCTAACTGTTTACCACCTCCCCCTGAGGAACCAAAAGTTCTAGATTTTGCACCCTTGGATCTTGCACCATGGCCAGTCCAAGAGGTTGAGCCCCGATTCTATTGGGAGGATTTTATGGACAAAGTTGAAAGAGAGGTCATCTGTGACCCGAAGGGGAGTGAGAAGTCCGCCGCACACGGCGAGGATATTATGATTGTCAGGAGCTCAACTCCGCATCAAAGCTGCAAGTTAGGGAGGCTTGGAACAAATTTCAGTCCTTTGGCTACCACGTGGGCCTTATGCTACAAGCAATGGGATCCTGGTGGAACTGCCATTCAATGAGTTTTTCTTACCCTTTCTCCTTTTTAATTTTCTTTTCCTTGCTTTATTTCTGTTTTGTTTCCAATAAAGCTCCTGAATAATTTGAGAAGCTCAGGAGTTGTGTTTGTGTCTTGATGTTGGCAAGTTTGATGGATTTTATTAATTTTTGCATAGATGGATTGCATGATAGTGTTGACTTTTTCCCCCTAGGATATGAAATTTTTGAAAAATGATCCCCATATGATTGAAAACTGAACTTTGAGATTTTATTATGATGGCATGATTTATGATAAGTTTGGGGTGATAGGAAGCACACACTAGGGATTGAATCTCTGTCAAATAATTTGCAAAAAAATGTCCAGGTGAGGTTTTGAGCCTCCAACATGTTTTTGACTGTGAGAATCTCTTTTAAGTTGCACTTTCCTGAATTTGATTGAATCTCTTTTTGGTTTGCATGATTATGTGTTTGCTTCATATGATTTAGGCATTTTCCTTGTAAATAGCTACTTAGCCTAAAATAACCATTCCTAATGCATGTTCCTTAGTTAGCCCCATTGAGCCTATTAGCCTGTTAATTCTTGATAACCTAATGTTATAAGCCCAAAAATCTGGAAAACCATGTTAACCCGATCTTAGGATTAGGAGAGCATGTAATCTTAGAATGGGTGCAAGAAACTAAAGTTTGGGGTGGCTGCAAGGTGTAATATGTTGTTTGGGATTGGAAAAAAAAAAAGAAAAGAAAAGAAAAAAAAATTTTAAAAGTGCAAAAATGCCAAAAAGAAATAAAAAGGTTGTAGTCACCCAAGGCATAAAAGAAAAAAAATTAAGAAAGGAACTTGAGTGAATTTCAAAGTGTAAATAATGTTTCATGCTCTCTTAGTTCCTAGGGTTCTCAGCCTAGTTCCTTTGTATATCCTACCCTTAGCCAGGCCCCATTACAACCCATAAAAGACCTTCTGATGTTGCTTGCATGTTTTCTGTGGGAATCATTTAGAGATGAAAATCAAATTTATGGGAAGTGCTTCTGAAAAGTGAAATTGAGTGAATTGTTGATAACCTGACACAAACTGAGCGATTGAGTGAAACACAAATTTCCCTTGTGAGGAAGGCAGTTGTTTGATTTTGGTGATCTCCCTTTTGTATGTAACTCAGATCCCCTTCTTAGATTTCTGATTGTTTGAATAATTAAATTCTCAATTGTTTAGAATGAAAGATTGTGGGGATTACTTTGCGTGTAAGGGGGGAACATTGAAAGAAAAATATTTTGATAAATTGCTTGAAATCTATGGAAAGTTGATTGAATTCTTAAGCTTGCCAGGTCTTGAGTCTTTTTATGTTTTTGAGTTTTAGTTTGCTTGGGGACAAGCAAAGTTTAAGTTTGGGGTATTTTGATGAGCCTCTGTTTGACTGGTTTTATAACCAGTAAAGACCTTGGCTTTGTGCTAATTTTATATCATTTTTACCCAAATTAGACTTTATTGTCCTTAAGTAATATTTTGAGTCTGTAAATTGTTTTTAAGTTAATTTAGTTGATTTAGAGTGAATAAAGTATTTACTTTTATTTTCTGTTTTTCAGGTTAATAAAATAAAATAAATCTGGAGCCACTCGCCCCGCGAAGGATTTCTCGCCCCGCGAGTCATGCAAGCCTGAAAAGTCAGAGACGATCACGGTTTACCCGTGTTGAAGATCACGGCCGTGGCAGTTTTGAAGTTGAAGCGTTCACCTCGCGAGAATTCCTTCGCCTCGCGAATACTTGAAAGTCAGAAGCCATCACGGTTTGGGCATGTTGAAGGTCACGGGCGTTACAGTTGAGAATTTGAAGAGTTCGCCTCGCGAAGATATGCTCGCCTCGCGAGAAGACAAAGAGTTGCAGACCTTTCGCATAATTCGCCTCGCGAGCAATGCTTCGCCTCGCGAGGAATTGGATTCCAGAATTTGTATATAAACTGCTCTATGGCAGAATGATAAGTTAGCTAGTTTTAGGCTGGGCTAGTCAGTTTTGGCTAAGTCTCAGTTAATAGTTAGTTAGTTTTAGTCTTATTTTCTCTTCTTTTGTTTTGCTTTTGTAATGGAGAGCTAGTCTCCTAGATTAATCTACTGTAATTGGTTTCTGTTAACACTTGAGGTTCTGTATTCCATGATTAGTTGCTTTTCTCTTTTCAATGCCATGATGTATGTTTCTATTTGTTATTTCAGTAATATATAGTGTGGTATTGTTTCATTTCGGTGATGCTATGTTCCTATATATAATCGCGTTTGTTATTTCGCGTGTGTTCATTCATGTTCGTTTGTTCATGAGAGCTTAACCCCGTTTGTTATTTCGGGAATAGGAACATACATCTGTAGTAGCGGTTTTCGTTTGTTAATTGTTGTTACAACCGGGAGGGGATTAGTATCTGCTTAGGATTTGCATGAACCAATGATAGTGGGAAACCGAGAACAGTAGGTTAATCGTTGTTTGATATTTGTTAATCTCTTTTCTTACTCTGTTGTTATTTGTTTCCTTTAATTTAGTTTCAAATCTCAAAACCCCCAGTTCTAACTTTTACTAATTTTCTGTTAATAATAACAACACCTAAAGAGTCCTTGAGAGACGATCCGAGTTGTCGCACTATACTGGATTATTTTATAATCGCTCGTTCTTTTTGGCGCGTGGCGACAGCGCGGTCATCAACTCAAAGAGAAGATGACCCAAATGATGGTAATGTTGCAAGTCATGCAGAAGGAAAAGAACACGAATGAGAATCCTTCAGCCTCAACTGAAGAGCAGCCGGCCATACCTCTTCTCACTCATGAGAACAACCAACAAGGGGTCGTGATGCCTTTCACTGGCTACCCAAGCAATCCCCCATATGGTCTCCCTCGAGGATTTGTGCCGCCAGTCGCTCCTGGTCCAACAAATGGCAATCCAAACTCACAAAACACAACCCAGACACAGATCCCCACCAATTATATGGTGCATTCCGTTAACCCAAACACTCCACCATTCACCTTCCACATTGGTGCCAATGGGATCCAAGTGGCACAGAGCTTCGCTTCCCCACAGTATGTTCCTGTGAATCAGTCGTGTGGGAATCCTCAATCCATAGAAAAGCTGGAGGTTCTAGAGGAAAGACTGCGAACTATTGAAGGGGCAAACAGTCATGGTCTCCGGATGCCTCTCGAACTCTGTCTAGTGCCCAATGTCGTAATACCTCCAAAATTCAAAGTGCCAGATTTTGACAAATACATAGGAACCACTTGTCCAAAAAGCCACTTAACCATGTACGTCAGGAAGATGGCATCACATGCCCAGGATGATAAGCTCTTGATTCATTTCTTCCAAGATAGTTTGACTGGGGCAGCCTCAAATTGCTACATACACCTCGAGCGGGCCCACATTCGATCCTTCAAAGACCTAGCAGATGCATTCCTGAAACAATACAAGTATAATATTGACATGGCTCCTGATAGGACGCAACTTCAAAATATGTTAAAAAGGGATACAGAAACCTTCAAGGAATATGCTCAACGGTGGAGAGAATTGGCTGCTCAGGTAGAACCCCCATTAACGGAGAAGGAAATTATAGCAATGTTCATTGATACACTTCAGCCACCCTTCTATGATAGAATGATTGGAAGTGTATCATCAAACTTTTCTGACATGGTTATCATTGGAGAAAGAATTGAGAATGGGATGAGAAATGGTAAGATTGTTGAAAGTTCTGTGGGGGTATAGCGGATGACAAAAGCTCCATTTGTCAAGAAGAATGAAGAAGAGGCACATGTCGTGGCATCTGAGCAAGAGTCTGAGTGGTTTGGGCATTGGATACCGGGTCAAATATCTGTCAACTCTCAACCGTCTTTTCAAACAACCTACATTCCATATTATCCACCACATCACCAACCTAACCATCCATATGTAGCCGCCATCTCACAATTTCCAACCCAATCCTATCCTATGAGGACACTATACCACCCATCAAACCCTTTCCAACATCAAACCTTTCCCGCCATACCGCCCCAACAAAACCTAAATGCAAATCAAAGGAGACAACCTTACAACCCAGAAAAGAAGCCCATGCAGTTTGACCCTATACCTATGACTTACACGGAGCTATTGCACAGCCTTATTGAAAAATCTTTATTGGTCCCGGTCCCGACCAGGGCGGTGCAAACCCCATACCCAAAATGGTTTGACCCAAATGTCAAGTGTGACTATCATGGGGGAGTGATAGGTCATTCAACTGAAAATTGCAAGACCTTAAAGTATAAAGTGCAAGATCTGATCAATGCAAATGTGCTAAGTTTCCAACGAGACACTCTTGATGCAGGAGGTTCTGGAGTCCACGCCGTAGAGGACACTTTGGAACATGACCTTTGAATCTTGTGTAGAGTAATTCATTGATGTTAATCCTTTAGCTCTGCCCAAGGCTTTAGGAAGTTTTTAATAATGGGCTTACTTGTTTCCATTTCAGTATGAATAAATGAATGCATTGAGTTTCCTTCCTTTCCTTCATCTTCTGATTTTACCTTCATCCTTCTTCTTTTTTCTTGAAAGTTACCAATAAAGCAGATCTGAAGGTGATTCTCTTTAAAAATAAAATAAAATAATAAGTGCTAGAACCTTATCGTAGGATCCTGATCACCTCATTAACCATGCTGGTTCGGACAACTATGGAAAGTTTCCTCATGAGATCAACCGAAGATGATTGAGGCAATCAAAGGAAATCTTTTTGATTCAAGCTAGACTCCATGATTTGAAAAAAAAAAGAAAAAGAAATTAAAAGGGAAATCGAGAAAGAGCGCCCGGTTATGCTTTTGCAAGTACTATCATTTTTTGTCTTACTTTTAAAATTTATGAAAATTAACAATCAAAATTTGAAATGAAGAATGGCCATCTTTCTATATCTTTCACATGCTTGTACTATCCCTTGTTACTCCGTTTGAGCTTGAAATTCTTTCAAAGAACCCGGGACAAGGATCACCCCTAAGCAAGGGGCAAGCACGAAAGAATCGGTGATTATGAAACAAAAAAAAAAGAGAAGAAAAAAAGGATTAAAAAAAAAAACTTCATGCAAAGGCAAAAAAAAAAGGAGGAAATAAAAAGAAAAGTTAGAGGAAAACAAATGTTCTTAGAAATCGAAAAGATCGTGGATCCTCGGTCCTATTCAACCTTAAAATATTTGTTTGAGCCTTATATCCTTTCATTCATGACTCTCAACCATTGGTCGCGTTATGAGCCTAAAAAGTCCATTCTGATCAATGAAAGATTGTTATCATTTTCATTAACTTTAATTGTGAGACAAAATGTATGTGCTTTTTCAATGCATCGCTCTCGGAAAAAGGAAAAGAAAGAAAAAAAAAGAGAGAAAATGAAAAAACATAAAAAAAAAGAGGCTCGCTGGGTTGAAAACCTGCAAGGGCGACCTAGGCAAAATTAGAGCAACCTACGCAAAAGTTAGCGTTAAACAAATTCCTCGAAGCAACAAACTGGGGCAGTTTGAATTCAAAGGCAAATCATGTCCTCGGAAGGAGATTAAAGCAATACTCGAGATCATACGAGTGTCTCTTGAAGAAATGCAAACTGAAAACTGGGGCAGTTTGAAGGCGAGTCATGAAATTCTCAATACATGAAGACTGGAACAAACCATGTTCTTGAAAGCTGATTAAAGCGGTGCTCGAGATTATACGCATGAGAAGCTAGCACTTATCATCTTAAAAGAGTATCACCTGAAGAAAAATGTGAACTCCATCCCGTCATTGTTTCCTTCCTTCTAATAACCTTTCAATTCTTTCGCTCATATCCTTACCACTTTCCACATATTGTTACTCCCTGTCCATCCTCTATCATACCCCTCTTTCTACCATAGACTCAATTTGCATTCTTTAATACATACTGAAAGGTGAAGCAAGTATCAATAATGATATCATTTAGAGTTTCTCTCAGGATGCAAAGGTCATGGAAAGTACATCAATCTCCTAACAAAGGGCAATGTTGGAAAGGATAGAGAAATCAAGCAGTCTCATCCATCGGGATAATCATTAGAAATAGGCATATTTGTGACAAGGGGCAAAGCATCAATGAGGAAAGAAAATGACAATCCGGATCAATGAGTGACATTCCAGTTCTTCCTTAAATTTGGTTGTGATCGAAGCTTTAAGGGGCTAGAAATCAAAAAGTGGTTTGCGAAAAATGATCAAAGTTCATTATCAATCACTGAAAGAATCTCTTGCATCATGCATTATTTCATGCACCAGAATCAACATCATTGCATCACAATTAGGCACAGGGCCCATAAGCTCCCATTTTACTGGCTTTTACGGGCTTGGAGCCCATAAGCTTTGTTTTGTTAGCTTTAGCAGACGTAGGGTCTCTAAGCTTTTGTTTGTTTTAACGGGCACAAGGCCCCTAAGCTTTGATTTTGTTAGCTTTAGCAGGCATAGGGCCTCTTAAATTTTGTTTTGTTGTAGTTTGGCTTTAGTGGGCACAGGGCCCCAAAAGTCATGTCTTGTCAGCTTTAGCAGGCATAGGGCCTCTTAAGTTTTGTTTTGTTGTAGTTTGGCTTTAGTGGGCACAGGGCCCCAAAAGTCATGTTTTGTTAGCTTTAGCAGGCATAGGGCCTCTTAAATTTTGTTTTGTTGTAGTTTGGCTTTAGTGGGCACAGGGCCCCAAAAGTCATGTCTTGTCAGCTTTAGCAGCCATAGGGCCTCTTAAGTTTTGTTTTGTTGTAGTTTGGCTTTAGTGGGCACAGGGCCCCAAAAGTCATGTCTTGTCAGCTTTAGCAGGCATAGGGCCTATTAAGTTTTGTTTTGTTGTAGTTTGGCTTTAGTGGGCACAGGGCCCCAAAAGTCATGTCTTGTCAGCTTTAGCAGGCATAGGGCCTCTTAAGTTTTGTTTTGTTTGGCTTTACCGGGCACAGGGCCCCAAAAGTCATGTCTTGTCAGCTTTAGTAGGCACAGGGCCTCTTAAGTTTTGTTTTGTTGTAGTTTGGCTTTAGTGGGCACAGGGCCCCAAAAGTCATGTCTTGTCAGCTTTAGCAGGCATAGGGCCTCTTAAGTTTTGTTTTGTTGTAGTTTGGCTTTTTTAAGACACAGGGCCCCAAAAGTAATGTCTTGTCAGCTTTAGCAGGCATAGGGCCTCTTAAGTTTTGTTTTGTTGTAGTTTGGCTTTAGTGGGCACAGGGCCCCAAAAGTCATGTCTTGGTTGGCTTCTGTAGGCATAGGATCTCGTAAGCTCTTTTATCTTTCAGTTCGAGCTTCAGACGGGCAATCCACCCCGTAGGCTCTTTTATCTTCTGACGGGCAATCCACCCCGTAGGCTCTTTTATCTTTCAGTTCGAGCTTCTGACGGGCAATCCACCCCGTAAGCTCTTTTTATCTTGATTAGAGCTTCGACGGGCAATCCACCCCGTAAGCTCTTTTATCTTTCAGTTCGAGCTTCGACGGGCAATCCACCCCGTACTCTTTTATCACGCAATCCACCCCGTAAGCTCTTTTACCTTTCGATTCGAGCTTCGACGGGCAATCCACCCCGTAGGCTCTTTTTATCTTTGATTCGAGCTTCGACGGGCAATCCACCCCGTAGGCTCTTTTTATCTTGATTCGACGTCGGGAAATCCACCCCGTAAGTTCTTTTATCTTTCAGTTCGAGCTTCTGACGGGCAATCCACCCCGTAAGCTCTTTTATCTTTCAGTTCGGGCTTCTGACGGGCGATCCACCCCGTAAGCTCTTTTATCTTTCTGTTTAAGCTCGGCAGACGATCCACCCTACAAGCTTTTATGTGTAAACCCAATGGGCAATCCAATCCACTGGTCCTTTACAGGAAATCATTTTTGTAGTCACAGGTCTTTTCTGTTTGTCAATGTACCCCGAACAAAATTGGAGTTCATGTCTTTACTCGTTTCTTATAACGATAATAGGTTAACTACGGTTACATCTACTATCGAATAAGAAACAAGTAAAGAGGGGCAGCTGTGAACACCTAATTTTGTCCGGGTATTTTCCTTTTAATTAATATTTTGAAAAAAAAAAAGAGAGAAAATGCATAAAAATTCTCTAAAAAATTGGTTATGTTATTGGCCCAATTTGTTTTTGTTACAAGTTGTTTTGAGTCCAAGCCCAAGTGAAGAGATGTTTAAATAAATAAATAAAAAATAAATAAATAAAAAAGCAAGATTTCTGCTGATAATTAAAAAAAAATTGAAAAAATCTTTTGAAAAACATGCTTTCTTCACTGACTCACTCAAGTGTAGCTCTCACAAGGCTCAAGGCTATTAGCCTCTATTTTTGGGCAATTTCCAGAACTTGGAAAAGCACTCTTGCCTAGATCAGTGAAATGAAACACAAAAGTGGAGTTTGGAAAAAGATTGAAACATATTTTGATCACTGCAACACTCCACTAGTGGAGTCCCTTTCCATCACAGCTGGCATAATCAGAATTGTTTTGTCATCTTCTCCTCCAAATGGTGCATAAATTCAGCAAACATAGCAGAAACAAGGGGGGGTCGAAAAACAAAAACAAATTGCATATGAAAATGTATGTTTCATTCTTCAGAGAAAGATCTCCTTAACCTCCATCATAAGCTACCGATATCCATCTTCAACCCCCAAAACACCTCTCAATCTCATCCTCCTTAAATCTTCATCATCCCTACCTTTTTCTTCATTCTAGCCCTTGTTTTCTTCTTCTTCTCAAATAAAATCAGAAAACCCAAAAAAAATATAAAACTAAATACCAGAAAAAAAGCAACATACCCTCTTCCTTGGCCACCACCACCAATCTGTCATCATCTTTCCAATCCTCTCCGCCGTTGTCTCCTTCGCTCGAGGCTCGGTCCACCGCGACCACTCATCCACCGCAGGCAGCCATCACTGCCTGTTCCTTCTGCATCGCGCCTTGTCGAAGCCACCGCCATTGTTGACACCAGATCTGTTGAGGTCACCTCCATCTCACCAGACGTGCCCCTGCACGGCCACTGTCTCCGCGCGACGCCGTTCGTCTCTTGCCCAGCACCACACTCGCCACCACGACCTCGACCGTAAGCCACAGACCCACCACGAATCACCACCAAAGCCGCTGCTTAGTCCCTCACCACCTTGAACCAGATCCGCGAACAAGAGTCGTTTTTGTCCGGAACCGCCGCGGAAACTTCCAGCCCGCGTCATCCACCACTGCGCCGCTCAGTCGCGCCGGACTACTGCGAGACGCTGCCGTCTGTCCTCCCGATCCGGCCATCATCATCCCCTTCCGTAGGCTTGTGGGTATGGAGAACTCAGAGGCTATAAACCTCTGAGTTTGTTGCTTTTTAGTTTTGTTGTTTTATTTATTATATTTACGTTGATTTACTCATTTGGTTCATTGGATGGGTTTGGGCTTCTATTTTTTCTTTTGGGCTCATGATGAAATTTACTTTTTAAGTTACTAATTTCTTTCTTTTGGTTTGTTTGTGTTAGTGAGTCTTTTTTCTGTCTCTTATCTGCTTTTGGGCCAAAGCTAAAACAAAACAAAATAAAAAAGAAAAAATTCTCTTAAAAAAAAAAAAAGAAGTAGAAAGATTTTCAGCTCCTTTTTTTTGTGTTAGAAAAATACCCTTTTAAAAAAAATGAAAAATCCTTTTTAAAAATAATTTTAGTCCTTTATCTCTAAATAAAAATCCTTTTTGTTAAGAAAAATTCAAATCCTTATCTTTTTAGGACATATGAGTTGTGACAACTTGATGATCATAAGCCTCTAAAAATAAAATAAATTAACTTCTTTTAAACAGGGTAAGCTGAGATGCAACGTCTTGTTAACCCTTAATTTTCTTTTCAAAAATTAAATCAACCAACCAATCAAATCTTTTCAAAAGAACTACGTGGCTTTGAGTTTCCCATCACACCCGGGAATACGTAGGAGCAAGATAAATCATCTTGTCGGGGCAAAACTAAATTTTCCTTTTTTATCTCCTTTTTATGTTAAAATAATTAATCAAAAAATTAAACTTTTCTATTTTTAGGGATGCTCTATGGACACGGTGCCATGTTCAGTCCCTTAGATTTGAGGTTGCCCTGTGGACTTATGTGTCATGTTCAACCTCATTTAATTTTTTATAAACAATAAATTTAAAAAATGTAAAAATTAATAAAAATTTAAAATATTAAAAATAAAAAAATAATTCTTTCTTGTAAATAATTTTGGGGTAAAATAAATATTTAAAAGGCTATTAAAATGTTTTTGCACAACTAACTTAAGGTACCGTTGTTTTAAACGGGCGATGTGGGGTGCTAACACCTTCCCTACTCGTAACCGACTCCCGGACTCATATCTCTCTTTTTTTAAAAAGGATCAGTTCACCTTTAAATAATTGGGTTTTCTAAGATTTTCCCAATAAAAATTTTAGTGACGACTCCTCTGTTTTTTATCCATCTTTCTGCGGCTCCCGGACGGGACGGTCGCGACAATGATCATGCAAATGTTATCATTATCCGTAGAATCTTCATTCATTTTTAGATTATTTTCAATGTCTTATAATTGTGAAGACTTTGAAGCTTAATTGGTTTTTTGATCAAGTCGGTTGATCATCAAACAATTGGTCGATATTGTAGATCATGATATTCAACAAAAGTTATCCTTGACCTTGTTGGTGGAAATCTAAGTATATGTTTTAGACGATCTCAACTTATGATGTATTTGGATAAATAGTTTCATTAAGGATTTATTCAATATTTTTTTGAAATAATATTCTAAAAAAAATATTACCATAAGCTGTTCTAATATGCTTATTGAAATTATATTATAAATGTTGGGAAAAAACCAGAGATAACAATCTCTAATGAATCAAATATTTTTCCCTTCACATGTGCAAATAAATAGGCACAACAAAAATATTCTTCCACGGGATAGTATCAATGGCAGAAAATAAATAGCAATGACACCACAATTTTTAACGTGGAAAACTCCCCAGTGTAGGGATAAAAACCACGAGACCAAGTCCAGCAAAAACTTCCACTATATATAATAATGGGTACACCAAGTCTTCCTAGAAATACTAGGGAACACCAAATCAGCAACACATCACCCAAAAGGTGGATACAAGCAAGCAACAAGAGAGAAACCCCACAACAATGGGTATAACAACTCAGCTCCAAGAGAAGGCAAAACAACCAATAAAATATATCAAACTGATGAGCTCATTGGTAGGAATAACATACTGAAATTTCAGCAAAAACAGAGCAAGTTTGCTGTACCACCTGAACCCCTTTCTTCTTCTCTTTTCTTCTCACCGTCGCTGTGCTCTGTTTCTCGTTTTCTTCTTTCAGGCGTCAGGCACACATCTATTCCTAAACCCTTTCTTTTCCTTTTATTTGAACTTTTAGTTCCCTATTTTTTTTCTTTCTTCTTAATACCACATGGGTTTGGACCATTAACAACCTTTTATTATTACTTTTTTTTTCTTTTAAAGTTGAAGTGGGACCCACTTGGGAGTGACCCACCCAACAAATCTCCCCCTCACGACTCAAGTGGGAAGATAATGCTCGACCAAGCCCGCCTTCTTTCTACAACAAATCAACTTAGCTTTGTCATAGGCAAAGTCTTTGTCATCATATCTGAACCATTTTCATCAGTATGGATCTTTTCAAGTGAAAATGTCTTCATCTCTAGCGCATCTCGTATCCAATGATATCGCACCTCAATGTGCTTTGACCTGGAATGAAAAGTTGGATTCTTGCTGAGATGGATAGCACTCTGACTGTCACAAAATAACACAAACTTCTCTTGCTTGAGGCCCAACTCTTGTAGGAATTTCTGCATCCACAAAAGTTCTTTAGAAGCTTCAGTAATGGCAATATACTCAGCCTCAGTGGTAGACAAAGCAACACATTTTTGTAATCTTGATTGCCAAGACACCGCTCCCCCTGCAAAAGTCATCAAATATCCAGAAGTAGATTTTCTAGAATCAACATCACCGGCCATATCTGAATCTGTGTAGCCGTCTAACACAGGTTGACCACCCCCAAAGCATAAACATACTCTAGAAGTGCCTCTGAGATACCTGAAAATCCACTTCACTGCTTGCCAGTGGTCTCTACCAGGATTAGAGAGAAAACGACTAACAACTCCAACAGCATGGGCAATATCCGGCCTTGTGCATGCCATAGCATACATCAAGCTACCAACCACGGATGCATAAGGAACCTTCTTCATCTCTTCTTTGTCTTTCTCACTTGTAGGGCATTGTTGAGAGCTCAACTTGAAATGACTTGCAAGTGGAGTACAAACAGGTTTGGAATTGCTCATGTTAAACCTCTCTAATACCTTCTCAATATACTTATGTTGAGACAACCACAATTTACCATTCTTCCTATCACGAGTAATTCTCATGCCAAGGATTTGCTTTGCAGGACCTAAATCCTTCATAGCAAAGGCCTTGCTCAAATATTTCTTCAGACAATCAATCTTCTTTGTGTCATGACCAACAATCAACATGTCATCCACATATAGAAAGAGGATAATAAAATCATCATCAAGGAATTTCTTCACAAACACACAATGATCTGAAGTGGTTTTACTATAACCATGTTTCTCCATGAAAGAATCAAATTTCTTATACCATTGCCTTGGTGCTTGCTTGAGTCCATACAAACTTTTCTTCAACTTGCACACAAGCTGCTCTTTTCCTTTGACCTTGAAGCCTTCAGGTTGCTCCATATAAATTTCCTCCTCCAAATCACCATGAAGGAATGTTGTCTTCACATCAAGTTGTTCAACCTCTAGGTTCAATCTAGCTGCTAATCCAAGCACAACTCGAATAGAGGACATCTTCGCCACAAGTGAGAAAATTTCTTCAAAGTCAATACCTTTCCTCTGATTGAAGCCTTTCACAACCAATCTTGCTTTGTACCTTGGTTGGGAGCTATTCTCTTCTGATTTCAGCTTGAACACCCACTTGTTCTTGAGTGCTTTCCTACCCTTAGGCAACACTACAAAAAAAAAGGTCATTTAGCGACCGAAAATAGTGACCGAATTTTTAGGTTCCTTTTTGCGACCGAAATAGAGACCGATTGTAGGATCTACATGAAACACTGGTTAGAGTTGATTCTGCGACCGAAACAGCGACCGAAATAGAGCGTAGCAGAGATATCGGTCGCTACTTCGGTCACTAAACAAAGGAAAGTAAAACTCAGAAATTTACGAATTGTTAGCGACCGAAATGGCGACCGAATTAAATGCAACGGTCAAACTGTGTTTATATTAGCGACCGATTTATAAATCCGTCGCTAAATTTATGAATTCACACTTTAAACTTTATTTATATTTGTGACCGATATTAATTCGGTCGCTAAATGGCGCGTTGAAAAAATAAAATTGCGCGTGTTAGCGACCGAAATTTAATTCGGTCGCTACAATTACAAATTCAAATTAAAACTAACCATATTAGCGACCGAATTAATTCGGTCGCTAAAACTGAAATCCCTAAATTCGACAGAACCTCCTTCTTCCTCATTTTTTCCGTCATTTTCTCTCTCCCACCCACTGTTTCTCTCTTCTACGGTGCGCGCTCCGGCCACCTCAACACCCCAAGACACCTCCGGTCGTCACCACCGTCATCTCCCCTCTGCTCAGGTAAGCTCTCCTCTACTCCATCTCTCTGTCTCATTGTCTCACTATGTCACTGTCTATCATTTCCCCCTCATTTCAGGGCTCATTCTGGTCACATTGCTCACACCACCACCACCACAACGCCCTCCCTCACACTGACCGAGGTAATTGCTTCTCTCGTTGTCTTTCTCTACATTGTTGTTTCTGTTGTGTGTTGTGTGTACATTGGTGTTGTGTGTGTGTTTGTTGTGTTGTGTGTGTGTATGTGTTGTGAGTGTGTGTTTGTTGTGTGTTCTGTGTACTAAAGTTTGTGTGTTCAATTGGATTGTAATCATAGGGTAGGTGTGTCTCACCGTGTTTGATGTGTGTGTTTGATGTGTATTGTGCATTTGGGGTGCTCTGTGTGTGTCTGTTTGGGATGTTTGTGTGTGTGTGTGTGCAGAGATGTGTGTTTAGTGTATGTGTGTGTGTCTGTTTGGGATGTTTGTGTGTGTGTGTGCAGAGATGTGTGTTTAGTGTATGTGTGTGTGTCTGTTTGGGATGTTTATGTGTGTGTGTGTGTGTGCAGAGATGTGTGTTTAGTGTATGTGTGTGTGTTTAGTGTATGTGTGTGAGTTTAGGGATGTGTGTTTTTGTTACTCATCATTTTCATTTTTACATCCAACACATTTCTCTCTTTTCTCTTAGTTTCTCAAGGTGTCTTGATTTCTTACTCAAGGATCATCACTTAGAGGTAATTTTCCTCCAACCTTTCTTCATTACAATTGATGTTGAGTTGATTAGCTTCATGCTTGTTCTTAATTTTGTTCAAAAAGAATTAAGCTTGAAAATGGTAGAAAAATCATAACTCTTTGTACCCATTGATTTAAGTCTTGAAACTTAATATTGGTGCTTCTATAATCATACTCTTCATGCTTGCCAAATGATTTGATGAACAAAAATTTCTCCCCTATTTTCCCCCACTTGGCCGAACCATACTCTTTTATTTTACTCTTGGATTTCAAAAATTTGTAACTCTTTGCATAAAGGAAAACAAATCTCCAAATTTGATATATGTGCTTGTCTAGTGATCAATGATCATCCTTCCTTTCTCTTCATGTTTTTCATTCAAATCACTAAGTTGCTACAACTTTCCATATTCCTTGATTTTTATGATTTAAATTCTAGAAAATCATAGAAATGGAATTTGTGAGTTATGACAATTTTTCCCTACTAACTAAGACCCTAACATATTGTCTATCTAGGATGGACTATTAGATCATATAATTAATATAGTTAATTAGTGGTTAGTTGCAAATCGGTTGCTTTATCTTACATATAATATAAGTCACTTTTATATATGACTTGATGTAATAAACTTTCTCATTCAATCAATTACACCTTTCAGTTTTCTCTCTATTATTTTCTATTTTAATGGGCACTGTCATGTTTACTAACATGAACATTGAACAACATGGAAAATCTTCTCTTTGATAGAAAGAAATTCTAGCATTATCCACATTTTTTTTATGGTACTGGATATGTAATATATTGATTCGATTTGTGTAAACAGTTAGGCCCGATTTAAGGATAATTTTTTTAAAAAAAGTCGAAATCAAAATAAATTGACCTTCAGCTCTCCAATCTTATTATTTTTTATGCTTCATTGATTATTTTTTCGTGAGCACATGCTTTAACACTAGATATTCATGAGATAAATTATTTAGGTATAACAATTTAACATAATAGAATAGTGATTTGAGTTGAAATGAATAATTTCATTTATGCACGATAGGTCCTTGTTGTCATATTCTTCTAACGGCTCCTCCACTTATCCTTGCTCAATTGTGTTTTCTCTCTCAGGTCAGTTCTCTGAACACTCAGTGTAATGTATTATGTGAATTATCGTCTTGTTTGGCAGTGGAGAGCTGAGCTCAATAGGATGTTATCTTGTCTGATTGTATGCTGATAATTAATTTAATGTTTATGCATGTGTTTGTCAATATGTGTTGTTTGTTAGTGGAGAGCGGAGCTCAATAGGATGTGATCTTGTATGATTGTATGCTGATAATTTAATGTTTATGCATGTGTTTGTCAATATGTGTTGTTTGTTAGTGGAGAGCGGAGCTCAATAGGATGTCATCCTGTCCGAAAGGCGGGATCTTTGGTTGTGTCTTGATAATTTAGAAATTATGCATGTGTTTGACAATTAACTGCTACTTGTTAGTGGAGAGCGGAGCTCAATAGGATGTTTGCTACAATATTTAATCTAAGTTTGTATTGATTTACGCTGCAATTTATATAAACTCAACAATGTTGCAATATTTATAGGTTAATGGTTCTATTTTCTGTTAGAGTTAATAATTAATTTACGAAAGCCTTAGTTTCCTATTTGAGATTCAATATTAATGAGCATGCGTAATTTATCAAGGTATGCATGCTCATTGTATTGAATCTTGAATTGTCCAAGTGGGACAGTTTGGGAAAAAACCTTTTTCACACTCGTACAATAGTCATTTCAATGTTCAAATGCCTTATATACTTGTTGAAATCTCAGTCTGATGCATTTCCTTTTGTTCTCCTGGTGCATACTTGATCGCGGTGATTTTGACCGTGCTCGAGTCGTGTAACTTGGAGACCGATGGGAAATGCTGCCGAAATTTTGTCAAGTATAAGGTATTTGAATATGGGAATAACTATTAGTAGCCGAGTGTGACAAAGGTTTCTTCTCGAATGGGATAGGTTCATACCTTGTCATAAGAACGAGATTGATGGAGTTATTGGAATGCACCTTAATATATAAGTGTTATTGTAGGATTGGTCAGAGTATTTAATTGCCAAAGAATGGATATTTTGAGAATCGAAAATGGATGTATCGTAGGTTGGATCGGAATAAACGTCTTAGGGAAGAGTATAGAGTTGGAGTGGGTGAGTTTATAGAGTTTGTTGTTAGCCAGGGAGAGATTTATACTACTGGGCGGTGATCAATTGAGGTGTCCTTACAAAAGATGCAAGTGTCAATCTTTCAAAAGTGTGGATGGAGTTGTAGCCGATCTTTATGAGAAGGGCTTCATGCCTGATTACTATTGGTGGAGTAACCATGGTGAGACGTTGCCTGACTTAAACCCGATTGTGGCTGAAGGTTCGTACTATGGAAGTGGTGACGGGAGGGAAGAATTGAATACATACGAGCAGATGATAATGGATCATGCTGGACCATCGGTTGGTGTTGTACTAGAAGAAGATGGGGGAGAAGATGGTGGAATGGGTTCCCAATACATAGAGGAGAATCCGAATCCCGAAGCTCAAAGATTCTATGATATGCTGAGTGCTGCACGATCTCCATTGTGGGAAGGATATCAGGAGTACACGGAGTTGTCGATGTGCATGGAATGGTTGAGTATCAAATCTGACTACAATATGCAAGAAGGCTGTTTTAATCGCCTCAGCAGGTCAGTGTCCAAGGCGTTGTCAGAAGGCAATCGGATGCCTACAAGTTTTTATCATGCTAAGAAGTCCGTGGAAAATTTGGGTCTGGGGTGTTTGAAAATTGATTGTTGCTCGAATGGATGTATGTTGTACTATAAGGATGATTCAATGGAAAGCATAACGTGTTGTCGATTTTGTGATGCGGATCGGTATAAGACAACCACTAGGATGGGCATTGAGAAGAAGAGGTCGCTAAAAAAGATGTGGTACTTTCCGCTCGTGCCAAGACTTACAAGATTGTACTCTTCGATGGCCACTGCAGCTCACATGAGGTGGCATAGTGAGCATGAGAGGGAGCAAGATATCTTGTGTCATCCATCTGATGGAGAAGCATTTTGATAGGGTTCATATGGCATTTTCGCAGCCTCGCAATGTCCGATTGTGGTTATCTACTGATGGATTTAATCCTTTTGGGCAGTCTGGAAAAGCATACTCTTGTTGACCGGTTATCCTGACTCCGTACAATCTTCCCACGGGGATGTGCATGAAGCGGGAGTTTATGTTCCTAACAGTCATAATTCCGGGTCCATCTAATCCAAAAGGTAAGATTGATGTGTACTTGCAGCCCCTGATAGATGAGTTGGCAATGTTGTGGAATGATGGTGTGTTGACATATGACGTATCTTTGAGGCAGAATTTCATCATGAAAGCAGCTTTAATGTGGACGATCAACGACTTTCCTGCTTATGGGATGATGTCGGGTTGGATGACCGCGGGGAAGCTTGGATGCCCAATATGTATGGAGCGATCAAAGGCATTCACGCTTAAAAACGGTCGAAAGATCTCATATTTTGATTGTCATCGTCAATTCCTTCCAGAAGATCATCCTTATAGGCGGAACAAGAATGCATTCAAGAAGCGTTGTGCGGAGAGAACACCGCCTCCACCACGTTTGACTGGTCCTAATGTATGGCGCAGAGTACAGTACTTATCGCTCGTCCATGAAACCCAAGGAGAACATATTCCTGATTATGGCGTCAACCATAATTGGACAAAACAAAGTATATTTTGGAGGTTGCCGTATTGGAGGACGCAGCTACTACTCCGTCACAACATTGATGTCATGCATACCGAGAGGAATGTGTTTTTGAATGTGTTTGACACATCGTGATGGACATCAAGGGGAGGACAAAGGATACAAATAAAGCCCGATTGGACCGGGCTGACATTTGTAATGGGAAGGAGCTTGAGTTGCAAGACGGTGGTCGTGGCGAGACTTATCAAACCGAAGGCAAGTTATACACTAAGCAAAGCACGTAAATTGGCCGTCTGTAAGTGGGTTAAAGAACTAAAGTTACCGGATGGGTATGCTTCCAATCTGGGTAGATGTGTTGACATTAAGGAAGCAAAGTTACATGGAATGAAGAGTCATGATTGCCACGTGTTCATGCAATGGTTGCTTCCAATTGCGTTCGACGACATCAAGCAAATTTGGAACCCACTTGTTGAGCTTAGCCACTTTTTCAGGGAGCTTACATCGACAACACTAAATGTGAATCAATTAAAGGATATGGAAGTCAAGATACCCGTTTTGTTATGTAAGCTGGAGCAAATCTTCCCGCCGAGTTTCTTTGATTCCATGGAACACCTGCCAGTTCATCTACCTTACGAAGCAAGAGTTGGTGGCCCAGTCCAATACCGCTGGATGTATCCATTTGAGAGGTAAACAATATCAACTATTTTACTTAATACATATGAAATTCACGAACACGAGAGCGTAGTTTAGCTTTCCCTAAAACTAGTAATTATTTGTATGTATCCCTCTTTAATAGGTTCCTGCACTCCTTTAAACACAAAGTCAAGAACAAGGCACGAGTGGAGGGTTCCATTTGTGAAGCATACTTAGTAGAGGAGACTTCCACTTTTGCCTCTTATTACTATCCGGATGAAGTTAACACGAGAAGGACAAGGATGCCTAGAAACGTTGATTCGGGCGAAGGATGTTCAACTAGTCCTCCTATATCAATATTCAACTATCCAGGAAGATTTAGTGGCAAATCAAAAGGATATTTCTTGGAGCAGCATGACATTAATGCTGCTCATCTGTATATCCTTCAAAATTGTGAAGAGGTGGCGCCATATTTAGAGTAAGTTTCTACAACGTCTTTAATAAGTTCAATTGACATTTATTATTATTAATCGTCCTGCTGTTAATCTCCTATATGTAGGATGTACGGCAATTTTCTAAGGGATCTTCAACCTGACATTTCAAATGATCAGGTTGATCGAGAAATTACTTCTCACTTTGCTACGTGGTTCAGTAAATATGTAGGTTAAGCATCTTCATTTTTTGAAGCATACATTTTATCTCCTTAAATATATAGCATGTATAAGAATAATATAATATTTGATTGTTTAGGTACTAGATCCAGAAAACAATGTTCAAAATCCATTGTTGACAAATTTGGCATAGGGGTCTAACAGATGGGTTACATCATGGAATACTTATATTGTAAATGGATATAAATTTAACACAAAAACATGGAATGAAGGAATGCAGACGTGTAACTATGGTGTTTGTGTGCGAGCCACTGATGGCAATGTAGAGGATGATTTCTATGGGGTTCTAACTGACATCCTTGAACTCGATTATACCGGTTTCCCCGTGATGAAATTAGTTATCTTCAAGTGTGATTGGTTTGATCCTACTCTAGACGTAGGGACAAAAATAGATAAAAATTATGGTATTGTTCAAGTTAGGCTGTCTCGAAGGTATAATAAGGCGTACGACCCGTTCATTTTTTAACAACAGCAGAGAGCAGGTTTATTACTCGCCATATCCCGAAGGACATCAAGGCTGGTTGGGTGTTATTAAGATAAAGGCTCGCAGTATAATTACTGATAATGTAATCAACCAGCCTGAAAAAGATGCTCCATACCAAGATGATGAGTTTTCAAGACCCCACGTACCGTTGCAAATTACGTCGGACATTATTGTTAATTCTCCGGCGGACATTTCCAGAAATGGGGAAGAAGTTGAAAGAGAGTTAATGGATCAATACGAGTTGGACGCATCTAGCGAAGGTACATTCCGATCAAGTGATACTTGATGAGAGCGAGGGTGAATTTAGTGACCGAGATTCTACTTAGGTAATTTATTTATGTCATAATTCATTGTGTGAATGTCATTCTACTTATTAGGTAATTTATTTTTGTATTATTTACACTGTTGTGTAATCATATTTTCATTTTTTTCACAGATGGCAGATTCCTCCAGAGGTAGGGGTCGTCGTGGAGGTCGTCGTGGAGGTCGTCCCTTCGCCGGCCGACCCACAGCCTTCAGATCGAGACCATCCTACCAGCACCTCTGTTGACGGGACACCTCAGGGTGATGGAGTTGCACCCCCCACCCATCCTCATGTGGTCGGGACACAGGTTGCACCCTCATCATCCACACCTACGACGATAGGACCATCATCATCATCGGGACAGGAGAGTCGTGGTCCATCCGACAGGAGGATTCTTCTTATCCCCAGGGGGGATAACGAGTATGCTAATTTAATTTTTTAATATATATAAAGTATCGTTAATTTCTATTTACTTGTTTTTAAAATTTAACTATAACATTTATTAATGCTCTAATTTTGCTGCAGCTTTCTGCCCGCGAAGGGCCCTTCTGATTCAATATCGAAGATCCTGCGACGCAAGTTTGATGGTCCATGGCCTACATGGAAGGCCATCCCACTGGGCCATAGGGATCAGTTGTTTCTAGAGTTTAAGGTAACAGTTTATTAAGTTTTTTAAATTAAATTTACATTATATATATGTACACACGAATTTCCTAACAACTGTAAGTTGCAGAAAGAGTATAGGTGGGACTTAGCTTTAGAGGCTCTCGTCAGGGACATATTTGAGCATAAAGGCTCACTGGTTATGAAGAATCTGATGAACAAGCTGAGGAAGGGGCATAATAAGGGGAGGTGGGTGGATCCTGAGATCAAGAGGCAGCTGGACCAGATCTTGGGCTACCGAGAAGTTCCAGGAGATCCAGGCCACGGCTCGGCATAATCGAAGCTTCGATGGTGGCGCATGTGCTTGGACCGGTGGGTCTAAATCAGCCGCCGCCCACTACGACGAGCTGGTAATACATTAAACTTTTGACTTAATATACTATTTAATTAATTAGTTTTCATTTTTAATTATTCTTATGAATTTAATATTATATTATTCGTGCAGAAAGCACGTAAAACAATGGCCCCGACTGCTATGGAGTTGGTGGAGAGGACGAAGAAGTTGAAGTCGGGGACATGGGTCAACGACAAGGCCCGTAACTATGCTGTAAGCAAAAAAATAAGTTAGTGTTTTCTTGTAATTTATTATAAATGATTTGTTAATATTGGATATAATTATTTTAACTAAATCTATTCAACTATACTTTGTAGGCGGGCTTCAACGAGAAGAAGGACGATGCCATATCACGTGCCTCACAGTCACAAGATGAGGCTTTGACTGGTGATGGCTGCTCTCCTGTCTCCGTCGACGATAATGCCATTTATTTGGAGGTCATCGGGGGAAGACAAGAAGGGGCACGTGTATGGCCTCGGACACCTGGGAGCCGAGTTCATCACTTCATCGTCCGGCACGCCTGCTCCTTGCTGCGCCGATACCGTCCCTCAGGAGTAGTTCCACCAAATGCAGGACACCATCACGCAGCTGAACGCGGAGCTTCGGGAGAAGAGCGAGAGAGAGCAGCAGATGGCAAACCAGATTATCAGCGATTGACTCGGGCACACCAAGGACTGATGCAAAGCGAGCATCGAGCGAGGCCGGACATCTGCGGCTGGTGTTGGAGCAGATGAGGATCCAGACTCTAGTTGCTCGGGATGATGCTCGACGGTTGTGTGGCGCCGCCGCCGCTCCTCCGGTTCCGCCGCCCGCCTCGACGTCAAGCATCGCGCAGAGGACGATCGGCTAGCAGACGTCGGTGGTACAGACGCTGAGGATGATTGGATTCCTCCATCTCCCCCTCATCATGACTGATTTTTTCTCTCCATATTTTTGACTTTAAACGATTCTTGTACGACATTTTGGATTATTCTTTTTATATATATTTATTATTTTTTATGATTGTATATTTCATAAGTTATTTGGTGTTTTTTATTAGTAATTTTTTTAACGTTTAAAGAAAATCAGGAAAAATAATTATTATAAAAATTAAAATTAAAAAAAAAATTAATAATAACCAGTTTATCGACCGAATTAGAAACCAATAATTCGGTCGCTAAACTTTATTTAAGATTTACAGATGATGTATAGCGACCGAAAATCCGTCGCTAATTTAGGTTAATAGTAACCAAAATTAGCGACCGAATTAGCAACCGATTATCGGTCGCTAAAAATGGTTACCCAAAAAATGCGACCACCTAATAGCGACCGATTATTATTATATAGCGACCTATTTTCGGTTCGCTAATTAGCGACCGAAATAATAATTCGGTAGCTAAAACCTTAGCGACCAGGTATTCAGCTACCATCATAAATCGGTCTCTGATTCGGTCGCTAAAAAAAATAGCGACCGATTTACATGGTTTAGCGACCGAAAATTACGGTCGCTAAACAATTGTTTTTTTGTAGTGCAACTTCACAATTCAAATGTGTGATTCTCATGCAAGGAATTCATTTCTTCTTGCATGGCCTTCAACCACTCTTCCTTGTGCACATTTACAATAGCCTCTTCATAACTTTCTGGCGCTCCACCATCAGTGATCATCACATACTCATGTGGAGTGTATCTTTGGGAAGCATGACGCTCTCTAGTAGATCTTTTCAACTGAGGCTCAACTGGTGACTCAAATGGAACCTCTTCAACTGGTTCATCATGGTGAGGTGTAGGGTCGTCATTTGCATTCCCATCATCTACCTGTATATCTCCCCCTTCAACAAAAGTTCTAGTAGGAGGTTTAGGCACAACATCAATATAACTTCTGGCAACCGGTTTCTATTTCTCAGCTTTCTCAAAGTCTTCAATGGTTTGGTATTCAAGAAATATCACATCCCGGCTTCTGATAATTTTTCTGTCAGCTGGATCCCAGAGTCTATAACCAAACTCTTCATGACCATAACCCAAGAAGACACATTGTTTGGATTTTCCATCAAGCTTTGACCTCTCATCTCTTGGAATGTGAACAAAAGTCCTGCAGCCAAACACTCTCAAATGACTATAAGAGACATCTTTCCCTGTCCAAACTCTGTTTGGAACATCACCATCTAGTGGCACAGAAGGAGAAAGGTTGATCAAATCCACTGCAGTTCTCATTGCTTCACCCCAAAAGGATTTGGGTAATTTTGCATGAGAGAGCATACACCTTATTCTGTCATTAATGGTACGGTTCATTCTCTCTGCAACTCCATTATGTTGAGGCATCTTTGGAACTGTCTTCTCAAGCCCGATTCCATGTTCTTTGCAATCAAACGGACCCCTGTATTCACCACCATTATCTGTTCGGACACATTTCAACTTGCTTCCTTTTTCTCTTTCAACACTTACATGAAAGTGCTTGAAGACACCAAGTACCTGGTCTTTAGATTTCAAAGTAAAAGCCCACACTTTTCTAGAGTGATCATCAATAAAAGTAACAAAGTATGAAGCACCACCAAGAGACTTACAATCCATAGTGCAAACATCAGTATGAACTAAATCAAGAAATATTGGCCTCCTATGAGGACCAGAACTACGAAATGAAATTCTATGTTGTTTTCCAACAAAACAATGAGAGCAAGTATTTAAAGGTGTACCTTTCATAGGAAGAGAATTTTTCCTGGCAAGGATGTTGAGTCCTTTCTCACTCAAGTGACCAAGGCGCATATGCCACAAATCAGAAGAAGCATCTTCAACTGCATTCACTTCCTCCTTGCTTAACTTTCCAGGCATCCTGTAGAGAGTAGTGAGGCTTTCTTCTTTTGCCACCACTAGTGACCCTTTGGTGAGCTTGCATATGCCACCACCAAAGTAAGTATGATAACCCTCAATGTCCAAGGCTTTAACAGAAATCAAGTTGAGACGGATATCTGGAACATGTCTGACATTCTTCAATTGCAGCTTGCACCCAATGCTAGTTTCAATCCAAAGATCTCCCATACCAACAATTTTACATACCCCTTCATTTCCCATTTTAATTGTGCCAAAATCACCAGCAGTATAAGATGAGAAGAAATCATGCCTAGGAGTGACATGGTATGAGGCTCCAGAATCAACAATCCAACTGGAATCATGGCATGCTAGATTTATAGAATTATCATCACAAACAATGTAAACATCACTATCAGATGCAACTGCAATTGTGTCTTTATCATTTTTATTCTCTTTGTCTTCATCTCTTTCTCTTGACTTCTCTCTCTTTAGGAACCTGCATTGTCTTTTGATGTGTCCCACCTTGCCACAATGATAACATTTCACTTATTTTCTAGTCCTGGACTTGCTTCTTGACTGGCTACGACTGTCAGATTTTTCATGCTTATGGAAATGTCTGGTTTGACTTCTCCCTCGTGACTCTGCAACTTGTGCTTCTGACTGAGTGGAAGTACCATTCAAACCATGCTCCTTTCTTCTAGCTTCTTCATTCAACATGCTCTCTTTTACCATCGACATTGTCAACTTCCCATTAGGAGCTGAGTTAGTCAATGTCACAACCAGAACTTCCCAAGTGTCGGGCAAGGAACTAAGCAACAACAAGGCTTGCAGCTCATCGTCTAATTTAATATCTATTGTTGTCTACTGATTCACAGTATTCTGAAAAATGCCCATATGCTCTGCCATTGAATCCCCTTCTTTGTATTTCATATTCACCAGCTTCCGGATCAGAAATACTTTATTTTGCACATTCTTCCGCTCATACAGCTCGGTCAACTTCTTCCACATTTTCTGGGCATCTGTTTCTGTGTCTACATGAGGATATACACTCAAATCCAGCCACTGCCTAATCAAAGCAACTGCCTTTCTATTCATCTTCTTCCAACCACTTTCATTTTTATCCTTGGGTCGAGCAGTGTCCCCCTCAATGAGATCATACAAGTCTTTGTTGTATAACATATCTTCCATGAGGGTCTTCCAAAGTGTATAATTTGTAGAGTTCAGCTTAATCATATTTGGCCCTTGATTTTCCTCCATTTAAATGCACAGTACAGACACAACCTAAGCTCTGGATACCACTTTGTTGGGAAAAAACCAGAGATAACAATCTCTAATGAAGCAAATATTTTTCCCTTCACCTGTGCAAATAAATAGGCATAACAAAAATATTCTTCCACAGGATAGTATCAATGGCAGAAAATAAATAGCAATGACACCACAATTTTTAACGTGGAAAACTCCCCAGTGTAGGGATAAAAACCACGGGACCAAGTCCAGCAAAAACTTCCACTATAAATAATAATGGGTACACCAAATCTTCCTAGAAATACTAGGGAACACCAAATCAGCAACACATTAGCCAAAAGGTGGATACAAGCAAGCAACAAGAGAGAAACCCCACAACAATGGGTATAACAACTCAGCTCAAAGAGAAGGCAAAACAACCGATAAAATATATCAAACTGATGAGCTCATTGGTAGGAATAACATATTGAAATTTCAGCAAAAACGGAGCAAATTTGTTGTACCACCTAAACCCCCTTTCTTCTTCTCTTTTCTTCTCGCCGTCGCTGTGCTCTGTTTCTCGTTTTCTTCTCTCAGGCGTCAGGCACACATATATTCCTAAACCCTTTCTTTTCCTTTTATTTGAACTTTTAATTCCCTTTTTTTTTCTTTCTTCTTAATACCACATGAGCTTGATCCATTAACAACCTTTTATTATTATTATTTTTTCTTTTAAAATTGAAGTGGGACCCACCCAACAATAAAAAAGTTATAAATTATTTTCATAAATTACTATCATGCGCTTGTTTTCATAGACTGATGTCAAAGCAAAATTACAACCTAAACAATGATATTTGTCTTTACCCTATAAAATAAGTGTAAGCACATCTCATGATTTTTTTTTAAAAAAAAAACATTACAATTCAATAGAACATTTAAACAAGGGAATGCTGATCTTACTAGTGTTGTTGAGTTTATTAAATATCTTTCGTGGTCTTGGTTATCTGCTAGAGTTGCATGGAGGTTCTATTTCTTTCTTATTAGATCGGTCTTCTTATCTTTCGCAATGTTTGAAATCTGTATGTAATTCCTAGTTTTGTTATTGTTGGACTGTTTTGTATACTGTTCCTGCCGGGATCCGACTTATCAGAATCTCGCCGTAGAACGTCAAACCAATAGTGAACAATGAGGGTTGTTTTAGATTATGGCTTGACATAATATTGTATTTCGGTCCTACGTATCCCAATGGGAATTAAAGCCAGACGTAGTTCTAGGTTCAACCATTGGCCATACGGTGATCTCAATCCCTTAATCTTGTATCTGATGAATACCAGCAAGCAAGGACTCTTCAATAGTCTCTTGGTCGAACTAGTTTCTCTAATATGCTTAAGGGAGAGTCACCGGGGTTAGTGAAAAGTGAGTATCTCTCTTGGATTCTCCTCTTTTTATAATAGGATCCCCAATCTTTTAGAGATCTGGATTTATCTCCTTTTATCTCTTAAATCTTCTTTGAGATGTGATTTCCTTGATTTAAGGGATATTATCTCTTCTAACCGGATAAGGTTTTTTGAGATAATATTAGGATTATTTAAGGATAATATCAATATCTTATCCTTAATTTAAGGGATATTATCTCTTCTAACCGGATAAGGTTATTTAAGATAATATCAGGATTAATAAAGATAATATCGATATTTTATCATTCTCGTCTTGGTTGGATCGGGTATCCAAGCTCGGTGACCGGATTTTACTCATCGGCCAGTACATATACCACTTGGAGTAGAGATGAGAAGCTAGGACGAGCTAGATCCTGATGTAAATAGGTCTGACCTGTGTTTCAATTTTAAGGCATGAACTTGACCTATTAACTAGATATAAGCCAATTTTTAAGGGTTGAGACTGGTCTACTTCAAAGTTTGTCATAACATGAAAGCCTATTTAGAGACCTATTTCATCTATAAGGATTTTAGATATACCTTTACCTATAAATGGGTCGCAGACCTTCATGACCTCTGTGATAAAGAGGTCGGTAGACCTATACTGATAAATATGCCACTAGGTTTTTTCACAAATAAATAGACAAGTAAGATTCATATTTAAATAGGTCAATATGCATTTACTTTCAATATAAATAATATATAATATATTATAGTATTATAATATATATATATATATATATATATATATATATATGTATTATATGTTTGTGTTAAATAAGTTGGTTTGATAGTTCTAGTAAGTTTTTTTAAAAGTCTTAACCCAACTTTTTAGCTATATAGTATAAATAGGTTAGGTCACACTAGTCTTAAATAAGTTAGGTTATTATCTCCTGACAAACGATCTGACCTATTGTCATGAGTTTCCATTATACTATCGCATTGATATTAAAAAAAATTAATTGTTTGAAACTACAACACAAAATGACAAGAAATTAAAGCGTTATTCTTTAAAATTTCAGTCAACAATAGTGAAACACCTCGTAATCACACCAAAACGTTAAATTTGATTTAAACTAGAATTTCAATTGTACTAGAGAAGAAAATGATTCTTTTTAGTTTTAAAATATCAATTTTAACCCAAAGGGTAGGTGGAATTGACAAACAAACTCATTCTTGGGAAGGGGGTGCGACTTTTTTTATGGACAGATCACGTAAACCTCATATTCTCAGAGTAAAATAAAAATTAGTTTCATAATTGATTTAGATAAACCAATTATATGAAACACCTCGTAATCTCACCGAAAAGATCCTCTCTTTTTTTGTTAAACCGAAAATATCCATTTGTATATCTTTTTAAAAAAAATTAAAAAATTTGTATATCTTGTTAATCAGGCAATTTAATGTAAAGGCATTAATTTGTAGAAAACAATAAAAAAAAATAATCATCCCTAAAAAAAAATTTTGTCGGCGACAAGACCCACAATAGAGCAGTATTCTCAAATGTCATTATGAATTTTTATAGGCTAAATTACTCTTTTAGTCGTTTATTTTTATTTTAAGTTTCAATTTGATCATTTTTTTGTTTTGTTTTGTTTTGATCTTTTATCTTTATTTTATGTTTCAACATGATCCTTTCCGTTTAAAATATGAAAAGAAGATGACCAAATTGGTATACATTTTATAAAATAAGGAACCATTTAAAAAAAAAGAGGGACCGTTTTAAAATCAAAAAAGAAACCACATTTGTTGTACTTTTGTAAAATGAGGAACCAGTTCGGAATAAAAAATAAAAGAGGAACAATATTGGTATAATTTTAAAAAATAAAGGATCATTTTAAAATTAAAAATAAAAAGAGATTAAATTAGAACCTAAAATAATGATAAAGGATCAAGGTATATATTATTATATGTCGTTTTAAATTCTGAACTTTTCTGTATCATTTTACTTTAACTTTTGTCGTTCTAGAAATTAAGAAATTTCGTTCTTCCAATTCTACCACGTTGATTCTTTTTCTTTCTTTTTTGTTTTCTTAAAAAAATTGAGTAGGAGACAGATGTAGAATTGTTCATTGCCTCTCTTACACTTAAAGGAAATTGAGTAGGAGACACTTGGGCCCTTCAGATTTGTTATAGAATTAATATCTGATTCGATTGATTAAGTAGAGTTTTAATCCTTAATTTTCAGTCTTCTAATATGGTGATTTTATAATAATTTAAACTGGATAGGTTCTTTTTTTTATGAAAATGGATCAATACATCATCCATGGTGTACAAAACTTTTTATACTGTTGCCCGTGTGGAATGATATTACAACCCAAATTATACAAACATGTGATAAGATAAAAGGAGAAAAGCTTTTTGTCAAAGAAAAAAAAAAAAGGAGAAAAGCTGTGTGAACTCGGCAAATTATCAATAAAGCCTAACTCAACCCTTTTTTTAAAAAAAAAAGATGTTTTTTTTTTTATTGAAGTATGAGACAACTACCAAAGAAAAAAAAGAAAGAGGAAATTAAATAATTAGGACTGTCTATTTAATTTGTGATATATTCAATTTTGATTTTTTTTTATGACACACTAGCATTTAGCACTAAAAATTCTCAATAATAATACAATAATTTTCTCAGTACTGTTACTTGGTCTTGATAGGATATATATAAATTATTCTAAAATAAATCAATCTCTAAGTAAGGAAATATATCTATTATTAACTTTTATTAAGTTAAAAGCATACTTTGTTTTAAATTAAATTAAGATTTATAAATTTTAGTTAATTAAAGTTATTACCCTCAATGCTCTAATTCTTCTAAATATGTTATACTTGTTGGGAATTTCAAGTGTGGGTGGGATGTTGATAATGTTTCAGATTGAAAATAACTTGAAAAGTTGTAGGCTATATAAGTTGGAAGGATCCATAGACCTAATGTCTTATGGATTTGGGTCAAGACATGGTGTTAAGCCTACTTGTATGGTTTTTCACTTAGGTCATGGAAGAATATTGCAATCCATGAAGGAGATTTTTGTGTGTTGGTGCTAGGGCTAGGTGGCGTGTTCCGTTGATGATGGATAGCTGTGATACAAGTATGAAGAAGCACATGTGTGACTCAATCCGGAGGCAGACTGAGCTCTTGGTGACGCCATCAAATACCCAAAAGGCTTCGCTATGTGGTAGTGGGAAGGACTCTATGTGAAGTGTCTCTATGTGAAGGACTCACACTAGATGAACTGATGAAGTCCCACATTGGGGGGAAACACTGAAGGTCCCATAGGCCTACTGCCTTAAGGTTTTGGGTCAAGATCTGGTGTTAATCATACTTGTGTGGTTCTTCACTTAGCTCATAAAAGAATATCGCAACCCATAAAAAGAGATCTCTCGATCTCTCGATGTTGACGCTCCCCGAAATCTTTTTTTTTATAGGCAGATGTTAATATGTTAAATGTTATGTTAGAGTACTATTTCTCCTTTTGCCAGGATTTGAACATTGGATCTCCAACTCCTTATATACCTTTAGCTCAAACTAGTTGAGCTACCCCACCCCCAAATTAATATGCTCCCCCGAATCCTAATAATACTCTTAAATTAAAAGTTTCGTATTTACCTCGCCAAACGCTCAATTCTACTAGCTCTCAAACCAATTGCTATCATATGCATGTTCCGTTCAGTTATATTAATATATAAAATAGATTGTGTTAGTGTTTATATAACTAACCTGCATTAGCCCATCACCTCATTTTTGTTCAAAGGCAAACTAACATTAGAAGGACTATAAGAAGACGAAATACTCTAAACAGAATACAAAAGTCTTTAATTAACCGTTCACATAACTCGGTCACCTACTTGCAGTCTATCTAAAACACCAATCTTTACATACAAATAATTGAACTAAAAAAGGTAAAATTTATACACCTGATAAAGGGATTTCAGGGAACCAACGGAGTATTTCATCACATCAAACATATGGCAACAGCAACAACATACTATAGCTCACTAGTACAAATTAAATGCAATCTCGTCTAAACCAACAATGCATCACCTCATTGAATATTCATTCACCTTTTATAATGGTTATTGTAGACTTGTCTTTGGAGTTTGGATATGAAATATAATAGCAAGTCATCACCATCATATTGGCAAAATTTTAATTTTCACCTTCTTTGTCAGTTCAGTTGTCACTATAACCGTCGTCACTGTTGGTTTGCTATTATTATCACCATGCATTTCATAATTATTACCGTCATTGTTTTTACGCCGGTATTGAGATTATAATTGTCGAAATAAACATAATGATAACATCTATCTGTGAATGATGAATTGTGCATAAATAAAACCTCGTAAGAAATGCAAAGGTGGATTTCTGAAAGAAAGTGTACCATTCTTACATAAGATGTTATTACTATAATCTAATCTGATGATCACTGCCGAAATTCTCATCTGTCATATGCTCATATAAGCTACCAACCCCTAAATCCCTTAAGAGATTATGTTATACATATCTATACGATCATATATGGATGTTAAGATTAAAAGTGGTTTAGTGGTCACGCGACCACCTAAAAAAATAGCATACAATTATATTCTAGGAGATGACTATGGTGCACCACCCATATTTTACACCACTCACCACACTACCCATGTGATAAATTTTGGGCCAATCAAATTGCCACATAGTTAGGTTGGTCAAAATTTTAAACTTTCTAGTTATATTATACTGTGGTCAAACTATATGAATACAGTATATTGTAGTATAATATATGTGTTTTTATATTTGCAAATTTAATTCATATTAAAATAATGTTTTTTATTAAAAAAACTGATTATATTGTAAAATATTATTGACCACGAACATTATTTTAATTCATATTAAAATATTATTTTGTAATATAATCAGTTTTTTAATCAAAAAACATTATTTTAATATGGGTTAAATTTGTGAATACAAAGAGTACGTATACTATATTATAATATATTGTATTCATATATTTGACTATAGTAGAAATACAACTAGAAAGTTTGAAATTTTGACCAAACCCATGTGACAATTTGATTGGTCCAAAATTTGCAACATATGAATGATGTAGTGGATGCCCCCCCCACAAAACAAAAAGACATGTCGACATTGTCCTCAAAACAAGATGTCCTTGAAACACTTTTGACAAAATTATTTCACAACAACTACACATATTTTTTTTTTCACCTCCGCCCAAAAAAAAAAAAAAAAAAATTGATATCAATAATAAAATAAAAAATAATAATAATAATAATAATTTACCAATAAACACAAAAATTTTTTTACCTTTAATACATTAATCATTTACCCTATACTTATAGTATAATTTTTTTTAGCAGTGTTCCTTTAAAATTGCTTGTAACTTTCTTTTAATTCTTACAAGGTAAAATTTTTTTACTACTGTAATAATTGATGAATATTTATTGGTGTAAATTGTTATTATTTTTTTATGACTCTTGCGATATTATTTGCTACTTGTTATTATGGGATTTTTTTATTGCCTCTTGTTGTTTTAAATGGCTTTTTGACCAAAATGAGTTTCTTTTAGAAACTATTTATCAGTAGCAAGTAGCAAATAACAATGACAAGTAGCAAATAATATCAAGAGGCATAAAAAAAGTAATAGCGATAACAATTTACACCAATAAATATTAATCAATTATTACAGTTGTAAAAAAAATTTACCTTGTAAGACTTAAAAGAAAGTTACCTGCAATTTAGAAGGAACACTGCTACAAAAAAAAATTATACTATAAGTATAGGGAGTAACGATGACATTAATGATAAAGTATCTATTTAAAACAACATGAGGCAATAAAAAAAATCCCATAATAACAAGTAGCAAATAATATCACAAGAGTCGTAAAAAAATAATAGCAATAACAATTTACACCAATAAATATTCATCAATTATTACAGTAGTGAAAAAAATTTACCTTGTAAGAATTAAAAGAAAGTTACCTGTAATTCAGAAGGAACACTGCTACAAAAAAATTATACTATAAGTATAGGGAGTAACGATGATATTAATGCTAAAATATCTATTTAAAACAACAAGAGGCAATAAAAAAAAATCCCTTAATAACAAGTAGTAAATAATATCACAAGAGTCATAAAAAAATAATAGCAATAACAATTTACACCAATAAATATTCATCAATTATTACATTAGTAAAAAAAAATTGACCTTGTAAGAATTAAAAGAAAGTTACCAACAATTTTAAAGGAACACTGCTGAAAAAATTATACTATAAGTATAGGGAGTAACGATGACATTAATGTTATTACAAGGTAAACTTTTTTTTTTACTACTGTAATAATTGATGAATATTTATTGGTGTAAATTATTATTGTTATTATTTTTTTATACCTCTTATTATTGCTATCAATTATTTTTCTTTTTTTTTTAATATTGGTAGGCGCCAGTCTGATTGGCGCCTTTGACTTGGAAGGTGACAGTCTGACTGGCGCCTTTGATCCGTCAGAGTGAAAAATAAAATAAAATATGCCACGTGTCTAAAAGGACCCCCATTAGTAAATAGTTTCAGAACAACCCTAAACTGATAAATAGTTTCTAAAACGAATCCAGTTTGGTGAAAAAGCTTTTGAGTAACTCTTTTTTATTTATAATCAATTTTCGTTATATTTGAGCACATTATTTTCCATTTTTAAATTTGGTGAATATCAACCAAGTTTCAGTGCAAATCGGAAGTTTTTTAGTAATGGTAAATATTCATTATGGCGAAAAACTGAAAGATTACCGTAGATCACTAGATTGTCATGTAATTATATATGCAGTGTTTGGAACCACATCCGTGGGGACGTGACGCGGAAGTAAGCTCCATTGAGCTTCCGCGTTCGATGCACAAAAACTTGAAAAAATGCTAGTGTGGAGGTGACTTTAACGGTGGTTGTGATTTTCTAACTTCATTCCAAACAAGGACATAGTAAGTTGGATATACAGCCGACCGACGGCACAACTAATCAGTAACAATTGTGACCTATAAAATAAAATTGTTATAAATTTTAAATTAAAATAAAAACATTAATATTAGCATTTGTACTATTGTGGTATTGTACTCATATTAGTATAATTTTTTTTAAAAAAAATTTGACCAAAAAAATTGAAAAAAATTAAATATATATATATATATATATATATATATATATAAAGGATTAAAGTAGTACTATATATTATTACCTATTAAACAAGTGTTTCAACTTTCATGCTTCTTAGTCTGTTCTATTCTTTCACAACTAAAAATAGTAGTAGTAATATTCGAAAAGAAAAATCCATTAAATCAACATCAAATTAAAATATCATTTAATTAAATTATTTAAAATTCTCGTCTCACATCCTCGCTGTAATTAATGTATATTTTTATGACTTATGAGCAGTACATTTGATACGGCTTTGTCAAAATATATGTCATCTTTACCCAATTAATACGTGTATGATGGACTTACCCAGTATCCACTCTTCTGACTGACCCACCCCTTTGGTCTCTATATATAGCCACAAACACCCCCCTAAAACTAAAACCAAAACATCTATTGAATATTACTCTGTTTTCCTCTCTCTCTCAGAACACAAAATGGAATGCAAAGTGAACAGCACACCATCAACCCCAATAATCCATGTTCCCACCATGTTCTCTAATTCAAACTCTCCTCCATCTTCATCTTCTTCACCTCCTTCTTCTCACTGTTCTCCCTCTGCTGCTGCTGCTGCTGCTCCTCCACCACCACCGCCACAAGTAGTGGTTAGCCCTTGTGCTGCTTGCAAGATCCTCCGCCGCAGGTGTGCCGACAAGTGTGTCTTAGCTCCCTATTTCCCTCCCACTGATCCACTCAAGTTCACCATTGCTCATAGAGTCTTTGGAGCCAGCAACATCATCAAGTTCTTGCAGGTAATGTACTTACACTTTCTCTGCATTCATTACCAAACACTTTTTTTTTTTTTTGGTTTTTGGGTGCGTGTCACCATTGAACACTTCAGGGCAAGACATTTTCTAGAAAGACAACAAAAAAATTAGTTAAATTGTCTCTGATCATTTCAGAGAAACAAAATCATTGGTTTTGGTCAAAAGTGGAAGGAAAAGCTAGATAGGGGCTTACCTAATTGATGTGCATTATGGGTTGTTTTCTAACTTCCTAACACATCAAATTTATGCATAATTCTCCCTCCTTTTTTAACTCTAGCAACCACTTTGTCACTTTTTACAAAATAAAAAAAAAAGGGCCAAGTCAAATAAAATGTTGCAAACTGCTTATTTATCTTTTCTTTATTTCTTTGGTGCTCCCCATAGAGTGACCAATGGGATCACAGGTCAAAATTAGGTACCCTCATTTGGAATTTTTCCACTAGGTCCGTTAAATTTGGCCAAAGGGGTATTTTTAAAATGAAGTTCGCAACCATAATTGACATGACAACGTTCTAGTTTTAGTAGTCTCCATAAATGTAACGTGACCGCAACTAAGATCATATTTTCCCACAATTATTTTCAATGACAGTAAATGTAATATAACTATAATCGCAATCTAAAACCTTGACTTGCAATAACACCATTTTTTCCTAATCACTCCAATTCTAATTACAAAGAGATCAATTGTAGTTAACAACAATAGAATTGCATTAATTTTTCAGGAACTACCAGAATCACAGAGAGCAGATGCAGTGAGCAGCATGGTTTATGAAGCAAATGCTAGGATCAGAGACCCAGTGTATGGCTGTGCAGGTGCAATATGCCAACTTCAAAAGCAAGTTAGTGAGCTACAAGCACAGCTGGCCAAAGCACAAGCTGAGATGGTCAACATGCAGTGCCAACAAGCTAATTTAGTTGCACTAATTTGTATGGAGATGAATCAATCACAGGACCACAACATGCTTCAGCCTCAACCTCATGTTGATATGAGCTGCTTCTTAGATGACAACAATTTTGGTTCTGCTTGGGAGCCTCTATGGACATGAAACTAAGGAATTGTATTTTCTTGATTAGATATATCTATTCTATTTGATATAAGATAAGTTGTTCCATAGTAACTTTTAAACTTTCAACCTCCAAGTGGGGGGAGGATATAATGAAAATCATACTGAGGAAATTTCAATAAAGTCATTAATTAGTTATATGGTAGATAAGGGTAATGGTGCTTGCTACTTTATTAGTCATTTCATGAGCCAAACATTTGACAATGAAAAAAAAAAAGAATAAAAGAAAAAGAAGAAAAACATAATTGATGACGGTCGTCTCCAATAAAATGATTTAAGAGAAAAAGGGTGATAAAAGAAGAAAATGAGTACAATTTGTTTGAGTCAGCATTACCAAAAACAAATCTGCGACTGTTTCGGTCGCCTAATTTTTCTTTTTTAAATTGAGAAATGAAATTTAAGCCATTATAGTCAAACTTTTTTTTTGGTAGAACCATTATTGTCAAACTAACTGTGGACAATATGAAAGATCCTTATCTAATACTCCCTCCGATCCACGATATAAGAAATAAATGAGTCCATTTTTTTATCCAAAATATAAAAAACATACAACAATTTTCATACTTATTAAATGTTGATTTCCAATGTTACCCTTATTAATTATCGTCATTAATTATAGACCATCAGAATATTAATTAAAATTAGAAATGGTGTTTTTGGAAATTTATATGAATATTAATTACAATTAACTCATTTCAATATATTTTCTTGGTCTATGTATTTTATAGTTTTGTTTATTATATTGTGAACCGGAGGGAGTATGATCCAAACTACAGCTATACCTTAATTTCTGTCTGCAGTAACTACAGCGCTGATAGTCTCCTTAATCTGTTCGAAGTTAGCCATTTTAAGACTAAGGATTCGTTTGTTTGTGGGTTTTTCAAGAAAAAAAAATTACTTTTTAATCAAAATACAAGTCTATAAAAAGTTAACATAATTAATCGGTTTTTCTAAGAAAAACTTTAAAACAAAAAAGAAAAGGAAATTTTGGTACTTTTCTCAAAAAATAGGAAGAGTCGCTTCTAATAAAAGCTCCAAAAATAAATATACTATAAAAGCATTTTTTTCAAAACTTTTTTAAATGAACACAAAATTATATATTTCTCGTAAATTTTTTCTAAATTAGTCTTCATTTTTCTTGTCTTTCTCGTTTAGAAATTTACGTTAACCCTTATCTTAAACTTTCACCGAACAAATTTTTTAAACTTTCATCAAATACAAAGGAAAAAAATATCCTTGCCTACAAGGGTGAAAATATAAAAATAATTAAGATCAATTTTAATTTTAAAAAACAAATAAATTAAGACATAAAAATAGTTAGAACTTTATTGGTATATTAAATATTATATTCGACAATTATAAATGCCAGATTCATAGTTTAAAAATAATAATTGGAATGTAATGATATAGATTTTTTATATCGTCGATCAATCATGAATTAACATAGAAATTAATTGATATACATTGTCAGTGTAAATGTTTTTTACACTGTCAACCAATAATAAATCGGCACGTCATTGAATATTTTTTATTTTTATCCAAATCACCTTAAAAATCATTTATACCATGAATTGTGATTGGTTAACAATGTAAAAAACTCTACACTGACAATACATACCAATTAAACTCGTTAAGATATCATTAAAAGTGTTTAATTTTATAATAACTATCTTGAAAGTCGTATATGAAATGATGTATGATTAGTTAATAGTATTAAAATTTTTACATTGATGATATATTAAAATTAAACTCCAAAAAATAGTTGTTTGAAATTCACTTTAAATTTGATATGTATGATTATCATGGCCGGCCCTGAGAATGTAGCATCGTTAAAACTCTTGGGGGAGAGCTTTGTCGTCCTTATGATCCTACCCGACTCAATGGATTAGTCTTCGCAGTTACGCGTCCCAAAAAAATATGTATAATTATCACTGTAATGTTATCACCCGATTAAATGTTTATATTTATAATTTTTACCTTAGTCATTCAGTGATGTACGTAAACTACATAAGCATTAGTATTATAATACATGAAGTCCGGGAATCCCACGCAACAAAATTACGTTTGCTAATACCAACATGGTGTGGCATAGTCGGCGAATCCCACGTAAACTACATAAGCATTTGATTCCTAGTTCATGCGTATGGAAGAACATCTGTTGGAAAAGGTCAACCCCTTAAATGGATCTCGGTACCTCGAGAGATTAGTCTCTGACTCTCGACCGGAGGATCCCTTGTTAAAAAAAATTAGCTTTGCTAATTGCTATGACTCAATATATGAGTGGAACAGTTCTTTTGATTTGAAAGGCTTAAAAAATGATTAGGTAGATGTAACAGTGCAATCATTTGGTTAAGTAAAACGCGCTTTGTTGTTTATCTTTCAATTTTTATCCTTAACCCTTCATTTTTTTTCCTCGTTGCCCAACAAAAGCTGGCAAACGCTTTCTGTTATACACCATCTTCTGTCTTCTCACTTGAAAACCTCATTGATCCATGACATAGACAAAAAATGAAAAAGAAGAAGAAGAAAGAATTATGAAGTCATAAACTAGCTTTTCATGCTTTAACCCGTTGTTTACATTTTACGCTAAAAAGGATGTCTTCACAACCATGTGCTCGTCGAGGTACTCCCATCATCCAAACAAAGTGACATTGAAATCGAAAGCTCAAAGTCAAACCCCAAATTATACATAAATATTTCACCATGATGACTTACTTTTCGTTCATTAGGTACATGCATGTATCAAGGAGTTGCAAAAATTATTGCTATTATTATATATGCGCATAAAAAAGTAAGAACAAAAACTTTAAAAGAAAAAGCAATAAAAAGTCTAGAAAAGAAACGGAGACTGATAATATGAAGTGAAAAAGATATCTTGTAGTTTTTTCTTGGGGTTCAACGTTTAGCTTGGGCTTACTTGCAATTTCTGTTACTCTTTCTATTTGAGTTAATTTGAGAGTACTGGTACTCATTTCAATATATCTTTTGTTTATAAAAAAAAAAAGAAGAAGAAAAACTAGGATAAAAAAGTGGATTCGAATTCTTGAGAGCATGCTTAAGGAAATCATCTATCTAGTAGTGGATAATCAAAAAAAAATTATTGTTATTTTTCACAAAAATTAATGTTAATATAATGAAATATATCCACCCCTATCCCAACCTAATTAACACCATTGGAGCGAGAGCGAGTTTAGGTTAGGGTGAACCCGATCGGTTCCCCCCAATATATATTAAATGGATATTATTTTATTTTAATTATTAATAATATGATTATTTTTTACTAGATTAATAATTTTTATATATTGTTTAGTTTATATTATATAATAAATTAATTTAAGCTAATAAAGTGTTATTAAATAAATTATTTTTAAATATTTATAAATGTAGGACGGGAAAAAATAGATACAACTTTAATTTTGATTTATTTTTGCAGAATAAATGTGAATTTTAAACTCTAAAAATGTAAGACGAATCGAGATGAGCAGAAATTAAATCTAGCACATTGGATATATCCATTTGAAACCAAGTAATTAAATCTATTAAGACAAAATAAGTAATAAAAAGTGTGACACAATAAGGGACAACATAAGCAGAAAAGTGTGACACAATATCCGAGTCATAACACAATTTTTTTAAATTTTTCAGTTTATTGTTTGGGTTGGTTGATACACACATAACATACACAGAATTATAATGTAAAACGTACTACTATATTTTTTTGGAGTTTATAACAACAATGATTAGGACATTCCAAAACGTTATGATTATAGCGGTGGCAACAGTGGCGGTGGTAGCAGCGACAATGGCGGTTGTGAGAGAGAGAAGGAGGTAAAGAGTAAGGAGCAGAATTTTGGTGTTTATATGTTTAGTGTTGTCAACAAAATGTCCATGGATAACAAATAAATTATGAGTTTTGTATTATCCTTTCAATAACTATTCTGTTATCTGTTGGCAAGTTTAAAAATAAAACAAATTAAAAAAAATAAAAATGATTTATATTCTACTGTTTATTTTTTAGGAAATAAACTATTTGATTTTTTTAGAGTTTAATTGATATATACTGTCATTGTAAAGGTTAACACTGTCAACCAATAATAAATCGTCATGTAATTGAAAATCTTTGATTCTTATCCAAATCACATTAAAAGTCATTCATACAATGATTTGTGAAACACTAACAATACATACCAATTAAACTCATTTTTTTATAAAGAAAAGTATATTAATTGAGAGTACGAGAGTAGAGGTAAAGGTACTCCAACCCGTATACAAAAACATGATAGTGGATTGATTGGTAAATCACTCCCATACATTGCCCTTAGGACTTCATGTGTGGAGATCGTCTCCTTCTGCATGACCTTTCTGATGTTTCTCTCCCTTGTAGATAGATTTTTAGTTTAGCTGGTTTTTTTATGTTAAAAAAAAAACTAAATATAAGTGACAAAGTCTTCGTCCCTGAGTGATTCCCTTCCAAAATATAAAGGGAAGGAATATCTCATCCAATTTTCTCGCTCGTCACTTTCTCAGTGCTCCATTATTTTACTGTGTAGACCAAAAAACAGTATTTTCCATGATAGATAGATATGCATAAAAAAGAAGAAAAAAATTCAATTCACATGCATAACCAGTTCGCTTAAATTCCATTCGCAAGCATCTACTTCCGATTGTTCATACCTTGCATGTATCTTTCAAATTAAATGCCAGCAATTTGTCTTCTTATCGAACCTAGTTTCTCGTCAACTCTATTTATCTATCTCTGCAAATAATTTGTATTTACATAAATAACTCTTCATTTAGCGTATATAGGTTTGTGTTGTCTAAGGTGCATCACCAATCAAAGTGATGTATTAATACACCATCCAGGTGATATAGAATATGGTTCAATCATCTTGCCACTTATGTTAGTTAAAATATCAAAAAGTAGTGTTTGAACATAAGTTGAAAAGTCAACTAACTCATATAATAAAATGAATGAATCAGATTGCATCACATGGATGGTATACCAATACAATATTTGGTGAACGGTGCACTATATCCTTCACCTTTGCTTGATTATATATAATATTGTGCGATAGAATTCAAAGTCAAAACACAGATGACTAGAATTTGTACACAGTAATGGTATATTGGCGTGTTCCCCTGCAAACTTTTCAAATGTGAGAATCAGTGAACCAAGATGATAATTACTTGAACCTTTGCAAGTTCTTCGAAGATTCTATAAGTTCATGATTATTAAGTTCCCAGCCACCTAATTAATTCACTTAACACAGTCAAGAAGAATAAATATCAGAAATTTCTTCGTACTAAAGCAATCCACACGAAATGGAATCGATGCATGTTCATATAGTTTCAATGGAACAACTCTTCAAGAATAGTTAAAATATATTACACTTGGCTCATTTCGCATTTGATCGTGACAAATGTTTCCTAATCCTAATCTCTAATTCATTTTTCGTATAAAGATCCATCACCCAATCTTTGTACTCTTCTTATTCTTTGATTGTCGCTTGTTATAATTATTTTTCATGCCTTCCCGAGTTGTCAAGTCTATGGTCTATTGCTTTATGTTCCTTGTCAAATTCTTCCCCCTTAATTAGTACGGCAACAACACAAATTGTTAGAAAATGAAATTTTGTAAGCATGCTAGAAACTGAAAGAGATTAATCGAACATGTTCAATTAGCTAGCTGACAAAAATTGACCAGCAATGCCTGGTTTTTCTCTGTCATTAGCAGCCTCATATGACGTGCACCTAGCTAGTCTTGGCTTCTATATATCCCCATATCCCTAACGTTTATGGAGCTTTGTGTGAAACCCTTGAATTAGGAAGGAAGGGATTAATGCATGTTATGTGTATACATAGTTTTCGGATTATTAATGATTCGATCTATAGAAGAAGAAAAAAAAAAGATATAGCTTCCCTAAAGTGGCATGCTATGACTTGATGGCAACAAAAGATTGAGACCTCAGAGATATTTATTTTGTTTACGCACGGTTAGTTATATCCCCACTACTTGTCACAATACCTACCCCGTCAATGAAGTACGACTAGTACCTATACTAGTTTAAGTTGGCAAGTAACACATGGAGTCAAGAGCGTTCTAAATTATTCATCCAATCAGACTTAATTATATTAATTAATATGACTAATGGTGAACTATATAAAGATGTGTGTGTGGGTGGGAAAACACCATGTAAAATACCCTATTATATATACTTTAGCTGACTAGGGAAATTGAAGAGAAAGTTCTAGGTCGTGCTTCTAGACATTGTGTAAGAAATAGGTGGCGTTTGGAAGAGCTTATTTAAGTTTTTTTTGATTTATCTGATGACATGAGCTCTTATGCAGTATGTTTGGCAGAGCTTATAAAAATAACTTATGCCATCCCATAAGGAGTTTTTAACTTATTTTCATAAGTCAATGAGAGAAGCTTATGGAATTATCATAAGAGCTTATGCACTAAACACCCTCTCCATGTTTTTTACTATTCGAATTCTCTCATGCCCCTTTCTTTCTTTTTCTTTCTTTAAGCGCTTATGACATAAGCTCTCATGTGATAAGGTCTTATGTGACAAGCTCTTAATTAAGTTGTTTACCCAAACGCACCCATGGTCTTAATTGTCATTTGTCAAGCCCCTCTTGACCTTTAGAGGAATAATTATAAGTAATTGAGCAGCCTGCAGGGGACAAAAATCGTAGTGTTTGTTTTAACTTTTAATATCAACCTTTGGAATACTTAGCATCATTGACATGACTAACATGAATATCACTTACGTTTCGTAATTAAGTATCCTAAATTTGTTTCGGTCTTAATTAAATTTGTAAATGATTAAAACAACTAATTAATACTAGCTAGTTTACAAGACTTCAATTATCAAAGTTTTATCTATTACATTGGCAGTGTGTCTTGCCAAGGTTTGGTTTATTTCCTATTTCCTGTTTTCTAGAATAATCATAATAAGAATAATTATAAAATTATTATTAGTATTTTCTTTTCATTCTATTTCTTGTCTTCAAAGATTTTATATAAAAAACAATAAAAACAAATAAAAAATTGTTTACCTTGTTTACATTACATGGATGGATGTGTATAGCGTAGGATAAAATTAAATGAGGCCATGGAAAGTACATTAAATTTGTTGCTATGAAGCACTTAATCTAAGTTGATGATACAACCTCCATCAATCTGACTTCATCGTCGTGTGTTAAAGTGGGATAAGGATGTGCCTTTTAATTCTGTAAATTGCTGTCGAGTTTGAACTTTTGGCGTTTGGACTTCGTGACGGCAATGACGGGGTTCGTTTTCGCAAGAATTGAAATGGGGAAACGACTCGCATTTTCTCATTTTTCATCCATAGCTTACACTTCTGGAATGAAAAGAACTGCGTTGACTTTCTCGAAGTTGGAAAATTTGCGGTATACTGCCTCTCTTCATATTATAATGAAGCACATGTATTAAGGAGGTTAATCACATTGAATCTTGTAAAAAAATTAGGTTTGTTATCTAAATTATTTTTTATCTAAAACTTCAATCTTCATTAAATGAGTCATTGAAATTTGTATTAAATGAAGAATATTTTGGGAATAATGTCATTAAATGAGTCATTGGAAAACAAAATTTGCTTATATATAGGATCAAAAACCTTGAGACTTTTTTGCTTATATATTGGACCGGAGGGAGTATTGATCAAGTGATTTCAAATTAATATAAGGCTATTGTGAACACCCACTTTTGTCCGTCTTCTTTTTATTCTAATTTATGATATTATGCTTCAAGGAGACTAAAAATAATAGTGAAGAGAGAAAGAAGAAAAAGAAAACAATAAAGAAAGGAGGGGGCTCATAATTAATTTGCTGCTGGACGAGGTCCAGGCCAATCCATTGCACTTCTTGTGGACGGGATGGTCTCGTCCATTGCTTTGAATTGTTGTTGGACGCGGTCCGGGCCACCCCTTTTAATTTGCCGTTGGACGCGGTCCAGGCCAGTCCATCGCACTTGCAGATGGACGGGATGGTCTCGTCCATTGCGTTGGACTTGATGTTGGACGCGATCCGGGCTAGCCCCTTGGACTGGCTGTTGGACGCAGTCCAGTCCATTGCATTGGACTCACTTGTTAGACGAGGTGGTCCCGTCCAGTCCATTGCTTTGAACTTGCTGTTGGACAGGGTAGTCCCGTCCATTGCTTTACACTTGCTGATGGACGGGGTGGTCTCGTCCATTGCTTTGATGGACGGAGTGGTCCCGTCCATCGCTTTGCACGTGCTGATGGACGGGAGGATGGTCCCGTCCATTATTTTACACTTGCTGTTGGACGCAGTTCAGTCCATTGCTTTGAACTTACTGATGGACGGGGAGGTCCCATCCATTGCCTGGCACTTGCTGTTGGACGGAGTAGTCTCGTCCATTGCTTTACACTTACTGATGGATGGGGTGATCCCGTCCATTGCTTTGATGGACGAAGTGGTCTCGTCCATTGCTTTGCACTTGCTGATGGACGGGGTGGTCCCGTCCATTGTTTTACACTTGCTATTGGCTCCGCCCAGTCCATTTCTTTGATGGACGGAGTGGTCCCGTCCATTGCTTTGCACGTGCTGATGGACGGAGTGGTCTCGTCCATTGTTTTACACTTACTGATGGACGGGGTGGTCCCGTCCATTACATTACATTACACTACACTTGCCAATGGAAGGGGTGGTCCCGTCCAGTCATTACACTTGCTGATGGATGGGGTAATCCCGTCCATTGCTTTGCACCTGCTGTTGGACCCGTCCAGTCCACTACACTTGCCAATGGACGGGGTGGTCCCGTCCAATCCTGTCCCTTTTATTTCTGTTGGACGAGGGGGTTCCGTCTACTTCAATTATTTTAATTTCTGTTGGATGAGGAGGTTCCGTCCACTGCAATTATCTTTTCTTGTTGGACGAGGAGGTCCGTCTAGTGTATATCTACTTTTGCATATCTAAGTTTCTGTTGGGACGAAGAGATTCCGTCCACTGTAATTTTATTTTCAGGCTGAAGGCTAAAGAATAAAGGAAGAAGAAGGAGAAGATAAGGAAGAAAGGACGAAGAAAACAAGGAGAAAAAGACAATCAACAAAAAGGGAAGGAAACTCAGTTACGCCTCCTATCCACTTTACATATCAGGCAAGACCTCTTTTCCTCCTCTACCCACTGGTCCTTCTTCCTCCTTACCTCCTCCATCGTTTTAACCTAGTAACCCCACTCCTAACCCTAAAAAGCCATCATACACATCAGACAAAACCCCCCATCTCCTTCTCTTTTCAAACACGCAGCCTTTAGGATAAATCACCTCCTTTTCTGCTACTCACGCCTCCCCATCTGGACACACGCTATTTCTGCTTAAAACCCCTCATCTCTTTCTCTTTTCAAGCGTGCAACCCTCACATCAAATCACCTCCTTTTCTGCTACTCACGTCGCCCCATTTGGACACATGCTATTTCTGCTCAAAACCCCTCATCTCTTTCCCTTTTCAAGCATGCAACCCTCACATCAAATCACCTTCTTTCTGCTACTCATGTCGCCCCATCCGGACACACGCTATTTCTGCTCAGAACCCCCCTCTTTTGCACCTCCTTTACCCATTGGTCTTTTCTTCTTTCCTCATCTTTTCCCGCCTTAACCTAGCAGCCCTACTCCTAACCCTAAAAAGCCATCACACCCATCAGACGAAGCCTCCCATCTCCTTCTCTTTTCAAGCGTGCAACCCTCACATCAAATCACCTCCTTTCCGCTGCTCAGAACGGCCCAAGTCTTGGGTTTCATACAAACCGACCTTAAAGTCAATGGAGAAGAAGCAAGAAGCCTTCCTCCTCCGTCTATAAAATGAAAGGAAAAAGATAAGAAAAAAGGAGAGGACATTTTTTTAGGGGAGAACACTATTCTTGAGAGGAAACGAAAGATCAGAGAAGAGATAGAGAGGAACGATACAAAGAAAAGAAAAAAGAAAGAGAGATTTTTGTGGTAAGGAAGAGAGATCAGAAGACCGAGTTTCCTTTTATCTTCCCTATTATTAGAAGTGGTTAAGAAGGAAGAGCTGAAGGAGCCAGGGAGATTGAATGTAAAAACTTCGATCTTAAAATCTTACCATTGGGAGTAAACAAAATCATTCTTATTCTGCTCCCATTTGGTAATCTTTGTTCTTTTTCGTTGATATTATTAATAAACTTCTCTTGACACTCTTATTTCTCTGTGCTTCTGTTCTCTGGATAAGTTGGTAAAAAGTTTCATTTCTACGTTCCTGTTCCATTTTCAAGAGACAAAAATTATTTATTTTACATAAAAAATAGAGGATGATCACTTGATTAAAACACTAGTGGAAAATATACATTAGACGGTAAAGGTTTACGTCAGTTAACCAAAAGCTAGACGTTAAAAAGGAGGCAGTGGCAGTTTTGTCAATATCAGACTTCATTAATTCAATTTTAACGTCAGTTGTTTTAATGACTGACGTTAAAAGTGAAGTGACTCACTTTTAACGTCAGTTCAATAAAGAACTGACGTTAAAAGTGAACATTTTAACGTCAGTTCGAAAAAGAACTGACGTAAGAAGTAAGTCTCTTCACTTTTAACGTCAGTCCCTACATCAACAGACGTTAAAGGTTATTTTAATAATTTTTTTTATCTAGTATACGATTCCTTCCGCATTGCCTTCCTCAAAGTTTCAGTTTCACATGAATTGCTTTGATGTTTTGTGTTTCTGTTTTGAAAACTAAAATATATGTGCGAAGTATAAGTTGAATCAATAACCCAAACCGGATCTCATTCATGAAGTGTAATCTGATGATCGATCGATGAGAAGATTGAAAGGGTTTAAAATCCTATAAAAAGTTACATTGAAAGGGTTTAAAATCCTATAAAAAGTTACATTGAAAGGGTTTAAAATCCTAAACATTAAAGCTACATCCCATCAGAGAGTTTTATGAAATATGCCAAAGGGAAAACTATATATACTCCGAAGACCTCAGAAAACTGGGGGGCATGAGAGAGCTCAAGAGAGAGGCAAAAACAGGTGCACTAGATCTGTTTCAAGCAAAGGCAGTGGTTCCAGAGACTTCCAAGACGGTCACTTGCTGCCAAAGCTGAGGTTTTGGAACTGTGACCCCCGAGCACCTGATTAGCCCGGCAGCAGTTGATTCTCCGGAAGGTGATAAGGTGAGCAACTCACATAATGTAATTTACTCAAACTTATCACCCATGTAATGTAATTTACTCAAACTCAGAAGTTGTTTGACCATTAAGACAAAGACCTTTGAGTCTAGGAATAGGAAGAAAGAGTGATGAAGTTAATCTCCACGGCAGAGCCCATATGTGAAAGCAGAAAATTAAAAGGATGGAACGAAGCTATTTATAGGAGCAAGTGGATGGAAGGAAGCTATTACTAAGCTAGCTATTCCGATTTTCTTGAAAACTTATCTATAAACTTAATGCTCATTAAGAGGATTGAGTTACAAGGTGCATGGGTAAGTAGCACAAAGTAGTCAAATGAATGAATGTTTTTGCAGATATCTATACACTTTTAACGTCAATTGTTTAAAAAAACCGGCGTTAAAAGTGTTTTTAAAATAAAAATATTTATTGTTAACGTCAGCTTTTTTAAAAAGCGGCGTTAAAAGTTTGATTTTTACTTCAGTTAAATAAATATCTGACGTAAATAATCCTATATATTATAAACGTGCAGAATGAATATTGGAAATAATGTAATTAATATACGGGAACTTGGCAGTCATAAATTAAGTTGATGTTAAAAATGAGGTGGTGGCAGTTTGTAAATATTAAATCATTATTTGCGTCAGTTCAATAAATAACTGACGTAAATAATTATGAAACTCATTTCATTGCTTGTCATGTCCCTGTTGTCCCTCTTAACGCAGATCACTCCATATAGTACTGCAGTTTATTTCTAAACCTTTTTTTTTAATTTATACAAGTTTATTTTTAATTTTTATTAATTAGCTTGAATTAGTAAACAAATTCTTGTGCAAATTAAAATAAATAAACACTTAACAGAAAACAAGTTATATGTATAATCAAATCGTATGACATTGAAGCGATTCATAAGTTAAAATTACATGATTAAAAGATAAAAAATTTCTGCAACATAGCCCTAAAATATAAAAAAGTTTCTGCATCAACATCATTTTCTTCTCAGTCCTGTCATCAGAAACTCCAATGGATGCATCACCTCCTCCCTCACTTGAATTCCATGATGCAAAGTAAATCCTCAGTCACTAGCAGCGAAAGCAAAGTGAAAGGGATCTTTGCATCTTTCTTCTTGATGGAATTCCTTGATGCATCATCTTGAATCCACAATCACTTTCTTCCAAAGCAAAGTGAAAGGGATAAAGGGATGAAATAAAGTGAGAGAATCACATTACGTGATTCACCCAACCTTAATATCCATGTAATGTGATTTACTCAAACTCAGAAGTTGTTTGACCATTAAGACAAAGATCTTTGAGTCTATGAATAGGAAGAAAGAGTGATGAAGTTAGTCTTCATGGCAGAGCCATATGTGAAGCAGAAAAATTAAAAGGATGGAAGGAAGCTATTTATAGGAGCAGTACAAGGTGAATAAGCTATTCTGATTTTCTTGAAAACTTATCTATAAACTTAATGCTCATTAAGAGGATTAGGTACAAGGTGAATGGGTAAGTAGCACAGTAGTCAAAGGAATGAATGTTTTTGCATAAACTAATAAACTTTTAACGTCCGTTGTGTAATACAAGCGGCGTAAGAAGTTGTGAGTGTTTTTAACGTCGTTTCTTAATACAATCGGCGTTAAATATATGACCTTTAACGTCGGTTGTTACTAAAAACGCGACGTCGAAGTGTGAGTGTTTTTAACGTCGGTTTTTAAGACAAGCGGCGTTAAATATATGACCTTTAACGTCAGGTTTTACTAACAACCGACGTAAAATGTTGTTTTATTTTAATTATAACGTTTACACCCGCGCTTCTCGCACACTCTCTCATACGTCTCTTTTCATCTCGCTCAACCCTCACTCTCAACCTTCACTCTCGCTCTCACTCTGCCCTAATCGCGAGCTCATCTCCACCGCAACCACCGCGAGGGCTTCTTCGCCACCACCGTGAGGTACACTCTTAACCCCTAACTCTGTCTTTCCCGCTCATTCTTTGCAATAACTTGACATCTCTCTTTCCCCTTCCCGCGCACTAACTCTCCTTGTCCCTCTGCTCTCAGTAACCACATCGAACGTTGGCCACCACTCGAGCTTCCCCCCACCACCCCACGAGCGCCTATTTCTGGTGAGTCTTTAATTAGGGCACATTTTTTTATTTTTGGTTTGGAGTGCATGCATGTTGCTCTGCTGGTTTGAAACTGTAGTATCAGTAGTTGAAACTTGAAACTGTGAGTTTGAGTTGTTTGGAATGTCTCTATTTTTGGTTTTGAGTGTATGTTGAAACTGTAGTCTCAATAGTTGTAACTTTAAACCGTGAGTTTGAGTTGTTTGGAATGTCTCTATTTTTTGGTTTTGAGTGCATGTTGCTCTGCTGGTTGATCTGTCGCGGCCGTGATGCTCATCACGGCTAGGCCGTGATCAGTTCTGCCTATGAGGGTCTGGTTCAGTTGGCACGTTACGGCCGTGATGGACATCACTGTCAGGCCGTGGCCAGTGCTTGGCAATCTTCAAAAACTATAGTTTTCAATCTCCCGTATTGTCCTTATATTGGATATATGTTTTGTATATCTATAGGACCTATCTAGTTATTTTTATTTATACTTCTGTATTTATTTTGAGTTATAACCTATGTTAATAAATATATATTGTTTCCGAACAGGCATACATATGGATCAGTCGGATAGCCCACATGCACAGGAGGACACTGTAGGGGCTACGCAGGACCCGATCACGCCTACGCCTGATTCTAGTGTAAGTTTACATGTTATATACTATCTTTAGTCCTTATTTTTAATGTAAGTTTATAATGTTACAACCCTCTATTTTATCTTTTTTTTTTGTCCATACAGACATCACAGGCTCATAGGAAACGGGGTAGAGGAGCCACCTCGTTGAAGAAACTAGAGAAGGACAGGCAGAGCGGACAGAAGCTTGAGGTGTCCTTCGATGCTAATCTAAATGCCCAGGGACCTCGTGCTAAAGAATTTAATAAGTGGGTGTTTCTACAAGCGAAGCAGCACGTAAGCATCAACTACAACCACTGGAATGACGTTCCACAGAACGTTAAGGATCAGATTTGGGAGGCTATCACGGTATTTTACCTTTACATTCGTTTGATTTACATTATTAGATCATTATCCGAGTTATAATCCATCCAGTTGTTATATATGTATCTAATGTGTAGGTAGCTTGATCGTGCCAAATGACGAGGATCATCGTCATAAATGTATGAAAATGGCATCAAAGCGTTGGAATGGGTTCAAGCATGATCTTACCAGGTACTATGTATCAGGGAAGAAGCGGCTTGATAAAATGTTCTCGGATTATCCCTGGATTGATCGGGATACTTGGGATATGTTTGCCAGGAGTCGACAGGATGGAGAATTTCAGGTTGGTTGATTAAGTTAATTTTGTATGCTTATTATAGATCATTTAACTGTATTTAATTATGTGTTTTTGTTTGAATAGGCTAAGGCAAATAAGGGTCGGCGAGAATCGAGACGAAGAACGTCCACCGCCACACCATGTCTCGGGGTGGGTACCGGACTCGGATCGAGCGAGATGATGGCGGATAGGCCGAGGGCGAAGGAGGAAGAGCACTCTGCTAGGATTGAAAGAGGAGAGGTGCCCGAGGGCACACCATCAAGTCCTCCGTCGGACATCGACCGCGAGGATGTCCGGGTTAGCCGGCCGCATGACAAAGACGGGATCTTTTAAAGCTGATGCCACTCGCGAAGTGGCAGATAAGATTGTAAGTAAATAATTAACTTGATTTCAATTGATATTTGTATAGATATTTGCAATACTTTTCACTTGCACGTTTTTTCATTTTTTTTCATTGTAGATGGATCTTAAAGCAAAATCCTCCCAGGGCGCATTCGTCCCTTCTGGACGGCAGGACGTCTTGATGACTGCTCTAGGCAAGAAAGACCATCCTGGTCGGGTTCTCGGTGTTCCTGGGAACGTGACCATCAAACAATATTATGGCAAGTCTGCTTCACGAAAGCGGGTGGTCAATGAAGCATCAATTTTGGCTGACATTACTCAGCACCTCATGTCCAACCCAGCTATTACATCACATCTGATGCAAGGCTTAATATTCAACCCAGAATTCAAGCAAGCGCTTGCCAGAGAGCTTTCCTCCGTCGGTACATCCCAGGACACCGCAGGGCTTGCCAACCCTTCACATGTGAGCACAAAAGAGAGTTTTAGTAGGGCACATGTGGAGGACGATGAGTTGGCAGCTAGGGAGCGGGAGTTGGGAGTCCAGCGCCATGAGCATGAGTTGGAAATGAAAAGGCGTGAGCTTGAGTTGGACTCCAAACGACGTGAGCTCGAAATGTTAACAAAGGTATTTATTCATTATTAATGTCCAAATTAGTCAAATAATTACTTGTGTTTTTTTTTAATTATCAACAACTTATCTATTTTATTTTTCCTAAACTGAAGGCCAAGTCGACGTCGGTGTCGCTGTCACCTATCACTCGTTTGTTCTCACTTGGTGAGGATTATGCATTTGAGATTTTTGTATGTCCATTGGATCACGATGGATGGGTGGCACGCCCAGATCAACAGAGGATATTTTCCTTCGTTGGTGACGATCTCGGGAACGCCTGCAGAAATAACATCTGGATGAACAGCAATGTCATCAGTCTCTGGTGCACGTAAGTTAATTTTAATTTTATAACTTATTTATTTTTGGTATTTTTCCATTTAATAATTTATTTTAATTTCAATATATATATTATGTAATTAACATCCACACCTTTTCATATCTTAGGTATCTCCATCGTCTTCAGCTTGATAAGGGCGTTGCATCAGTTTACGGTTTCTTAGATCCGTCAATCCTTGTGCCCGAATTCTTTGCTAAAGATGCATTGAGTAAATACTTAGGGAACTTGTTGGGAGACAATCCGAAAGAATTATATCTGGCTCCCTACTGTATGGAACGCCATTGGCAGTTGTTCGTACTTCACCCGTCTAGGCATACTGTCATATTCTTTCGCTCTCTCCACCAAGATCCGCCACCGAAGGTGGTGGAAGTCAGTAAATAAGTAAGTAACTAATCTTAAATCTAATTTAAGTTTTAATATCAGTTGTTTTTAGTTTATTACACACATGATATATGAGTTTGTTAATTGATCGACATGATTATTTGTTTATGATAGCGCGCTGAAGGCGACTAGCATAAGTTGCGCCAACGGGAGAAGTAGGACTTCTAAGGCTAAAGCAAATCCTGTATGGAACATCCTCAAGGTTTGGTAGTTTATTTATCAAATAATTAATATTATAATTACTAATTTATATGTATATTCAATTTACGTTGAAATTAATTTTGTTGGTAGTCTCGATTTCAAACTGACGGGTGGTCGTGCGGTTATTATGTGATGCTTCATATGCTGAACATAGTCTCCGCATCTATTACGGATGGATGGAAGAAGGTAATATTTAAACAACTTGTTAAATTATATATTATAGTTTTGAAAATGACTTGCATTGATGTTATTGTTATTATTTGAACGTGTCTAGGCATTTATCGACCAATCGCCTATTGAAGAAGAAGAGTTAAGAGACTTGAGGATGCGCTTCGCTGAATTCTTCTTCAAGTATGCGGCTGAAAAAGGAATTGACAACATACCTCCGTACTACTTAGATGAATAGTTTTTTTGTTAGACTTTAGAAACTAATTAATAACATGTATATATATATCCTTAGATAGTTTTGTTTTTTAGACATTGGAACTAAAATTTATTTATATATATACATGGGTTTTGGGTTTAAGTCCCCCCATTGTTCAATTTTCCTTTGCAATTCTGTAATGTGTGTGATATTCTGTGTTACTGGGACTGAATGCAGGGATAGCTGAGGGGAGTGATATTTTAAAACTGAATTTAAAAAAAAAAAAAAACCTATTAACGTCAGTTGTTTATTACAACTGACGTTAAAATGATACCTTTAACGTCAGTTCTTTATAACAACTGACGTTAGTTTTAACAAAATCAACGTCCGTTGTCTTAAAGAACTGACGTTAATAGTTTTATGTTTAACGTCAGTTGTTTAAAAATCTGACGTTAATTTTTACAAAATTAACGTCAGTTTTGTTAAAGAACTGACGTTAATAGTTTTATATTTAACGTCAGTTCTCAACTGACGTTAAAATATTAACTATTAACGTCAGCTGTATTTACGTCAGTCAGTATTCTGACGTAAAAAATCAATTTTAACTGACGTAAAAAGCACTTACTGCACTAGTGAAACAACCTTATTTTTTTGGGTTGCCCTATGACAAATGTCATGTTCAACCCTTCAGATTTAGAGGTTGCCCTGTGGACTTACGTGCCATGTTCAACCTCATTTTAGTTTTAATAAAGAGATTCGCAACGGGTAAAACAAATATTTCAAAGTTACTAATAATTTACACAACTAATTTTGGGTAACCATTTATGGATGTTCTAGGGTGCCGTGGGGTTAAGTCTCCATGTCTTCCCTAGACATAACCGACTCCCGAACCCAAAGCTTTTCTTAAAAGGTTTTCCAACTTCCTTGAAACAAAATAAAGTTGGTGGCAACTCCATGTTTTCTCCTTAAGAGGGAAAAATAGCCCCTTTTTTTTGGTCGCTACAGATGACGACTCCACTGGGGACTTCTTTTAAGAGAGTCAAGCCCATAAAAATTGGTTTTGCAAATTTTTAGTAACTTGTAGCTTATTTGTTTCATCTTTTTATGGCTATATCTTGTTGTTTTTATTCCTTACAATAATTAAATGACAAAACTAAAAAATTTTTATTTTATTTTTGTGATGTTTGTTTGGATTGTCTCCTCTTATTTAAATGAGAAGATTTAGTTGTACGTATATTTTAACTCACGATATTATTATATATGTTTCACTAACAATGTTTTTGTTTCCTCCTCCTTGTTTTCCTTTTTCCCATGTTTTAACAATAGGATAGAGGACTTATAACCATTTTTGTATATATCTATATTTGTGTTTTGCAGGCTTTTCTTGTCTTCTCTTTTTATTTTTACTTTTAAGTGTTACAGGTTTATATGCCCCCTTCACACACATCACTATCACATATTGCACACACACTTAGCTCTATACCCGAGCTTGCTCAAAAACCCAAGGATTAGGCGGTGCTCTGACGTTGTTATTGAAGAGGTCTTGTACCTCCCAAATACTTGTCAGTTCACCACTCAGATTGTACATGAGGTCGTGGAATAGTCATATTGAGAGGGTTTATCCCTACTTGTGGCTAGACTCATGAATCATACTCTTATGAGGGCAATCTGGGGACCATGACTTTTAGAGGTCTAGACCCGTCCCAACTCTCACTAATAGAGCAGACCTAGTGGCCAACCTATTTAGAGTCCTAACTTTAAGGCGTGTCCATCCTTAGGTTTTACCTGGCTTAGGGCAAAAGGGGGCGTACTTTTCTTTCCTCTCTCTATTATCATTGTCGTGCATACTCATTGTGAATATTCACAAAACTAGGGGCATAACATTGCTGCCTCAAACCTGAATGACATGTTCGGATATTATTGCACGTCTAATAGGCACTATGTCATAATGAAGGTGATACATACCCATCAGGATTTTCAACCCCATTGGGTCCCCTACAACATGAATCATGCAAGATACATTTGTTTCACCATACTCATTTTTTCTCTCTTTTTTTCTTTTTTTTTCGTTGTGTCTCTTTGTTGGAAGATTTTGGTATTCACCTTATAGCAAGAACATGGAAAAGTTTGGTTCAGAAAAGAGTACTAGCAACGCGAGTTGTCCCAAGAAAAATATCAAGATCGATGTGACACTCAATGATGTGAAGAGGTTATGTGAACACAGTCAGCAAATGCCAGAAAAAGCACGCTCAGACTTTGCCAGCAAATATGGTAGAATACTAGACCTGTTGTGTGTTCTAGTGGAAGCTCCCGCTCTGAGTGCATTGGCCCAATATTGGAACTCAACTTTGAGGTGTTTTGAATTGCCTAACTTGGACATCACTCCAACCATGGATGAGTATGCTTATATGCTAAGACTGCACATTCAAAAGAAGACTCGCTTCTACATGTATTATGGACAATATGTAACAAATTGGAAGATAGCAAGCCTAATGGAGCTTCAACCGGAACAGATAGAGAAAACATAAAAGGGAACCACCAAAGGGTTGAAGAGGCGATTTTTGGAGGTGTATCTCAACAAGCTCGGCCAGCAACAACGATGGGTTACTTTCAACAAAGTACTAGCCCTCATGATATATGGGTTGGTGCTCTTTCCTTTTGTACCAGATCTGATTGAGCAGTCAGCCATGGATGTTTTCTGTAGGGTCGAAGAATATGGTGTGAACCCGGTCCCTGCTATCTTAGCTGAAACTTTCCTCTCCCTACAAGTTTGTCATCAGAATCAACAAGGAAAACTGCGATGTTGTGCATCAATATTGTATGTTTGGATCATAACTCACTTGTATGCTCGTGATAAAATTGATAGAACAGATGACCCGCTGAAAGGGTTCACTCGCATGCAACTAAAGCCACGTAAGCTATATGAGTGGAAACAAGAGAGTTTGATCAGATTGACTTGCGGTCGTTTAGTTGGACGTGCCCATGGTATAGCGAAGATTCAGTTGTATTTAGCTGTGGAAGTTTGTCAAATATTCCGTTGATGGGTCCCCGAGGTTGTGTATCATACTCACCAGCTTTGGTAATGCGTCAACTCAAGTGGACACAGGATGAACCCCCCAAAGAGCTGCTCGAGGGGATATTCTTCCTATACCAAGAAGGTGAAGGCATCAAAAGTCAAACGATGGCAGTAAGGTCAGCATGGAATGATATTCATATAAAAGGGTCGGAGGAATTAGGAAGGCGAGTCATAGCTCACACAAAAAGATATGAAGCATGGACAGAAGCAAGAAGAGGTTTCCCTTCTAGACCCGCATCCCCTCTCTGTAAGGAAAATAATCCTCTAGCCAAAGATCAAATGTTGAAAGAGATCGAAGTTTTAAAAGCTCAAATGAGGGTTTTTGATGAGAAAGACCAAGCTGCCAAAGTAACCATTATCACGCTCCGAAGACAAGTGCAGAAGCTGAGTTTACAAATCAAGCATTTGAAGGATGAATGCGCCGATGCCCATGAAGCCCCGAATCGTATAAAAAGGGCAAGAAAAGACAAAGAAGCAGAAATTCAGGGGCTGCTGGCAAAAATAGGATGTCAAGAGAAGATACTTGTCAAACTGCAGAAAAGGAAAGAAGAGCTTGAGACAAGTATAGGGGTTCACGCCGAAACGATACATGTACTAGAGGAGAGGGTTGAATCCCTGTAGGAATCCTTAGCCCAAACAGAAGTGTACTCTGATCGAGGGTGGGACGAAGCAGCCAAGTATCGCAAGCTATTAGCGGAAGCCAACATGAGAGAAAGTTGGCTCAGAAACAAGATAAAAAACAATGAAAGGGTTGAAGCTCAACGTCACGCAGAATGGGTAAAGGGATGGAAATTGGTGGTGGAAGATGTAATGAATGAGAAGGAAGCATGGAAGAGAAAATACGAGGACATATGAATAAGCTCCAATATCACACTTCCCAGCTGGTGGAGCGGTTTGAAGAGGCATCCGTCCATATACGTGTGAACCATTTCCTTCAACTTCCACCGAAGGTGACCGAGTTCTTCAATCATTTTGGGAAATACTCACGATTTGTATCCGAATATTTATAATGGAAGGGAAGTTTTCATCCATGACTGTCGAGCGTTTTTTAGATGATATCTATCGAGGAGTGTGTTCTCCCTTAAATACGTCATCAACTATATTTTTACCCTAAAAATGACGTGTTTTCTGTATAAAAATAAGGACGTTGCTAATACGGGTGTGGTCTATCGAGGAGTAAATTCTCCCTTGGACTTGACACCAACTGCATTCAAACTAGAGGGAACCATACCACTAGCTTTGATTGCAGGATGAGTTTTCTTGCTATAGGTGTATACGACAGTCTTCCTGAGAATACCCTCACGATCGAATAAAGGACGATAACATGCATGCATGCACACACACAAAATTTTGGATTGACTAATGAGTTTTTCTTATTTGCTTCACAAAGTCGCGTCCTTCTGAGGATTCAGGAACCATTGTGCGACCTAGGAAAGGTAATACCAAGCAAACCCGAGTTCACGATACCAGATCTCGGACCAGAATGGCTGCCAATGCGTCTGAGGAAGGAAGAAATCTAAGCTCTGAGATAGATGATGTGAGGGGAAGAATGAGCGAGATGGTTGAAACCCAAGAAAGACTAGAATCCATATTACAAGATATGAGGGAATCTCTCAGCATGCTCAGTGCGAACAGAAAGGCAATTGAACCTGGTAGGCAGCGAATTTCCTCTGTGGTAACAGCACCGACGTTTTCAAACGTTAGCACGGGTCTCATTCAGGGAGGGTATGGACCCGACCAGACACATCACACGGCACCAATAACACTTCCCATTGGAGAAGGATACCCTCCTTTTGAAAATGTCTATCATGAAGTCTCGGGCTACACTGCGCCAACATGGGAGCAACCACATGTGTAGCCAGTCAGTGGGAGTCCAAGCTGGTAAGGATAAGATGAGAGATGAGTGGATGGAGAAAATGGAAGAACATATAAAAGCGATAAAAGGTCCGAGAACCTACGGCCCTCTCCAGATAGAAGAGCTCTGTCCCGCCACAGGTGTCGTGATCCCCAAAGACTTCAAGATTCCTGACTTCTCCAAATATGATGGAAGTGGGAACCCACGATTTCACCTCATTAGTTACGCCACCAAGATGGCAATCTGGTCCAAGGATGACAATTTCCTTATCAGCTTCTTCCATGAAAGTTTGATTGGCCTCGCCTTAGAATGGTACCTTCAATTGGACCACTCCAAGATCTCGCGATGGACGGGATTGGCTGACTTGTTTATGGACCAGTACAAGTTCAACCTGGATGCAGCGCTGAGTCGTGAACAATTGATTACACTGCATAAAATAAGTGAGGAACCCTTCAAGCAATTTGCCCAAAGGTGGAGGAGTTTGGCTGCACAAGTTCAGTCCCCGTTGACCTTATCTGAAATGTACTCATACTTTCTAGGAACCCTCGGAGCACCTTTTATTAGGGCCATGGCTGGGGCCGCCTACAAAGACTTCTCTGACTTGATCGCCGCCGGTGAAAGGATCGAATTTTTGGCAAGAGCAGGAAAGCTCCCCATGAATGATGGTGAAGGAAATGCACCCCGGAAGGGATTTCAACCAAAGAAGAAGGAAGTTGAGGCGAACTATGTACAACACCAACGGAGTTTTAATCCGCAGTACCAAGCACCCTATAACCCTAACCAACATATCCTATACCAGGCACAAACCCCGCTTTACCCACCCTCACAAACCAACACTTACCCACAAAACCAGATCAGCAATATTCCTACCCCCCAACCATATAACCTCGCCCGTCCATCATACACCCGTTACCCGTCTGCACCCCCACAAAACCGTCCAAACTACCCTTCGCCTCGCCCAAATTTCCCAAACCAAGGACGTTTCCAGAGTCCAAATTTGCCACCCTTCCCGAAATTGTCCATCTCTAATGCAGATTTATTCCAACAATTGTTTGATCGCCACTTGATTGCAGGAAACCCTGTACGTCCCTTAGAACCACCATTTCCTGCTTCGTACAATCCAAATCAGACTTGCAACTTTCATATGGATGTCACGGGGCATTCTATTGAGGATTGCGAAGCCTTTAAGACAGCAGTGAGAAAATTGATCGCTTATGGGAGGCTAGGATTCGAAGAAGAGGTCGGGCCTAATATCATTAAGAATCCAATCCTGGATCATAATGGTGGAAATCGAGTAAAAAATTTGGAGGTAACAGGGTCCCCAATCAGGAAGGTGCTGGAACTACGAGTGTCAATGCAGAAGATTTTCGAAGAACTGAAGAAGGTGGGATACAACATTGTTGCACCAGTGAGGTTTCCTGGAGGAGAAAGGGGGTACGCCAAGAATCTAAGGTGTGACTATCATCATGGGCAAATGGGGCACGGTATCGAAACTTGTTGGGATTTCAAAGTCCAGGTTCAGAAGTTACTCACCTTGGGGGTAATTCAAGCCAGACGAGGTGCTGCAGAGGAAGTCAGTGTAGTTGAAAAAGTTGTACTCCGAGTACCACCCTTGAACAGACCTTCAGACCCAGAAAGAGTCATCGTAAGGGTGAGCAAGACAATCCCTTTTGCTTATACTGATACACATGCTATACCATGGAATTATGAACAGAAAGTTGAACTAACCGGGGGTGCGGGGGAGACCACGAAGGCCCAAGTTACTATTATAGTGAGAATTGGAGGCATTACAAGGAGCGGGCGATGCTACACCCCTGCTGAAGAAAAAATGATGAAGGAAGCCGAAGAAGAGAAAATTGTGGATGAAAGAAAGAGGAAAGAAAAAGAAGAGTTTCTGAAGATCATGAAGCAAAGTGAATATGATGTGGTAGAACGGTTGAAGAAAACTCCGTCAAGGATATCTCTTTTTTCGCCTGTCTTGACAATAGAATTGCATCGCAAGGCATTATTGAAAGTGTTGAATGAAGCGTATCTCAAACCCGACGTCACTCCAGAAAATGTGGTAAATATGGTGGAACCAATCAGGCATGTCAACATGATTACTTTCTTGGAAGATGAAGCAGCCTCGAAATCCCGCAGTAGCCCTAAAGCCTTACACATCACCCTAAAGTGTAAGGGGTTTATGATTTCAAAGGTGCTTGTAGATGGTGGTTCGGCGTTGAATGTGGTTTCAATGACCACACTCAAGCAGCTGAATATAAGCACGACGGATTTGACACCACAAGAAATGATTGTGCGAGCCTTTGATGGGACAGCAAGAGGAATCTTAGGAGAGATAACTCTGTCCCTTGAAATAGGGCCTAGTTCTTTCCCTGTCCTCTTTCAGGTCATGGAAATCCAGCCAGCTTACACCATGCTTCTGGGGATGCCTTGGATCCATGAGGCAGGAGTGGTCCCATCGACTCTGCATCAGAGTTTGAAGTATATTCAGGATGGATCCGTTATTACTGTCTATGGTGAAGAGGAATTCATGCTGACAAAGCCCACCACATTACCTTATGTGGAAAGCACAGAGCGGATGGAAGACGACTCACTGCGCAGTTTTGAGGTATTGAAGTCAGAGAACGAGGAAAGGGGGCCCCCAATGAAGAATGTGAATGAATTAGTAGTCCGCGTCATGGAGAAGAACGTGTATCAAAGAGGAAAAGGCCTAGGACCTCAGCTGCAAGGGATCTCTCGGCCAATTGAAGCGGCTGTGAGAGAAGGAAGGCGTGGATTGGGGTATCAGCCCAACCTGACAGAAGGGATGAAATTCATGACTCTTGAGGACAAGGAAGAAGAAGAGCGCGAGAGAAAGTATCTTCCCCTCCTGACGGAGACTTTCCCAGTAGGTGCTGAAGTTATCAGTCCCGCAAAGTCATTTTCCCCTCACTTCACTATCAGCACACTTGAAGAGGAGCTGGACGAGAACCATGTCATCTATCTCCCTGCTAGCAATGAAGTTCTCAACAATTGGCAATCTGAACCGTTTATTGATGTTGTTTCCATGAAGTAATTATCTTATTGTACTAATTATGATGAACTGATGTTTACTTTCTTTGGGACACGAATGAGAATGTAGCACTTTGTCTGGTGTTTTCCCTTTGATTCTATCATTTCTCTTCTCTATTTCATTTATTTATTTTGTTTAAGCTTTTTCTGTCATAAATAAAACCCTTGCCTATACTTCTACTATTCCTGACTTTTTCTTCTAGGAATACTTCTTCCACTAAAGATTTACCTCAGGAGAGGAACTTTGAAAGCTCATTTATTGATTCCCTCGCGGCCGCTGATGAATACAATCTTGAATCCGATGAGGAGGAAGAAGACATTGAAGAATTCATAAAAGTGGTGAAACGGTCAGAGGAAGGGATTAGCTCGAATGATGAGGTTGCAGAAGTGATCAATATGGGAACCGAGGAAGATAAGAAGGAGTTGAAAATAGTGGATAACCCAGAGCGAGAAGAAATGGTTGCACTATTCAAAGAATATCTGGATGTTTTTGTATGGTCCTACAGAGATATGCCAGGTTTAGATCATGAGATAGCAACGCATAAAATTCCCTTATACCCAGACGTGGCTCCAAAAAAGCAAAAATTAAGGAGAGTGCAACCTGAGATGTCGCTGAAAATCAAGTAAGAAGTGACCAAGCAGTTGGAGGCTGGCTTTCTGGAAGTAGCTAGACACCCGGAATGGATAGCTAATATTGTTCCGGTACCAAAGAAGGATGGAAGGGTCAGAATGTGTGTGGACTACCGAGACCTAAATACAGTCAGTCCAAAGGATGATTTCCCCTACCTCATATTGATGTCCTTGTAGATAGTACAGCCAGAAGTCACAGGTTTTCTTTCATGGACGGGTATTCTGGGTACAATCAGATCCTCATGGATAATGAAGATAAATAAAAGACAACTTTTATCACTCCTTGGGTAACTTTTTGTTACAAAGTGATGCCTTTCGTATTAAAGAACGTTGGGGCCACTTACCAACGTGTTATGGTGGCATTGTTCCATGATATGATGCATAAGGAGGTAGAGGTGTACATCGATGATATAGTGGCCAAGTCCAAGGAAGGAGAAAGCCATGTGGCAGTTTTGAGAAAGTTGTTCGAGCGACTAAGGAAATACAAGCTGCGCCTCAACCCTGCAAAATGTACTTTCGGTGCATCCGCAGGGAACTTACTTGGCTTTATTGTCAGTAGAGAAGGAATAAATGTGGACCCTAACAAGGTGGAATCAATACGTGACATGCCAGCACCTAAGAACGAGCGAGAAGTAAGGGGTTTTCTTGGAAGATTGAACTATATTGCGCGCTTCGTTGCAAATCTGACTAGCACGTGTGAACCAATCTTCAAACTCCTCAAGAAGAATAATCCAGGAAGATGGGATGATGACTGTTAAGAAGCCTTTGATAAGATAAAGGCATATCTACTGAATCCCCCAGTGTTGGTACCACCTACCCAAGGTCGTCCATTATTACTCTATCTAACCATATTGCCAACCTCAATGGGGGCAATGCTGGGACAACATGACGAATCTCGCAGGAAGGAGCAGGCAATTTACTATCTGAGTAAGAAGTTTAACGCCTGTGAGGCTCGTTATATGGCAATCGAGAAGACTTGTTGTGCACTAGTATGGACTTCCAGGAAACTCATACAGTATATGTTATATCACACCACTTGGCTAATTTCTCGAATGGATCCTTTGAAGTATATCTTCGAAAGTCCTTATATCTCCTTAAGGGTTTCGAAGTGGCAGCTGATATTGTCAGAATTTGACATCAAATATGTGACTCTGAAGTCCATCAAAGGAAGTGTGATTGCTGACCATTTGGCAGAGAATCCTCTTGAGGATGGATGGCCTGTCAATTCTGAGTTTCCAGTTGGAGAGGTAATGTCCCTTGAGGAAGACGAAGAACAAGAAGATGTGTGGAAAATGTATTTTGATGGAGCAGTCAATATGCATGGCAGTGGTATAGGAGTAGCGGTTATCTCACCAAATGGCAAGCAATACGCGATGGCCGTAAAACTGAAATTCGAATGTACAAATAATATTGCAGAATATGAGGCATGTGCTGGTGGACTGCAAATGGCACTTGAACTAGGTATAAAGTAGTTGAAAGTCTTCGGGGATTCAGCTTTAATCATTTACCAAGTCAATGGTGAATGGCAGACCAAGGACTCCAAGTTGATTCCGTATCAGAAATACTTGACTCAGTTGATTACAAAGTTTGACGATATTACTTTCTCGCACTTAAGTCGAGACAAGAATCAATTTGTTGATGCTTTAGCCACACTAGCTGCCATGACCAAGCTGGATATCCATGTCAATGTCCAACCCCTCCATATTAGAGTGCACGATGAACCGGCGTACTGTGCTCATGTGGAAGGAGAACCTGATGGTAAGCCTTGGTATCATGATATCAAGCGATATATTCTGACCAAGGAATACCCGGTAGAGGCGAGCGAAGTAAATAAAAAGACCATCCGAAGACTGGCCATGGCCTTTTTCTTAAACAAGGAAGTCTTGTACAAAAGAGGATATAATGGTACCCTACTCAGATGTGTGGATGCTCGCGAAGCTAAATGGATCGTGATTGAAGTTCATGAAGGAATCTGTGGGACCCATGCCAATGGTCACATGATGGCTAGGAAGATCTTGAGAAGTGGCTATTATTGGTCTACTATGGAGTCAGATTGCATGGAGCATGTTCTTAAATGCCAAAAATGCCAGATGCATGCAGACCGGGTTAATGAACCTGCGTTTTCACTGCACAGTTTAGCATCCCCATGGCCTTTTTCGATGTGGGGAATAGATGTCATCGGTCCCATTAATCCCAAGGCTTCCAATGGTCATCGTTTCATTTTGGTGGCAATAGACTATTTCACTCAATGGGTGGAAGTTGCTTCATATGCCAGCATAACTCAAAGGGTGTTTCTCAAATTCCTCAGAAAGGACATTGTCTGTAGATACGGGATACCAGAGAAGATAATCACAGATAATGCTGCCAATCTTAATGGTACCGAGATTCAAAAGTTTTGCGATGGTCTCAAAATCAAACACCACAATTCGGCTCCTTATAGGCCTCAAATGAATGGTGCAGTTGAGGCGGCAAACAAAAATGTCATGAAGATCGTTGCCAAGATGGTTTTAAACTATAAGGACTGGCACAAAATGCTGCCATATGCTCTACATGCTTATCGGACTAACATACGATCAAGCACTGGGGCAACCCCTTTCTCTCTGGTGTACGGGATGGAGGCTGTCTCACCTATCAAAGTAGAACTCCCTTCGCTAAGAGTCTTGATGGAAGCAGACTTAGAAGAATTTGAGCGGGTGAAAACTCGATATGAGCAGTTGAATATGATAGAAGAGAAAAGGCTGGCAGCTATCTGTCATGGGCAATTGTATCAAAACAGAATGGCAAGGGCTTTCAATAAAAAGGTTCATCCTAGAGAATTTAGTGCGGGAGACCTGGTCTTAAAGAAAATCCTCCCTAGTCAAGAGGATGCCCGAGGAAAATGGGCATTAAATTATGAAGGCCCTTATATTGTCAAACAAGCATTCTCGGGAGGTGCTTTGATTCTGAAAAACATGGATGGGGAGGAGCTACCAAGGTCGGTAAACTCTGATGCTGTGAAAAATTTCTACGCTTCAAGGCCCGCTAGGTTGAAAACCCGAAAAGGCAGCCTAGGCAAAAGTTAGGGCAAAAGAACAATGAAAACAAAAGGAAAGCAAAGGCTTGCTAGGTTGAAAACCCGAAAGGGCAGCCTAAGCAAAAGTTAGGGCAAAAGAATAATAGAAAAGTATAGGCCCGCTAGGTTGAAAACCCGAAAGGGCAACCTAGGAAAAAGTTAGGGCAAAGAAACCTTAGGCTGAAAACCTGCAAGGGTAGCCTAGGAGGAGAATAGGGTCCAACACTTCTGCAAGCACCCACCATAATGGGGTAATTTTATCCTGTTAAGTATACTGGGGCAAAATTATTAAGGAATGATCGAAGAAGGTGTGTTTGAGGAATCAGAAACATGAGCCAAGATTTGTGTCATCAAAAGGCTGAGGGGAATCAATTAAATGAAAATCAAGGGACCAACATTGGGGCAAATTTTATGTGATTTTCGTAATTTTCTTTGCTTATCTTTATTTTTTTTAATCTTCATGATCCCTTTTGTAACTTTGTTCTCATTGTTATTGTCTCTTAACAACCAAAATTCTCATATTAAGACAAGAGGTTTTCTTCCAACACTCCCCTGTCGTGTTCACTCTCATGTCTCAATAAAAGTAAATATAAGTTTAATGGTATGATTAGATAACTCTAATGGTAGCACTAATGAATGGTTTAAATCAAGAGGGCTCAATACTTCAGATTCAGTGGAAGAGGTAGCATGCACTGGACGACAAAAGAACGATGCAAATAAGCTAACATAACATCCGGAGTTTATCAGATTCTTGGGTGACCAATGTAGTTAAAAGAATGAGTGGTGCATCGTCCCAGAGTGGCCAATGAACAAGGGTTTGGCTGGTCAAAGTTTTTCCAGAAAGCAATTGGTTCCTTTGTCCTCAAAAGGAAGGGATTCTCATTTGTTTCAGATCACTGATTATTTATTTTCAAGCTATAAGGCTCACCGCACCTTTATTCTCGAGCTCTAAGGCTCATTACAAGTTTATTTTCGAGCTCTAAGGCTCATTGCATATTTACTTTTCTGTTGGACGAGGAGGTTCCGTCCATTGCATGATTATTTTTCTGTTGGACGAGGAGGTTCCGTCCATTGCATTTAATTTTCTGTTGGACGAGGAGGTTCCGTCCATTGCATGTTTACTTTTTTGTCGGACGAGGAGGTTCCGTCCATTGCATGTTTACTTTTCTGTTGGACGAGGAGGTTCCGTTCATTGCATGTTAACTTTTCTATTAGACGAGGAGGTTCCGTCCATTGCATTTACTTTTCTATTGGACGAGGAGGTCCCGTCCATTGCATTTACTTTTCTGTTGGACGAGGATGTTCCGTCCATTGCATTTAATTTTCCGTTGGACGAGGAGGTTCCGTCCATTGCATGTTTACTTTACTGTTGGACGAGGGGGTTCCGTCCAATGCACGTTTATTTTCGAGCTCTAAGGCTCGTTGCATGCTTACTCTCCTGTTGTTTTTTTGGACAAAGTATGTATGCATTTTCTTTACTTGTTCATTACTACAATACATGAAAAGTCACAACTAGTCATGTCTTCTAGTATGCAACAAGTAAAGAGGGGCAACTGCGAACACCAACTTTTGTCCGTCTTCTTTTTATTCTAATTTATGATATTATGCTTCAAGGAGACTAAAAATAATAGTGAAGAGAGAAAGAAGAAAAAGCAAACAATAAAGAAACGAGGGGGCTCATAATTAATTTGCTGTTGGACGAGGTCCAGGCCAATCCATTGCACTTCCTATGGATGGGATGATCTCGTCCATTGCTTTGGATTGCTGTTGGACGCGGTCCAGGCCACCCCTTTTAATTTGCTGTTGGGCGCAGTCCAGGCCAGTCCATCGTACTTGCAGATGGACGGGATGGTCTCGTCCATTGCGTTGGACTTTCTGTTGGACGCGGTCCGGGCCAGTCCCTTGGACTGGCTGTTGGACGCAGTCCAGTCCATTGCATTGGACTCACTTGTTGGACGAGGTGGCCCCGTCCAGTCCATTGCTTTGAACTTGCTGTTGGACGGGGTAGTCCCGTCCATTGCTTTACACTTGCTGATGGACGGGGTGGTCCCGTCCATTGCTTTGATGGACGGAGTGGTCCCGTCCATTGTTTTGCACGTGCTGATGGACGGGGTGGTCCCGTCCATTGTTTTACACTTGCTGTTGGACGCAGTTCAGTCCATTGCTTTGAACTTGCTGATGGACGGGGAGGTCCCGTCCATTGCCTGGCACTTGCTGTTGGACGGGGTAGTCCCGTCCATTGCTTTACACTTGCTGATGGACGGGGTGATCCCGTCCATTGCTTTGACGGACGGAGTGGTCCCGTCCATTGCTTTGCACGTGCTGATGGACGGGGTGGTCCTGCCCATTGTTTTACACTTGTTGTTGACCCCGTACAGTCCATTGCTTTGATGGATGGAGTGGTCTCGTCCATTGCTTTGCACGTGCTGATGGACGGGGTGGTCCCGTCCATTGTTTTACACTTACTGATGGACGGGGTGGTCCCGTCCATTACATTACATTACAATACACTTGCCAATGGACGGGGTGGTCCCGTCCTGTCATTACACTTGCTGGTGGATGGGGTAGTCCCGTCCATTGCTTTGTACCTGCCGTTGGACCCGTCCAGTTTACTGCACTTCCCAATAGACGGGGTGGTCCCGTCCAGTCCTGTCCCTTTTATTTCTGTTCGACGAGGGGGTTCCGTCCACTTCAATTATTTTAATTTCTGTTGGATGAGGAGGTTCCGTCCACTGCAATTATCTTTTCTTGTTGGATGAGGAGGTCCGTCTAGTGTATATCTACTTTTGCATATCTAAGTTTCTGTTGGGACGAAGAGATTCCGTCCACTGTAATTTTATTTTCAGGCTGAAAGCTAAAGAATAAAGGAAGAAGAAGGAGAAGATAAGGAATAAAGGACGAAGAAAACAAGGAGAAAAAGACAATCAACAAAAAGGGAAGGAAACTGAGTTATGCCTCCTATCCACTTTACATATCAGGCAAGACCTCTTTTCCTCCTCTACCCACTGGTCCTTTTTCCTCCTTGCCTCCTCCCTCGTTTTAACCTAGTAACCCCACTCCTAACCCTAAAAAGCCATCATACACATCAGACAAAACCCCCCATCTCCTTCTCTTTTCAAACACGCAACCTTTAGGATAAATCACCTCCTTTTCTGCTACTCACGCCGCCCCATCTGGACACACGCTATTTCTGCTCAAAACCCCTCATCTCTTTCTCTTTTAAAGCGTACAACCCTCACATCAAATCACCTCCTTTTCTGCTACTCACGCCGCCCCATCTAGACACACGCTATTTCTGCTCAAAACCCCTCATCTCTTTCTCTTTTCAAGCGTGCAACCCTCACATCAAATCACCTCCTTTCTGCTACTCATTCTGCCCCATCCGGACACACGCTATTTCTGTTTAGAACCCCCTTTTTTTGCACCTCCATTACCCATTGGTATTTTCTTATTTCCTCATCTTTTCCCGCCTTAACCTAGCAGCCCTACTCCTAACCCTAAAAAGCCATCACACCCATCAGACGAAACCTCCCATCTCCTTCTCTTTTCAAGCGTGCAACCCTCACATCAAATCACCTCCTTTCTGCTACTCAGAACGGCCCAAGCCTTGGGTTTTGTACAAACCGACCTTAAAGTCAATGGAGAAGAAGCAAGAAACCTTCCTCCTCCGTCTATAAAAGGAAAGGAAAAAGAGAAGAAAAAAGGAGAGGACATTTTTTTAGGGGAGAACACTATTCTTGAGAGGAAACAAAAGACCAGATAAGAGATAGAGAGGAACGATACAAAGAAAAGAAAAAATAAAGAGAGATTTTTGTGGTAAGGAAGAGAGATCAGAAGACTGAGTTTCCTTTTCTCTTCCCTATTATTAGAAGTGGTTAAGAAGGAAGAGCTGAAGGAGCCAAGGAGATTGAATGTAAAGACTTCGATCTTAAAATCTTACCATTGGGAGTAAACAAAATCATTCTTATTCTGCTCCCATTTGGTAATCTTTGTTCTTTTTAGTTGATATTATTAATAAACTTCTCTTGACACTCTTATTTCTCTGTGTTTCTGTTCTCTGGATAAGTTGGTAAAAAGTTTCATTTCTACGTTCCTGTTCCATTTTCAAGAGACAAAAATTATTTATTTTACATAAAAAATAGAGGATGATCACTTGATTAAAACAACCTTATTTTTTTGGGTTGCCCTATGACAAGTGTCATGTTCAACCCTTCAGATTTAGAGGTTGCCCTGTGGACTTACGTGCCATGTTCAACCTCATTTTAGTTTTATAAAGAGATTCGCACGGGTAAAACAAATATTTCAAAGTTACTAATAATTTACACAACTAATTTTGGGTAACCATTTATGGATGTTCCAGGGTGCCGTGGGGTTAAGTCTCCATGCCTTCCCTAGACATAACCGACTCCCGAACCCAAAGCTTGTCTTAAAAGGTTTTCCAACTTCCTTGAAACAAAATAAAGTTGGTGGCGACTCCATGTTTTCTCCTTAAGAGGGAAAAATAGCCCCTTTTTTTTAGGTCGTTACAGCTATGTTTGGGAGTTTTGGAGATGATGAAGTGGGATGATTAGTCATGGAGTGGTTTAGAGTGGAGTATGATGGAGTGGTAAAAGTATACCACTCCATTATTTAGGAGTTTTAATGTTCTATCCCAAACCCCTAAATTGGAGGGTATGAAAAATAGAGCTTTAGATGGTTTGGTGTGGTTTGGCTTTCAATCACATCCCCAACCATTCCACTCAATTGTTTAATTGATAATGCCATATAAGAATGTCATGTAAGTTATCAAGCCGACCTCACTAAGTGTCAAGTCAGTCCCAGGTGTGTCACATAGGCTACTGACATTTAAAATTGCATAATTGTGATATCCAGATGACCAAAATTGCACAATCGTGATATCTGGGGACCCGATTGACACAATTGGAACCTGAGAGACTAATATTGCACGATCGTAATACCCGGGGGACCTAATTGTCACAATTGGAACCTGAGGAACCAAAATCGCACAATCGTGATACTTGGATACCAAAAGTACAATTAAGCCTTTCATTTTTCCTAAACCTATCAAATTATAGGCTGGCCTAGCTTCCCATTCCGTCTAGCAGCTGCACACTGAACTTTATATATTTTAGTCATTTTTTTGCGAGGTGAACATAACCAGGGGCACCCAAGGAATGGGTAGGGATGGCAATGGGTAGAGTATTATAGTACCCGTCCACTACAAGAAATTCACTAATTAGTGACCGACAGTTAGCGACCGACATTATTCGGTCTCTATAGTGACCGAATTAGCGACGGAATACGTGGTTTATATACATTGGTCATTTGGTTTCATATAGCGACCGATACACTTCGGTCGCTATATATTCAATCGCTAATTTGGTCGCTAGTATAGGATATTCTAAAAAAAATTATATTGCTCATTTGCGACCGAATAACGTTCATAATTTAGCGACTTACTATATTTCGGTCGCTAATTTGAATTTTTAATATAGCGATCGACTTCGCGATCGAATTTAATTCGGTCGCTAAATCAATAAATCCCTAAATCGAGCCCGCGCCCTTTCCCCCCTCACTTTCACTCTTTTCACTCTTCTTCCTCAACTCCATCCCTCCCTACCCCTCAGCTCCGGCGACCCAGAGCCACCACCACACACTATCGCAGGACCCAGAGCCACCACCACACACCTCCTTCTCTGTCCTTCTCCCTAACACAGAAGCCCCCCTCCTCCTTCACCCCTTCCCCGTACAACCACCGCTATCACCACCACAGAGACACCGCCACCACCACCGCAGAGCCACCCTACCACCACCCTCACAGACGCCTCCCCATCCTCTTTCTTCCCCCACTTCCTTCCCCATCTTCCTTCTTCCCTCACTTCATTCCCCCTCTCCGTCCTACTTCAGAACCACCTCCACAACCACCGCAGAGCCGCGACCACCACCACAACCACTGCAGAGCCACTACTAAACCCCCAATCTGGTAATGCATCAAGTTCCGCCTTTGTCTTTTTTTTAGGGTTTATTTGTTTTTTTTTTGTCAGTATGAAATCATTTTTTTAGTGACGTGATGATTATTCAAATACATGTATGTCTAGATACCTAAAACAAAGGACATTTAATTTGCTTACTGATTCCTTACTTTGTTCTTTGTTTGTGAAATATGAAACTGGAAATTGGATTATATCTTTTATGAAGTTTCAACTATAAATAGTAGTATTAGTGGTTCAAGTAGATATGACATGTGTTATGTTGATGAATTTTGTAGATGATTGATGAGTGCTAAATATGGATTATGTTGATTAAGAAATGTTGAGATTGATAAAGTATATTTAAGTGATGATGAGACTAAACTATTATTTATGTAATGGCAGTTTATTTTTGTGAAAGCGACTATATGACTAGCGTAGTGTGGTTATGTCTAAGAGATGTTTTGTGATGATTAATGGTTTAAAAATTTTTTATCTCCTGATGGTTATTCTCTTAGTTTGAATTTAAACGCTTGCTATGATTATAGTGTTAAGTTGTATATTATGTTTAAGCATGTGTATTCCATTGTCGTAAGTTTTGGATTGATAAATTGATGATGATTGATTTATGTGGTTGAAGCATACGAAAAATACTTGGTAGAATGGATTGCCAAAGGATAATTACGAATGATTTATATTGTTGCCCATACTATTTGGACCTTGTTGATTTTGAACTGGGAACTGAACTTTGAACTCTTTTCTTCCAGTACCCCTCAATCTCTGGCCACTGCTCCAGTACTCATCCTTTTTATGTTGTCTGCTTGGAGTTAGAGGTATGTAGGTCAAATACTCTAGTGCTATGAATACTTTGAATTGAATGAGACTTAGTATATGTTAATAATATGTTATGACTGTGTTGTGTTTAATGTGTTATGTGAAATGATAAGTTGTTTGAGAGTAGAGAGCATAGCTTAATAGGGTATAATATTGTTTGATATGCATGACTGGTTGTGTGCTGATAGTTTAGAAACCTTGCATGTGTTTGTCTATTTGATTTGTTGTTTGTTAGTAGAGAGCGGAGCTCAATAGGGACTAGTTGTGTGCTGATAGTTTAGGAATTGTGTATGTCTCGATATTTACATTCGCCCTATGAACTTTAATCTCAAGTACTTTGGGTTAAGGTTTTTTTTTATTGGAAGCCTTAGTTTCCCGTTTGAGATGCAATATGAATGAGCACGTGTACCTTTTCAAGGTACCGCTCATTATATTGAATCTTGAATTGTCCAAGTTGGACAGTTTGTGAGAAACATTTTCTTTACAAAGTTAACTATTATTCTTTGGATTCTCGTATCTTACACTTGATTGAATTTTGGTATGTTACATTTCCTATTGTTCTCCGGGTTCATATTTGATCGTGGTGGAATAACTGCAGAAGTTAGGAAGTCGCGAAGATATCAGTTGTACGACCCATTTATATTTTCACAACAAGAAGAGCAGGTATATTTTACCCCGTTTCCAGAAGGACATCAAGACTGGTTGAGTGTTATTAGAGTGAAGGCACGTAGTGCTATGGCCGATAATTTGATGAGTCAACCAGAGACAGAAGCTCCATACCAAGATGTTCATCAGATTAACGGGATTCAAATAATGTTGCAAATTGACCCGGACGAGTACCAGGGCATTCTTGTTGATCCCGGGTCTGGCGACAAGGTAATTGACATATGTCTCAACCGATGAGGACGAGAGTGAGGGTGAATTCAGTGATAGAGATTCCAGCTAGGTAATTTGTAAATTGGTTATCATGCATATTTGTTATGATATATTGTTATGATACTTAGTCTATTTTGGTTATGATATATTGTTATGTTATATGTAACTTGTGTTTTAATTATAGACAGATGGCTGACGATGCTGGACGTGGGGGACGTTATTCCCATGGGCATGGGTCCCGTGGTCGTGGATGTGGGAGAGCAGTACCCACCGCCACTACCACCCCTTCTCATCATGTCGATGGCACAGGTGACGGTTCAGGAGCCACACCATCCAGACATGGTGTCGGCTTCCCCTCTGCGGCTCCATCAGTCACTGCTGTGCGGACCCCTCCCCCTACAGCATCCTCAGTACAATAGTCTGGGGGGGTGGGGTGGGGGTGGGGGGGCAGGCATCGGGTTCGGGGGTGACTACACCCACGGACACGCGGACATGGGTTCACCCATATGCAAAACTGGAGTGAGTTAAACATTTGTCTTTATTTGTTGCTTTTTATTATTTGAATATTTATATTGTGATTAATATATACATTTTATTTGCCCACAGTTTCTGGCCGGTAGATGGGGTCCACACGAGGATCACCGAGCTTGTTAAGGGGAACTGCACCGGATCTTGACCCACATGGACTAAGATCCCCATGATGGTCCGGGATCACTTGGTCGAGCACCTTTTTGGTGTAAGTATTACTTATTTAAATGGTACATTAATTACTTGGTGCTTGATTTAATTTTTATTGTTTTTACCATTACATTGTTCACCGATGTCTTGTATGTCATGCAGGTCACTTACAGGTGGGTACCAGAGGATGAGACTGCTATTTGGGCCGCTTTTGAGCATCGCAGATCCCTGGTTTTGAAGAATTTCACGAGAAAGATCCACGATGGTTCATCTTCGGGGGACTTCTTGATTCCCGAGGTTCTGGACGGCCTGCGTCGGTATTGGGCCACAGATGAGGAGTTCCTGAGGAGGAGTACGAACAGGAAGTAGAACCGAGCCGCAGATACCGGTGCTCCTCTATACACTGGTGGGTCTGTGCCCATCACGAAGCATCATGATAAACTGGTAATTATATAATGCAGTTCAATTAAGTAAACTTAATTATTAAATATCTTAACAATTATTTATGAATTAATATGTAGAATAACGAGATGGCGAGGGATCCCACAGCATTTGAGGTGTTGAGGTGACGAAGAAGGCCAAGAAAGGGGAGTGGGTCGGGAACACGGGCGTGATTTATGTAAGTTAAATTCTATCATTACATTAATTAATTATACTTAATTATATATTCCTCCATATGCTAACTTATTTTGCCTTATAATGTGGGGCGAGTTCAACCGCCGCCGAGATGACTCCATTAGTCAGGGGCAGGAGCCTTCCACTGCCTCTGATAATGCCCTTTTCTTGGAGATGGTTGGTGGCAGGAACAAGAAGGGTCGTGTATATGGTTTGAGAGCCCTGGGAGATGAGTATGTGGCATCTACCACACCATCTTCTCAGTCATGCCATGGCCTTACACCGAACGTCAGAGAGGTCGTGGTCGACCTCAACGCTGGGCTCGTTACTCAGCTTGCGGAGAGGGTGGCTGCACTGGAGAGGGAGAATCATCTGTTGTACCAGCACTTGGGCTTCAGACCGGTGGATCTGGTTCTGCCCCTGAGGACGCTATTGCTTCGGGTACCCATGCTCATGGACCTACTGCTCCCGATGACCTATCCATTCCCCCGACCTCTGGTCAGCAGCATGATGCAGATGATCATGAGGTTGATGATCATCGATGCCCCCCACCCCCACCGGTCCCCCGACCATCCCCACTCACCCCTAACCCCACTCGGATGACATGTACTCTTTACTTACATTGACACAGTTTGTAATTATTTAAATTTTGATAGCATTTACTATTATTTTTTATTTAATTTGTTTTCTGTATTTTTATTTATTTTTATTTAAAGGTTTAAAAAAAAGTAATTTAACAAAAAAATTTATATATAGCGACCGAAATATATCGGTCGCTAAATTGTGGTAACAATTAATTTTATCAGTAAATTTTAAAAAATAAATATTTAGCGACCAAAATATATCAGTCACTGTTCGGTCGCAAATAAGACCAAATAAACATTTTTTGTACCAAATATTAGTAACTGACAAATTCGATCGCTATTTAGTGACCGACTAATATTCGGTCGCTAAACAGTTAGCTACCACGATTTTAGTAACGGTTATGTTCGGTTGCTAATTCGGTTGCTAAATGTTTTAGCGACCGAATTATATCGTTTAGCGACCGAATATGTCGGTCGCTAAACACTTGATTTCTTGTAGTGGTCCCCATACCATCGTTTGAAAATATTATCCGGACCCGGACCCGAACCCGCATGAGTAACAACTTCAGTACCCTTACCCTCTGGGTACCTAAGTTCCCGTACCCACACCCATTACCCGTACTTTTACTGTGAAAAAGCAATAAATAACAAAAGAAACGTTATAACAATTAAAAAAAATTAAAATGTCTTTTAAATCTACTCATAAAACATTACAAATCAAAATATTTAAATAAATAAAAACATCTAAAAAGAAATTATAGTTGCAACTAGGTTTAGAAAGTTAAGAATCTTTATATTAATTTTGGTTTTAAAATTTGTATATAGTTAAAATTATATATATTATTAGTAATATAAATAAGTAAATAAATAATTATATATATATATATATATATATATATATATATATGTGTGTGTGTGTGTGTGTGTGTGTGTGTGTGTACGGGTATGGGGCGGGGTTAGTAACATAGTACCCGTACCCATACCCATTCAATTTTGCGGGTAATTAGTCGTACCCGAACCATTACTCATTGTAATGACCTTATCCATTATGGGTAGTTTTTATGGGTACCCAATAGATATGATACAAATTCTCATCCTTAAGAATAGGTCAATTCGTGAATTTTGGGTTTTTGAATTAACCCAACACAAAATACAAGTTATATTGGATTTTTTATCCGTGTTATTGGGCCTGACAAAAACGAAAAATTATTGGGGAAGGCAAATTCATGTGGATGACATTATGGGCCATTCCATATACAACCCGGCCCATACAAGGAAGCAACCGAGTGAAAGAGCATCATCATTCATCAACAACCAGAACAGAAGAGCATCTCTTTCCTTCGCATCGCGTTTGGGAGCAGAGAAAATCAGAGAAAGAAAAAGAAAGAAAATGAGCGGAACGGTGAAGAAAGTTACTGATGTAGCATTCAAGGCGGGGAAGAATATCGATTGGGAAGGAATGGCGAAGCTTCTTGTCTCCGATGAGGCTCGCAAGGAGTTCGCCAATCTCCGTCGCGCTTTCGACGAGGTTAACTCTCAACTCGAAACCAAGTTCAGCCAGGTACTTCCCTCACAGATCTCTCTCATTTCCTACAATTTTGTATTTTCTGTTTATTCTATGGAGGATTAGGATTTGCCTTTTTTTTATATGTTGTATTTTCGATCGTGTTGTATATAGGATTCGGAATTTCGGATCGTGTAATTAAGATGCTGTGGGTAGAGAAATAGTAGTTTCTAGACATGATTTTAGATTCATTTTTTTTTATAAATATTTTCGTTTTGTTGAACACTTGGATATCTTATTTTTCAATGAGAGTTTGTCATTAAAAGTTATCGCGTAAGAAATTATTGTGAAGCTTCTTGAAAATGTGTTATATATGGAAGAGGTTGCTTAGTTAATCATTTTTTAATGTTATTAGATTCGTGCTCAATCGTTTTTCACAATGTGCAGGAGCCTGAGCCCATAGATTGGGATTATTATAGAAAAGGAATTGGAAATCGTCTGGTGGATATGTACAAGGAGCATTATGAAAGTATGTTTTCTTAACTCTATGTTGAATGCCCTTCCTATATGTTTTTGTTGTTTTGATGGTACCAGTATATGTTAGTTTACTTGACTCAGTGTTATTAGCAATAACATGATTGAATTATAGGTTTGTCATGTACTTGCTTTTCTCTATGACCATAAAGGTTTACATCCATTTTGTTGAATCGTTTTGGTTTGATGTGCAAGTCAATGATTATGTCTTGTTTTTACTTCAATTGAAGATATTGGCTTTCTGTTTTTCTAAGTTTTTCTCTCTTGAAATAAATTTGTGATGGTGGTAAAGGTGTAGAAAAATTTCAAGGTTCCAGGGAGTTAGCAATATATGGGTTAATGGGTTAAAGTATCGATGAATTCAACTGGGTCCAGTTCTTGCACTTATTTATTGGTACCACTGTTTTGATAGAATCATAGAAAAGAATATTTGAGAGAGAGGAGAAGAAGCATAGATAGGAGGAATGTGTCTAAAATACACATTTTTTGTTGGTTCTCTTGTTAATTGATTTCCTTTTGTTGTAATCTATTTCCTAATGCATGTTAAAACAAAAATATTCAAATTTTACATGGAGTATAATGTACAAAAGTTATGATGGAGATTTTGGAACGGTGTCTTTGTTATTTCCCAAATGGTAAAAGAAATCCGGTACACAGCCAAAACAATATTTTGCTGCTTCCTTTCAAATTTTGAATGCACCTATCTGACCAAGTCACTAGAGACTATAATTTGGAATTTGTATGTATTTCCGTACAAGCTAACAGAGGTATTTCTGTTTCTGAAAAGTAGTACTCCAGCCTTACACTTTGATTTTCTGTTTTCATTGGTTAACGTGGAATGGAACTGGCATTTGAATTCCCATTGGGCAAAAGATTGTTTAATATTGAAAATTGTGCTGAATTTCCTAGGAGCACACACTTACACTTACACATACATACAAACATACGCGTGCATGCTCATATTATGTATATTTCTATATAGCAAAGCAAAATTGCCTGTTCCGCTTTTACTGTTTTACTTAACATTAATTCAACTTCTAATGTTTTGTGCCATGATTTCCTTGCAGGCATAGAGATCCCCAAGTTTGTTGACAATGTAACTCCTCAATATAAGCCTAAATTTGATGCACTTGTAAGAACCTTTCTCTTGTCTTTAGTTCTTATTTTGTGTAATTCTCCCATTCAAGTACGTTACATACTTACATTTAAGTGCTGTATACATGCGATTTTTTACTGCAGTTAGTTGAGCTTAAAGAAGGAGAGGAGAAATCTCTGAAGGAGTCTGAACGTTTGGAAAAGGAAATTTCTGAAGTACAAGAGATGAAGGTAATAGAAAATTCGAAATTAGCACATCGATTTTTCAGTTCAATAGAACTTAAAAATCTCTCACACTGTCATTTATTTTCACAGAAGAAGATTTGTACTATGACAGCAGATGAATACTTTGAAAAGCATCCTGAGCTGAGGAAGAAGTTTGATGATGAGATCAGGAATGATTACTGGGGCTATTGATTATTCAAAACTTCGAAGTGTGGCAAAACATAACAAGTTGATGTTTTTGTTGCTCTTTAATAATAATAACCACTGATTTCTTTGTAACTCCGTTCTCATTTTCGGTTTAAGGGTTCTTCGTATACCCAGCTTCAGAGTCGTCAAATTTGTTGGTGGTGCTGTAGTTAATCACTTCACCTGAAAACGAGGCTATTGTTGTCAAGAAACTGCTGTCTCGTGGTTTCGTTGCAAGAAAATGCTGTTTTGCGGATTTCTTAATAAATTATATTTACCTGGTAAATAAGGAATTAGTTTGAATTGGTTTGAATCGTATCACAAAGCAGAACAGCAACTAGTCCAAACCCCCACAGAATCGGCTCAAGCTGGAAAAGAGTCTAGAACATTTTGTGTTTCACATTTTGATAATAACAGGGAATAGTTTTATGGAGAGCTTCTCCTCTCCTTAACCTCTTACCAAGTAAATTAAATTTAACTAGAAGAAGAATGTTCCTGTTTTTGTTTTTTATTTTTATATATGTAGCATTTTCTCTTTTATTCAGAAAAGAATAAGAGATGTATGTTCATTTGTTGAACACTTTCAATGGTTAGTTCACGGAGCAAAATAATCAGTTGCCTTCCAAGCAATCGTATCTCACACTCTTTGTAGCGGTGGCTCTTATTGACTTGCCTTCTTCCTATACCTATGAATTTCAGTGGACCTGGAAATAATAGATTGGTAGGATTTTGAGTCTTCCAATATCAATATATTGATTGTTCTGCTCCGATTTCTTCCAAAAAGAGATTTCGGAGAGCTCTTTCCTACTTCCTAGTGCTCTCGGGTTCTCAAATTGAAATGAAAATGCCATCAAATTTTATAATACACAAATGATTTAGCTTGCGCATTGTTGATAATCGTTTTATGGCAATTATCTAATGATAATTTAGTTAGTATTAATCTATTTTTATCATTAATTTGTAATAAAAGCAATTAAACTAGGTATTATTTGATATTTATAATCAGTCACTACTTCTGATTTACATGTCTAGAAACCTTTGTTATTAATTTTTTTTTAGGCAACCTTAGTTATTTATTTAGTAGACTCGTAAAGTGTTCCTGTCGAGATCCGATTTGTCGGAATCTCGCCGTAGAACGTCAAACCAAGAGTGAATAACGTGATTGTTTTAGATTATGGCTTGACAGAATATTGTATTTCGGTCCTACGTATCCCAATGGGAATCAAAGCCAGACGTAGTTCTAGGTTCAACCATTGGCCATACGGTGAACTCAATCCCTTAATCTTGTATCTGATGAATACCAGCGAGTAAGGACTCTTCAATAGTCTCTAGGTCAAGTTGGTTCCTCTAATACGCTTAAGGGAGATTCACCTAGGTTAGTGAAAAATGAGTCTCTCTTTTGGGTTATCCTCTTTTTATAATAGAATCCCCATATCTTTAAGAGGTCTGGATTTATCTCCTTTTATCTCTTAAATCTTCTTTGAGATGTGATTTCCTTAATTTAAGGGGTTTTATCTCTTCTAACCTGATAAGGTTATTTGAGATAATATCAAGATTATTAAAGATAATATCAATATCTTATCCTTCCTACCTTGATTGGATAAGGTATCCAAGCTCGGTGACCGGGTTTTACTTCTCGGTCAGTACACAAGTCCCCCCAAGCTTTGAGCTAGTAGAAGCGTAAAAGTTTTCATGACAGTAGCCGAGCTTGACCTTTAAAAGCCTTATTTGGAGAATCTAAGGTTTATGGTGTAGGTTCTCTTCCCCTTTTTACCATAGTCTTAGTGACCGATCTTATACCTCGGCCAATCATTCAACCTCGGTGACCGAGCTCAGAAACTTGGTCTTTTTAGCCTTTCAAGTTGGCGAGGTAAGTGGCCGAGCTTTACACTTCGGACTATATGTATATCTTTTACTTAGGTGAACACCTCGGGCGACCGAGCTTCACGCTTCGAGTTGGCGAGCTTTACACCTCGACTCATATACAAGCCCCCCAAGCTTTTGAGCTTTCAGAAAGCGTGGAAGCTTCTTCGAAGGAGCTGAGCCAAGCCGAGACGTGGGTAGTCGTTTTAGATCTGTGCCGTTACCAAAGTTTCGTAGCTCCCGAGATGAAAAGAGACGTTGCCTTCATTATTAAGATAAGGCAAGATTGTGACGTGTGGCCTCTGTGTCATTACTTCTGAGGCCTGCTCTTTGGTTGCGTGATTGAAGCCGTTAGCTTGTCGCAGCATTTATTCTGAAATCTTAGCCACGTGTGGCTCCTTCAGTAGTGAGCCGAATTTGCGCAGGCTTGAAGAGACGTTCCCTTTCTTCACACGGCGTCCGTCATTATTACTTTCAAAAGTAACGTTAAGATTTGTTTTCTTTCGAAGTGTCAAGGTCTCTATAAGTTAGGGAGAAGTTTGCTTAGGAGCTCATTTTGCCTCTTCCTTGCTCAAACATCTCTTCAAGCTCTTTTCCTTCAAGCTTCTGCATTCCCTTTTCTATTCCAGGTACGTCATCGTCCTTTCCCTTCATTCTTTCTTTCTTCCATGGAAACTTCGTTCGAGGTAACCCAGAATGCCTCTTCTGGGGTTCAGATCATAGAGCCCGAAATCAATCAGATTTGGGGCTCTCCTCATCATTGCCCATCTCCACCTCGTGGTGATGGAGGTGCCAAGGGTTCTTCTTCTTCTGACGGGAGTAGCTCTGCTACTCCTGACACTACCGTTGCCCCTAAGCGCCCAAGCGTGCTTCTAGGATGCCCAGGGTTCCTTACCCGGATATTGCCATTCCTGGGTATTTCTGGGTAAAACCCGATACTGGGGCATTTTATTCTAATTTTAGAACTTTTGATTCCCTTAAAACCATCAAGGCCAAAGTTACCGCTTTCGATGGTGCTATAGAATGCCTTCCCTGTTCAGATAATGAACATGTGTTTCTTCAAGTGTCTCCCTCTGAACCAGCTTTCACCTATGTATATAAGACTTTGTTTGAGCATATTGGTGTCACCATCCCCTTTACTCCATTTGAGTGTGAGGTTCTAAAAATTATGAACGTTGCTCCTACCCAATTACACCCAAATAGCTGGGCTTTTCTGAAAGCCTTTCAAATTCTGTCGCCAAATAGGGATGGTGGCCACTGCATCCAAATTTCTCTATTTTTACAAGGTCATGTTCGGAGACCGAGTTGGGTGGATCTCACTAAGTGGAGTTGAGAAAAGGGGGATCATCGGGCTCTACAAGAGCTCCTACAAATTCTTTAAGTCAGACTTTTTCAAAGTCCAACCTATTGAGGGGAATGAGTCTGTCTTTTTCGGCTCAGACGGAATTTTCAAATTCCCTCTCTACTGGCAACCCCATCCTTCTAAATTTTCTAGTTTTGACCTTGACTGTATGACAGCTCAAGACAGAATTGATGTTGAGATTCTGGAACTTTTTCCTCGGCCACTGCCCTGTGGGAGACTTCTAAATCTTCCCGTTTCTTCCACTCCGCAAGCCAATTTTGACTATAAGTAGCTTTTATTTCAAAGGTTTTGTAATTTACTTGTTATTATTGTATTCACTATATTTTGACCGATCTCTTTCTTGCAGTGATAATGGGGAAATTCAACTATAAAACTTTGTTGAAGAAGTCGGCTCCTCAAGATGGTGGCACTTCAATTCCGACTTCTGATGCCAAGGGGAAGAAAAAGAAGGTTGTTGAGAGCTCGGATCTCGACGAGCGTCTTTCTAAGCGGGCTCGAGTCAACGCTCAACAAGTGGTGCCGAGGAGGAGTGCTTCTCCCCTTCCTTTGACTCCCGATGACCCCACTGCCGAGAAAAGGACCGAAGGGGCACCTCATGTGACCGACCTGACAGTGGACGCTAAGTGGTATAATGGCCACTGTAACCCGGGCATCAGCTCGCTCTGGAGTGATGATTTCAACCCCGGCCCACTCATTGATGGTCAAGAGCTGAAGCCCTCTGATGCTCGGCTTTTGCTGGAGCCGAGGCCTGATGCTAGTATGGAGGCTGCCACTGCTTACGCCCTCTGAATTTCGTCCATCACTCGCTTCTGGAGTCAAGAACTATCAAAAAATACAAAGAAGATGGAGTCGATGAGGGCTGAAGTGGCTCGTTCCTTGAGGTTGAGGGACGAGTTGGCTCAAACTGTGGCCAAGTGCAAGGAGCAAGCTCACGCTGTTGGCCAACTGAAGGCTCAAAAGGCTGAGCTTGAGAAAAGCAAGACTTCCCTTCAGTCCGAGCAGGAGAAGGAGAAATAAGAGAGGGTCGGACTTCAGAAAGTCGTTGAAGACTCTCAAGTTTCTTTTGCTCGACTGCAACAGGCTTTGGAGGCTAAGAGGGAGGCTAACCGCAAGCTTCAAGCCGATCTGAGTGAAGCTGAAGCCACCATTATGAAGGAGCACGTCAACAGTTTTTCTCGAGCGGTGAAGCAGCTTAAACGCTTTAACCCAAATGCCGACTTCTCCCTTGTTGATGTGGACAAGGACTTTAATAAATATGGAATTCTATTTCCTTTGTCCGAGCTTGAGGATGAAGAAGTGACGGGCCAAGAAGAGGAGGAAGTTGACGGGCAAGCTGTCGAGGAGGGAGGAGATGGGGAAGGTGAAATAGCTTTACCCGATCCATCTTTTGCTGTTCCTCCGGGTGGTGGGGATGACCTCGGCTCTAATCCTGCTGGAACCGTTGCTCCTGGGGATGACCTCGGCTGTACTCTTGCTGGAACCGTTGCTCCTGGAGATGCCCGTGAGTAACCTAGAAAATTTCTTTGAAGTTTGTTCCCAGGGCATTCCCATTTTTATTTGAAACCTTTTGTACTCTTGGGCTTTGCCCTTTTAATTAATGTCATTATGTGTTTCTGGTTCTCGAGTTACGTTTTAACTTAGAATATTTCCTAATTTTTTATGTTCATACTTTGTTTTGTATGACTTATGTTGATATCTTGGCTGGCTTTTGGAACTCAGATCAATTTAAAATTAACTCCTAAGGTTTTTTGACACCATGGGTCTCAGTCTTTATCTTAACAAGCCTCCTTAGGTTTTTATTTACCTTTTTAGGTCCTGCCTTTCGGTTTTTTGGTCGGTCAGCCATTTTAGCTTAGCATTGCGATTTAGCTCGGCTTACCTCTTTAGTTTTACCTCTTTAGGTTCGGCATTTCGACCTTAACTCGGTCGATTTTAGCTTGGTCAACCTTTTTAGGTTTTTAACTACCTTTAGATGTTGTGTACCTTTTTTGGCTCGGCATTTCGACCTCAACTCGGTCGATTTTAGCTCGGTCAACCTTTTTAGGTTCTTAGTTTTTGATAAATAAATTTTTGACCATATAACAGTATTCTTGCCTAATATGGCAACTGAAAATGATCCTTTTTATTTATTTTTCCGGGTGTGCCTCATTAAAACCTTCCTGGCCAAAACCTCGCGGGAAAAGACCGGGATAGTAAAAAGAGTACATCACCTACTTACATAACTTTAACTAAAATAAAGCATAAGGTGGGAGGTGTTCCATGTTCTTGGAACAACCTTTCCTGACAACTTTTCTAGCCTATAAGCACCATTTCCTAGATTTTCAATTATTCTGAATGGGTCAGACTAGTTTGCTGCGAGCTTACCCTCTTTGGGGTCTTTTCTCGCATTGTTTTGCAATCTCAGCACTAAGTCACCTTGCACAAATTCCCTTGGCTACAACCTCAAGTTGTACTTCCGAGTTGCTTTTTGCTTGCATAGTTCTTCTCTGATTTGTTAAGTCTCTAAAATGTCTGATGTGCATTACCCTAAGTTTTGATGAGAACTAAACATTGGTTAATGATTTAATTAACCTTCATATTGGTTGCTAACCTGTCTATCGAGTGTGCAGATTACATAAGACAAACAGACGTCCAACAAAGTGAAACAAGCAGACGTCCAACAAAGTGTAACAAGCAGACGTCCAACACTATAGTGATTGAAGCGCACCTCCAGAATGCAAGAGATAGAAACTTGCGTCCACCAAAGTGTTGAAAGCCAGCGTCTACTAACGTGGCATTTGGAGCGCGTCCATTAAAGTATCAGAACAGCGTGTCCATTAAAGTATCAGAACAGCGCGTCCATTAAAGTATCAGAATAGCCCGTCCATTAAGGTATCAGAATGACTCGTCCAATGACGTGGCATATGGAGCTCGTCCATTAAGGACAAAATGGCTCGTCCAATGACATGGCATATGGAGCTCGTCCATTAAGGTCAGAATGGCTTGTCCAATGACATGGCATATGGAGCTCGTCCATTAAGGTCAGAATGTATCCGTCCAATGACGTGGCATATGGAGCTCGTCCACCAAAGTAACAGAGGCTCTCGTCCACTAAAGTAACAGAGGCTCTCGTCCACCAAAGTAACAGAGGCTCTCGTCCACTAGAGTAACAGAAGTGCTCGTCCACTAAAGGTGACAGAAGTGCTCGTCCACTAAAGGTTACAGAAGCGCTCGTCCACTAGTCTTTGGACTTGCTATGGAGCTCGTCCACTAGCCCGAATGAAAAATCTTAAATGGCTAGATAGACGCGATTATTTTCAAGATGGAAGCACTTATCTTATGAACGCGAATTCTATAAGGATTATCAGAATCTTAGTTCAAGAACCAGAAAGAGACTTGAAGCCTTCTCTCCTACTCAGTTTCACGATTATCAAGAAATGTCAGAAGTTACTCTCTCAAGCAAACTTGGATAATCAGAACCAAAGACCAGTTAAAGATTGCTTCCAACGTGCTTTATTCCCTAGTACCTCTGGTCCTTACACGAAAATAGAAGTGTACTCAGTAAAGTACAAAAAGCTCTCTACACAACTCTGATATGGCTGTAGCATGATGAATAAAGCCACGATCCTTCATGTTAGAGTACAACCAACGACTCTATTGCATTAATGACTACCCAGAATGACTCTATTGCATTAATGGCTGCCCAGAACGACTCTATTGCATTTAATGAAGTTCTGCTTAAAGCCAACATCTGAGTGGATGTCTTTAACAGATCCTAAATGCTTGAAGACCATAAATACAGAAGTCATTGAAGATGAAGAACAAGAGAATACACATTGCATTAAAACGCCATTACTCTGCATTAATTTCTTCATTCTTTTATTCTGTATTCTTCAATCATTTTAAAGTTATTACGCAGACTTTCCGAAGCCTTACATTTAAATCACTCTCTGAGTGTTAGTGAAAGATCTGCCTGTGAGAAGTTGTATTTATTACAAACCCAATATCTCAAACAAACCAGAGTGAGCCTGAAGAGGCTAGGTGTGAAAATAATACTTGTCTTGAGCCTGAAGAGGCTAGGTGTGCAAATAATACTTGTCTTGAGCCTGAAGAGGCTAGGTATGCAAATAATACTTGAGTCTGTAACCTTATCAGTTATAGTGGATAAATCTTGGTGCTGCCAAGGACTGGACGTAGCTCTTTTCTTTCAAGAGTGAACCAGGATAAATAACCGTGTCAATCTCTCTTCCCTTAAACTCTTTAATTGCCTTAGTTTTCTTACGTCTATCAAGTGGTGTGCTTGCAAAAGTCACCCGTCCATCCTTTATTCTTCCACTCGTCCAAATCTAGACTTTTTGTTTGCGAAAAGATTTCAATTTTGCTTAAATTCTGATAAACACAATTCAACCCCCCCTTCTTGTGTTTATAGTTGTCTATTTCAGTTGGCATCAGAGCTCAGTCTTTGGGTTGAGCATCTAACAGTGTAGAGGTAAAAGGTCCTGAAGAATAGACATGACGGCTGGAGCTAGTTCAAGTGGAAGTCATCAGACTGAAGGAGCTTCCCTAACCAGACCTCCTTACTTCAATGGAGAAAACTACAACTACTGGAAAGATAGATTTCAGTGGTTTATTCTATCCACAAACTCTGATCTTTGGGATGTCATCACAGATGGTCCATTCATTCCCAAGAATGATGATAACACTGACAAACCAAAAGCTCAGTGGACCGGTGTAGAAAAGACAAAATGGGAGCTAAACCACAAAGCCAGATATAACATCATTTGTGCTCTCAGTCCAGAGGAGTTTGAGAAGGAACAGCTAAAGTCAAAGAGTCAAAGATTGTCATACTTGTCAGAAAGTATGAACTATTCGTCATGGAGGAAGGAGAATCTGTTGCTCAGATGATAGGAAGATTCCAAACTATAATCAACAGTTTAAAATCTCTTGGCAAAGTCTATACCAATGCTGAGAAGGTTGGAAAGATTCAGAGAACTCTACCTAAACAGTGGAGACCTTTGGTCACTGCTATCTCCCAAGCCAAGGATCTCACTACCTTGACTATGGATGAACTTCTTGGAACACTCACTGTTCATGAGCAAGAACTTGGAGATGAAGTTGCACCAAAGAAGGGCAAGTCAATTGCTCTGAAAGCTGATCAAAAGTCAGTAAAAGTTTCCAAGGCTCTGAAGGCAGATGAGTCATCCAGTGATGCTGACCTATCAGAACTTGAGGATTCTGAGAGTGATGAAGAGTTGTCTCTCCTGACCAGGAAGATAAAGCTTCTCCTACAGAAAAAGAAGTTCAAGAGGGATAGGTCATTCAGAAGGTTCAACAAGGACAAGAACTTCAAAGAATCCACCTCAACAGACAAAAGTCCAATTGTTTTCTATGAGTGCAAGAAGCCCGGTCACTTCAAGGCTGAATGTCCTCAACTCAAAGAAGGCCCCTTTTAAGAAATTCTTCAAGAAGAAAAAGAAAGGAATGATGGCTACTTGGGAGGATCTGGAGTCAACATCTTCTGATGAAGAAACTGAGGAAGAAGCCAATCTCTGTTTGATGACCAACACTGAATTAGACTCTGATGATGAGGTGCATCCTGACTATGAGGAATTACTTGATGCCTATGAGGAGTTGTTGGAGGAAATCAACTGCTTATCTAAAGCCTTCAAATCCCTCAAGAGAGAGTATGTAAAGCTCACCAGTGAGCATAAACAGAAATCTCATGAGTGCGAGAAGCTGGCTAAAGAGAACAGTGAGCTGAAGACTGAAAAGTCTAATGAAGCTAAGATCTCAAGTGAAACGTCACCATTTGAAGAAGTTGAAAAACTTCAACAGAAAGTGGAAGAGCTCACTTTTGATCTTGTCAAATTTGTTAATGGTAGAGACAATCTGACTAAGCTACTTGGCATTCAGAAGCACTCTCTTAACAAAGAAGGTATTGGATATGTCCATCAGACACATCATAAAGTATCAACTAAAGTTCCTACAGTATCTGTTAAGTCAACTGTAACCAAATCAACACCTATTTGTAACTTCTGTGGAAAAACTGAGCATGTTATGTCTAAGTGTATCCATAAGAAGAGAAGGAAGTCTTTACAGACTCCTAGAACTAACAGAAAATGACCCAGAAAAATTTGGGTACCTAAAGATCAAATAATTTTTGTTGCAGATGTCCTCAACAGGACAAAGAAAACACCACTGCTGGTACCTGGACAGTGGCTGCTCACGTCATATGACAGGAGAAAGGTCTATGTTCCTAGACCTCCAACTTAAGAAAGGAGGACACGTTGCCTTCGGAGGAAATCAGAAAGGCAAAGTTATAGGAATTGGTACTATTGTTGGTAAACCCCCTCTTCCCTCTATATCTAATGTTCTTATGGTTAAAGGATTAAGACACAATTTGCTTAGCATAAGTCAATTATGTGATAGTGGTTTTGATGTTTCTTTTACCAAGGATGTATGCATAGTTAAAGACTGTAGTGGCAAAACCTTCTTTTCAGCTAAAAGGCAACAAAATCTTTATAAGATTGAACTGTCTGATCTCTCAGATCAAAGTGTAACCTGTCTGATGTCTAAAGAGGATGAGAGATGGTTATGGCATAAGAAACTAGGACATGCTAGTATGAAACTAATTTCTGAATTAAAAAAGAATAATCTCGTGAGTGGATTGCCTGATATTAGCTTTAAGAAAGATATCTTGTGTGATGCATGTCAGAGAGGTAAAAAGATAAAATCAAGTTTCAAATCTAAAAACCAAGTATCAACCTCTAGACCTCTTCAGTTGTTACACATGGATCTGTTTGGACCAGTTAGTGTTGCCAGTCTGGATGGAAGAAAATATGGATTTGTCATAGTTGATGACTATTCTAGATACACATGGGTACTCTTCCTAACACACAAGGATGAGTCTTTTAAGGTTTTTTCAGTATTCTGCAAAAGAGTACAAAATGAGCAAGGTTTCTGTATTTCTACCCTTAGAAGTGATCATGAGGGAGAATTTGAAAATGAGTAGTTTAGACAGTTCTGTGAGGAGAATGGAATCTCTCACAATTTCTCTACATCTAGAACTCCACAGCAAAATGGAGTGGTTGAGAGAAAGAACTGATCTCTGCAAGAGATGGCTAGATCTATGCTCAATGAAAATAATCTCCCTAAGTACTTCTGGGCAGAAGCTGTAAACACTGCTTGTTATGTACAAAACAGAATATTTATTAGGCCTTTTTTAAAAAGGACTCCTTATGAATTGGGGAAAGGAAAAAGCCCCAACATATCTTATTTTCATGCTTTTGGATGTGAATGTTTTATTCTGAATACTAAAGATAATCTTGGAAAGTTTGATTCTAAGGTAGATAAAGGTATTTTCGTAGGTTATTCTGAAAAGTCTAAGGCTTTTAGAGTTTACTATTCAAGAACTTGTATTATTGAAGAATCTGTTCATGTTAAATTCAATGATGGATTAAAGACTGATAAAGAACTATCAGATCTAGAAGATGATCTTGCAGGTCTTTTTATAAACAAGCCAGAAAGTCAACAACCCGATCTAAACAAAACAGAACCTTTGCCTGAGGCTGAAAGACAAGTGGAACAGACCAGTCAGCAGACAAGTCAAGATCTTCATGATGATCTCAAAAGGGATTGGAAGTTCAACACTCATCATCCTAAGGATCTTATTATTGGAAATCCCTCTGAAGGAGTAAGAACCAGATCCACATTAAGAGAATCAAGCAATGTGGCCTTTATTTCAAATTTGGAGCCTAAACGCATTGAAGAAGCTCTTGAGGATGAAAGCTGGATTCTTGCTATGCAAGAAGAACTTAACCAGTTCACCATAAATGATGTCTGGACTCTTGTCTCTAAACCTAAAAACAAGTCAGTTATTGGAACAAGATGGGTCTTCAGAAACAAATTAGATGAAGATGGTAAAGTTGTCAGAAATAAAGCAAGGTTAGTAGCTCAAGGCTATAACCAACAAGAAGGTATTGATTATACTGAAACCTTTGCACCTGTAGCTAGAATAGAAGTCATACACATTTTTATGTCATATGCTGCACAACACCAAATTGCCCTGTTTCAAATGGATGTAAAAAGTGCTTTTCTAAATGGTATAATTGAAGAAGAAGTGTATGTTAAACAACCCCCTAGTTTTGAGGATACTGATAAACCAGATCACGTTTGAAAACTTAAAAAGGCATTATATGGTTTGAAACAAGCACCTAGAGCATGGTATGATAGACTCAGTTCTTTTCTCATGTATAATGGTTTTACTAGAGGACAAGTAGACACTACTCTGTTCAAAAAATGCTCTAAAGAGAACTTTATTATAGTTCAAATATATGTTGATGATATTATTTTTAGAGCAACTAATGAAAAGCTGTGCAAGAAATTTTCAAATCTAATGCAAGCTGAATTTGAGATGAGCATGATGGGAGAATTGAAGTTCTTCCTTGGATTACAAATCAAGCAGACAAGTGATGGAATTTACATTCATTAACAAAAATATACCAAGGAGATACTCAAGAAATAAAAAATGGAAAATTCAAAGCTCATGAAAACCCCTATGCAACCCAATGCAAAACTAAGCAAAGATAATGAAGGTAAAAAGGTAGATCAAACTGTCTACAGAGGTATGATTGGCTCTCTACTGTACTTAACTTCAAGCAGACCTGACATTCAATTTAGTGTCTGTATGTGTGCTAGATTCCAATCTGATCCTAGAGAATCTCATCTTAAGGCTGTTAAAAGAATATTTAGATATTTGCTTGGAACTACTAATCTTGGTTTGCTGTATTTAAGATCAAAAGAATACAGATTAGTGGGATATTGTGACGCTGATTTTGCTGGAGACAGAATAGAAAGAAAAAACACCAGTGGAGGATGTCACTTCATTGGAGCAAGTTTAGTCTCATGGTCAAGCAAGAGGCAGACAACCATTGCCCTATCTACTACTGAAGCAGAATACATCTCTGCTGCTAGTTGCTGCTCTCAACTCTTATGGGTAAAACATCAACTTGAGGATTACTCTATTTATGAACATAACATATCTGTATGGTGTGATAATTCGAGTGTCATATGCTTAACTAAAATCCCAATTCAGCATTCTAAGGCTAAACATATTTAAATCAAACATCATTTCATTATGGATTATGTTCAGAAAGGCATCTTTGATATTAAGTTTGTTAAAACTGAAAATCAATGGGCTGATATTTTCACTAAACCCCTCGCGGAAGAAAGGTTTCTATTTATTAGAGATAATCTAAACATGGATTGCATTGCTGAATGACATGTATGAATGTTAACATGCCTATGCTAAATCTGTCATTAATCCTATATACATGTTCTTTCAACTAAGCATTAATTCAGGGGGAGTAATGATACAATAGTTTAAGTGGAGTATGTCTAATATGCTTGCTGCATTACTATGATTTTCTTAACATGTTATCGTGCCCTTAACATATCACATAAATAAAACTTGATAACCCGTTTCGATGTTGACAAAAGGGGGAGAATAGAAGAAATTGAGATTTGTGATAGAAATATGTTATAGTGGAATTGGAGAATGAATATGATATAACCTGTTCGCTTAAAAGAAAATTTCAACCTGTCATTTAAAAGAAAATTTCAACCTGTCTGATATATGCTATTTTCTGAGGTTCATTAAATCATCTCAATGTTTGTCATCATCAAAAAGGGGGAGATTGTTAAGTCTCTAAAATGTCTGATGTGCATTTCCCTAAGTTTTGATGAGAACTAAACATTGGTTAATGATTTAATTAACCTTCATATTGGTTGCTAACCTGTCTATCGAGTGTGCAGATTAAATAAGACAAACAGACGTCCAACAAAGTGAAACAAGCAGACGTCCAACAAAGTGTAACAAGCAGACGTCCAACACTGTAGTGATTGAAGCGCGCGTCCAGAATGCAAGAGATAGAAACTTGCATCCACCAAAGTGTTGAAAGCTAGCGTCTACTAACGTGGCATTTGGAGCGTGTCCATTAAAGTATCAGAACAGCGCGTCCATTAAAGCATCAGAATAGCGCGTCCATTAAAGTATTAGAACAGTGCATCCATTAAAGTATCAGAATAGCCCGTCCATTAAGATATCAGAATGACTCGTCCAATGACGTGGCATATGGAGCTCGTCCATTAAGGACAAAATGGCTCGTCCAATAACGTGGCATATGGAGCTGTCCATTAAGGTCAGAATGACTCGTCCAATGACATGGCATATGGAGCTCGTCCATTAAGGTCAGAATGTATCCGTCCAATGACGTGGCAAATGGAGCTCGTCCACCAGAGTAACAGAGGTTCTCGTCCACTAAAGTAACAGAGGCTCTCGTCCACCAGAGTAACAGAGCCTCTCGTCCACTAGAGTAACAGAAGTGCTCGTCCACTAAAGGTGACAGAAGTGCTCGTCCACTAAAGGTTACAGAAGCGCTCGTCCACTAGTCTTTGGACTTGCTATGGAGCTCGTCCACAAGCCCGAATGAAAAATCTTAAATGGCAAGATAGACGTGATTATTTTCAAGATGGAAGCACTTATCTTATGAACGCGAATTCTATACGGATTATCAGAATCTTAGTTCAAGAACCAGAAAGAGACTTGAAGCCTTCTCTCCTACTCAGTTTCACGATTATCAAGAAAGGTCAGAAGTTACTCTCTCAAGGAACCTTGGATAATCAGAATCAAAGACCAGTTAAAGAATGATTCCAACGTGCTTTATTCCCTAGTACCTCTGGTCCTTACACGAAAAGAAAAGTGTACTCAGTAAAGTACAAAAAGCTCTCTACACAACTCTGATATGGCTGTAGCATGATGAATAAAGCCATGATCCTTCATGTTAGAGTACAACCAACGACTCTATTGCATTAATGACTACCCAGAACGACTCTATTGAATTAATGACTGCCTAGAACAACTCTATTGCATTTAATGAAGTTCTGCTTGAAGCCAACTTCTGAGGGGATGTCTTTAACGGATCCTAAATGCTTGAAGACCACAAATACAGAAGTCATTGAAGATGAAGAACAAGAGAATACACATTGCATTAAAACGTCATTACTCTGCATTAATTTCTTCATTCTTTTATTCTGTATTCTTAAATCATTTTGAAGTTATTACGCAGACTTTCCTAAGCCTTACATTTAAACCACTCTCTGAGTGTTAGTGAAATATCTATCTGTGAGAAGTTGTATTTATTACAAACCCAATCTCTCAAACAAACTAGAGTGAGCCTGAAAAGGCTAGGTGTGAAAATAATACTTGTCTTGAGCCTGAAGAGGCTAGGTGTGCAAATAATACTTGAGTTTGTAACTTATCAGTTATAGTGGATAAATCTTGGTGCTGCCCAGGACTGGACGTAGCTCTTTGCTATGAAGAGTGAACCAGGATAAATAACCGTGTCAATCTCTCTTCCCTTAAACTCTTTAATTGCCTTAGTTTTCTTACGTCTATCAAGTGGTGTGCTTGCAAAAGTCACCTGTCCATCCTGTATTCTTCCACTCGTCCAAATCTAGCCTTTTTGCTTGCGAAAAGATTTCAACTTTGCTTAAATTCTGATAAACACAATTCAACCCCCCTTCTTGTGTTTATAGTTGTCTATTTCATGATTTTTGCCTCATCTCGGACTTCCTCAACCATGTCAAGCTCAACTCGGATTTCTTCTTCGTTCTTACTTTGGTCATGATGCTGCCTTCGGAAAGAGAGTTCGCCGAGATCAATTGGAATCATTGCATCGGTTCTATAGGTTAGCTTGAATGACGTTTCACCAGTTGAAGACTGCGATGAGCAATGGTAAGCCCGTAGGATGCTTGGTAATTCTTACACCCATGCCCTTTTTGATTGGCCTAACCTTCTTTTGAGCTCGTTCAAAATGACTTTGTTGGCTGCTTCTGCTTGTCCGTTTGTTTGTGGATGCTCAACCGAGGTCACTTTATGTTTGATTCCGAGGTTGGAGTAGAACTCTCTAAGCTCTTTATCAGTGAATTGCTTTCCATTATCTGTGACAATTGCATAAGGGAGGCCATGCCTGCATATGATGCTTTTCCATACAAAACTCCGAACCTTTTTAGCTGTTATGGTAGCTAATGGTTCTGCTTCAATCCACTTAGTGAAGTAGTCTACTCCTACCAGCAAGAACTTGACTTGACCTTTAGCAACTGGTAAAGGACCGACTATATCCATCCCCCACATAGTAAAGGGTCACGGCAAGAACATGGAATGAAGCTCTTCTCCTGGAGCTCGTGCTACATTGGCGAACTTCTGACAAGGCTCACACCTATTAGTCCAAGTAGCACAATCCAATCTCATGGTAGGCCAGTAAAACCCCGCTCGCAGGACCCGAGCTGCCAGAGATCGACCACCTGAATGCATTCCACAGATTCCTCGGTGCATCTCGTCCATTACGTACTCGAACTACTCCTTTGCTATGCACTTTAGTAACGGCATGGAGAATCCTCTTCTGTACAGCTCTCCATCTTGGATGGTGTAATGGCAAGATTTTAGACGAATTCTCCTCGCCTCCTTAGGGTCATTGGGAAATTTGTCAGAGGCTAAATATTCCCAAATTGGTGTCATCCAGTCACGATCATAGTGCTCGGTCATTATCACTTCGGCACTTTTTATGCTTGGTTCGAGGAGATTCTCCCGAATGAAAGTTCTTAGCTCGCCAACTTTATTGGTGCTAGCCAACTTAAACAACAGATATGCCCTGGAATTTTCCTCCCGAGGTATATGCTCAATAGTAAAATTATCAAATTCAGAAATTAGACTATTAACTTTGCAGAGATACCTGGTTAGTTGGGGATCCTTTGTTTGATAATCACCCGAGACTTGTCCCGTTACAAGTTGTGAGTCACTTCGACATTTTAATTCTTTGACTCCAACCTCTTTAGCTAGCATCAGTCCTGCAATAAGGGCTTCATATTCCGCTTGGTTGTTTGAAGCAGTAAACCCAAACTTTAAAGATTGTTCCAGGATTAGATCATCAGGACCTTCAAGAATTATTCCAGCTCCGCTTCCCTTTAAGTTAGATGAACCATCAACATATAGAAGCCAGATGAAGGATCCTGACCTCGGCTTAGAAGAGAGCTTGGCAATGAAGTCGGAGAGGCATTGTGCTTTCATCGGTCCCCTTGGCTCATATTGCAAACCAAACTCTGACAATTCTACTGACCAAGTTATCATTCGTCCGGCTAGATCGGGCTTCCTGAGCACCTGCTTTATTGGATGATCTGTTTTGACTATAACTTGGTGTGACTGGAAGTAAGGTCGTAACCTCCGAGCTGCCATGATTAAGGTGAGGGCTAGTTTTTCAATTAATTGATACCGTGTTTCTACATCTTTCAGAATTATACTAACGTAATACATCGGCATCTGTTATTTTTCTTCTTCCCGGATGATTACTGCACTGATTGCATAATCATTGATAGACAGATACAAGTATAGATCTTTGCCGAGCTGCGGCCGAGTGAGGATCGAGGGAGAGGCTAGAAAAAGTTTCAGATCTTCAAAGACTTTCTCACACTCCTCGGTCCAGGTGAACTCTTTTGGTTTTTTCAAAAGCTGGAAGAAGGGTCTTACTTTTTCTGCGGATTTTGGGAGAAAGCGGGATAGAGAAGCTAATCGGCCAGCTAACCTATGAATTTCTTTCACATTCTGAGGGCTCCGCATTTCAATGACAGGTTTACACTTATCAAGATTAGCTTCAATTCCTTGATTCATTAGCATATATCCTAAGAACTTTCTTCCTTGTACACCAAAGGAGCATTTTTCTGGATTTAACCTCATGTTGTACTTTTTGAGTTGACTGAAAATTTCTTCGAGGTCGGCTGAGTGTTGGTTTAGGTCATTGGACTTTACCACCATATCGTCAACATATACTTCTTGGTTCTTTCCGATTTGGTTGACAAAGACTTTGTCCATAAGCCTTTGATATGTTGCACCGAAATTTATTAAACCGAAAGGCATTACTCGGTAGCAGTAGTTTGCCCCATCGGTCATAAATGCCCTTTTTTCTTCATCGGGTGGATACATCCTTATCTGGTTATAACCTAAATATGCGTCCAAGAAGGACAAAACTTTGTACCCTGAAGCTCCGTGTACCAATCTGTCAATGTTGGGAAGAGGATAATAATCCTTTGGACACGCTTTGTTGAGATCGGTGTAGTCGGTGCACATTCTCCACTTATCATTGGCCTTTCTAACTAACACCACATTGGCTAGCCAAGTAGTGTATTTCACCTCTCTGATGAAATTTACTTTGACTAGTTTGATAGTCTCCTCGGCTACTACTTGGCGCCTTTCTTCGCTAAGTTTTCTTTTTCTCTGAGCTACAAGCTTGGCTTCGAGGCATATAGATAGCTTATGGCATATAAAATTGGGGTCTATGCCAGGCATATCCGATGTCTTCCAAGCAAACAAATCGGCATTCTTTTTTTAAAACCGCTTGAATCTGTTGTTTGAGCGAGGGGTCGAGCTGACTGCCGACCTTGGTGTACTGTTCAGCTTGGGCTCCCAATTGGAACTTCTCTAAAGACTCTGTTGGTTCGACTCTGGACTCGGACATCTCCATCCATGGGTCTTGTTCAAACATGCTGACCGAGTTCGCTGAGGTAACCGAACTGACCGTGCTTACCACTTCCGCTTTATCATCTTCGACATTCTTTGCGAAGTTCTGGTTTCGGGTAACCTTTAGACTGTCCCTATAGCATTGCCTGGCCATCCTTTGGTCAGCTTGGACAACGACTATATCTCCAGACTCAGCTGGGAATTTCATTGTGAGGTGTGGGGTAGAGACAATCGCTCCTAGTTCATTCAACGTCGGTCTTCGAATAAGGATGTTGTACGACGTGCTGGCATCCACAATAACATATCCGACTGATACGGTCCGGGAGAGCTTTCCCTCTCCAAACGTTGTTAAGAGGTCTATATAACCTCGGGTTTTTACTTGCTCTCCGGCGAACCCTACTAGCTTGTCTTCCTGCTCTTTTATAAGCTTTTCTAGAATTCCAAGTTTCTTGAAGGTCACCAGGTATAAAATATCAGCCGAGCTTCCCTGATCAACTAGTGTTCGTTTGACCGAGAAGTTGGCTAATTCGACCGTTATCACCACTGGGTCGTCTTGATTTGGATCCAACCTTTGGAAGTCATCATCTGAGAAAGTTATTGGAGGTCTCGTCCTTGTAGGTTTTCCAGACACCGTGTTTACAGATCGGATGGCTTTTACATGACGCCATCGAGATGAACTCGTTGTTCCTCCACCTGCAAATCCTCCTAAGATTGTATCGATGACCCCTCTGACTCCTTCCGTTTCTTCATTAGGAGCCCTCTGATTGTTCACCCGATCTCCGTTCTGATTATTCCCTTGCAGGCTTGCATCTCGATTACGATTGTCATAATCGCGTCTCCCTCGTCGTCGACCAGCTCGTCCGCCTCCATTATCATCTCGGCAAACGAACCGGTCAAGACGACCTGCTCGTATCAAGTCCTCAATTTTTTCCTGGGCTGTTTTACAGTCTTCAATGGAGTGACCATAGTTTTGATTCCATTTGCACTCTTTACTTCTGTCTGCATTGACCGGAGTTTTAGACGGTCGAGGTAAGGTGAGTAACTCGGTGTTGTACACCTCCTGGAGAATGGTTGTCCGAGATCGGTTTTGCGGTGTATAGGACTAGTACCTGGGTTGCCTCTCCGAGAATCCCCTTTCATTGGTCTTTTGGGCCCTTTGTGGATTAGTCCCCCCTATCTCCTTCTTTGCTCGGAACCGAGCTCTTGTCTTCAAAACCTCTTTCTCTCATTTTGGATTCTACCATCTCTTCCGAGTTCATGAAACCAGTGGCTTTTTCCTGCAACTCTTCAAAATCTCTCGTTGGTTTTCGAGATAAATACTCAAAGAATGGCCCCGACTTCAAACCGTCCATGACGGTATGTAGACAGAGTTCTGAGCTCATATTGGGAATTAAAATTTGTTTAGCACTAAAACGAGCCATATAATCTCTAAGTGATTCATTCTTTTCTTATTTAAAATTCACCAGCGAGACCGAGTGCCTTTTATGCTTTCGACTCACTGCAAATTGTGCAGTGAACTTAGTTACAAGCACATCAAAGGAATCAATTGACCGAGGTGGGAGATTCGTAAGCCAGGTTAAGGCAGGGCCTTGCAAAGTAGTTGGAAAAATTTTGTACATGACGGCTTCCGAATCGGTCACCAGGTAAACAGAAGAAATAAATGATTCTACTTGCTCGGTTGGGTCAGTGGTGCCATTGAATTTATCAATGTTAAGAGACTTAAAATGTCTAGGCATGATTACCTCATCAACGTCATCCGTGAACGGCAACCTCGGTCGGTGGCCTGTTACCCTTTATTTTTGGATAGTCCTTTCTGCACGAGATTTAACTCCTAATCCCTCTGGGAGAGGTTTGGTCTTGGACGGTTTGCTCATATCATGATGAGAAGGTACGTACGATGGATCCTTTTGGCTACCCTCGGGTGAGGATTGCTCTTCCTCAGAGGGCATCACTGATCTTTTTCTTTTCCGAGCTCTTAACAACCTTTGATTCTGAGCACGTATCTCCTCGTTCTCCTCACGTAGCTGCCTTATATGTGCCATAACCCCTCCCAGCTGAGGGTTATCTTCATTGATGGGAGGGGCGGGGGATTGTCACGGTTCTGGCTCGTGTTCGAAGCCTCATGATCTACATGGTTCCTGCTGTTCGCCCCTCCCCTCGGTCCATTCCGTGCAGTCACCATCAAGCTTTCTTATGGAACCGGGGAAAGTTTTTCCTCGGCCCCACGGTGAGTGCCAAATGTTCCTGCCGAGATCCGACTTGCCGGAATCTTGCCGTAGAACGTCAAACCAAGAGTGACCAACAGGGTTGTTTTAGATTATGGCTTGACAGAATATTGTATTCCGGTCCTACGTATCCCAATGGGAATCAAAGCCAGACGTAGTTCTAGGTTCAACCATTGACCATACGGTGATCTCAATCCCTTAATCTTGTATCTGATGAATACCAGCGAGCAAAGATTCTTCAATAGTCTCTTGATCAAGATGGTTCCTTTAATACACTTAAGGGAGATTCACCTAGGTTAGTGAAAAGTGAGTCACTCTTTTGGGTTCTCCTCTTTTTATAATAGGATCCCCATATCTTTAAGAGATCTAGACTTATCTCCTTTTATCTCTTAAATCTTCTTTGAGATGTGATTTCTTTAATTTAAGGGATTTTATCTCTTCTAACCGGATAAGGTTATTTGAGATAATATCAGGATTATTAAAGATAATATCAATATCTTAAAATGAGATCCTAACCAGTACATAAAGTATTTTTTTTTTCCTGATAGTGTATTAAGAATCAAACCTAACAATCTCAAAATCCCATGCTGAGCAAAAGGAACAAGATATTAATTTATGTTCGCCCTTATAATTTTTTCAAGATATGGCTTTTTAGTTTTTGAAGCATTCTGAAGTGAAATTACAAAAATAAGCTTCCATGTAACTAAATATCAAATGCCAGTGTAAATTTCAGGTGGGGTCAACCATAATTTATTTTTATATCCTCAATTCAGATAGCATTATTAAACTACAGTCTCAACCGCAAGAATCATATACTATCACAGAGGAGTAAAGTAGATTGTAAAAGCTGAAAGATTCAAAAGATTAAAATCTGTACACAAGATGAAGAAATCAATTGAACCCTTTTAGTTTGCAAGTGCGGTACAAGATGAATTTTTCTCTTCAGTTCTGTTGCTACAAAAGCAAGAGTCAAAAGGTACAAAATCAACAAAGGAAGTAAGAGCAGCATGAATGGTCAGCAGATTGAAAATCCAGCCATGAGCTGCAATTAACATGAGCTGCAATACAGCCATGATGTACGACACAATCCTAGGGGCTGCAGCTACACATCATTCCGAAGAGCCCCCCTTACCAGCTAGCTCATTATTTTTATTCATAGCCTTCTTGGCTAACTCATAACCTGCAAAGTTCATGGCACCTAGAGGAGCAATCCAAAAGAACCTGGGCACTGCTCCTTTAAACAAGCCAAGTGGTCCCTCGCGGCGGAGTATAGAAAAGGCTATTACGGTCATTGACACAGACCGACCTCGTGCCGTCATCATTCTAGTTTTCATGACATCAAAAGGTGTCGTGACAACAGCAGCCAACCCACCAGATAAAGCTCCAACAGCAATTGTTTCCCATGCCTCCAGTTCCCGCCCTAGTAGTTGTTGAACAGCCTAAAATCAAAATGCTAAGACCACTCAGTATCCAAAATATTAAATATCATTCATTATAACATATACATGAGTTTCAAGGTCTTTAAAAGCCACCAAAAAGCATATGAAAAATTACATACCTTTTTAGATTCAGCATAAAGCCCCATGCCAGCAACATAAAATGGAACCTCGCGACAAAGGGTAGCTCCAGTTCCACGAAAGAAACCCCTAAAACCATCCTGCTGCCAAGTCCCTACTAAAGCCTCACCCACATTTTCAAAGAGACCAGCCTGCAACCGCTGTTTTAACACCTCACAGGGAATCCGCACAGCTGTTCCCAAAAACGTGCTACAAAATGATGCTATAGATTGTACCTAGATAAATGTCAACATGTGAGCTTATAAATTTTAAAAAGTACCAACAAATTAGAATCCAGCAAACAAAATAATGAACCAATTATCAACCAGATATTGAAAAAATACACTTCCGGAGGTCAATCACAGTATTTACATCTTAATTAAAAATATGAATTGGTATTAGCACTTTAACTAAAGCATTTCCATTTCCATCATTTTAATAAAGACACGGAGCTAAATAATTCAGCTTATGTGAATTATTCACTTATTACAAATGGAAATCACCGTAAGAACATATATTCTCAACCACTGTTCTTGATAACAAGTTTGATGCAACAGCTTTAAGACTTTAACTAATACCTAATTATATAATTCAGAAAACCTGAAAGACTGATTTGATGGGAACAAGGACATATGCATAATTAGCCAATTCCTTGGGGAATGAGGCAATTCATTTTATGTGCTCTGCATTCCAAACAATGCACAAGGAAAATGAGAGAAAGGAAAGCATAATCAGAAGTTCCCCGGGATATAAATAACAGCAAGTAGGATTTGCAAACTACCTGGAGTTCTGGTAGTGTAGGAGCAAAATTTATCAACACCAATTTACTTGCTTCAAATATCCCAGTTCGCAAGCCATGGCTGCATCATCAAAAACTATCATAAGCTTAAAGGAAATAACACTATTCTTTTCCGCTTATTTGTTTCAAGAGAAAGGAAAGTGGGAGGGAAGAAATGAAGAGAGGTCAAACTAAACAACCTTGAAAACTGTCCAAGAATTGCAGGGATTGACCCTCTGTATAAACTTCGTGCTCCAATCTCTGGCAGCTGGGCAATGATTTCAGGGAAGGACAGGGTAGATGCTTGTACTCGAGTCTAACGTACCAAACAAGACAACACAGTGAGGCCTCTCAAAGGACCAAAAAAATCAAATAAGGAGTATGGAATTGAGTGCAGTACATAAGCAGACAAAAGAATTTGAAATCATCAATAATCACACAAATTATTTACCTTAATTGAATCAACTGGATGCAGTAAAGCACATGACAGAGCACAAGAAAGGCCACCTGCCAGTGCAGATCTTAGAACACTGCCAGCAGGAATTTCAACAGGTGGTGGAACGGCAACCACAGTCGCAGCTTCAAACCAAATACTCCTGAATGCATAACCATAACAAAAGTTATTACTAACATAGAGAATGAATCTTAAAGATTGACAACTAGTGGTAGTATAGACAAAAAGGAAATTATAGTACTAACTACAACACTTCTGCATTATCTCTAATCTTGTTGCGTAATTTCAATTGTCCTCAACATTTACTTTATATTCAGATAGAGAAGAACGGAGACTACGAGAAACCATAAAAATTGAACACACTGACTATCATTCTAGACAACTCAAACAAAGCAGCCAAAATATGTAATCACCGCCTTGCATTTTGAGGTAGCCATTTCCCAATAACAGTTTTTGTTGTGTGTGTGGGGTGGGGCGGGGGGGCGGGGGGGGAGTCTTTCTGAGCACTTAGCATGCCCTACTAAGAAGCAGCTTTTTATGGTTCGTTATATAAAGGTTTTGGTAAAAAGCAAGGAGACCAAAACTTTGAGGCAGTGTGCAGTTTAGGCAATGCTTTGGTACCAGCATTTGATTAGAATGGAATGCAAACACATCTTAAAAGATGTCTCTTCATGATGTGGATTAGTTTATGGCTTCTCCATGGTGTGTTTTGCCTATGGCTGCTTAATGTTTCTTTTTGTATTTTGAATTTTCTGTTTTGAAGGATATCTTACCTATTGTACTTTATCAATTTTCTTTACATTAAAGTTCATTTTTCTATCATAAACTGAAGTCGTGATGCCATTGTCTGCTGTAAATGGACGATTAAATGTAGACATAAAGAAAAGTTGAATAGCTACTTCAGTGTAAGATACCACAGAAACCTTACAAGCACCAAGGTTCGACAAGATAGTAATGGCACTTATTGGATCCCCCAACTGCAGCCACACCACCCGAACAAAATAACAATAATAAAAATAAATTCAAGCGACCATATTAGTCTTACCTAGGATCCTCTTGAAGACGATCAGAAGGAAGCAGAAGCATGAAATTGCGAAAATGTCCATATGAAATAGATTCTTCTGTGTCTGCATTTAGAAATCGCATCATAGCAACTGCATTGTCTTCATTTGCAGGGAGCCCTGCATTCTTTAGTGATTCCAATATTTCACTCTTCTTCAGTGTCCCCGACTTGCTTAGACACAGAGAAGTATATGCACGAAGAATTGTTGCCTCCTTCTGTTCCACTAAGGATAAGAACTGTTTCCAACCAAAAGATCTAGAAAATAAGTGACTTCTAGCACGGCTCATAAATTCGTTAGCATATCTTCGTGGCAGCTTTCTCTTTCTCATTGCAATTTCTAGATCTTCCAGAGTTACTTGGCCATCGCCATCTCTATCCAGTTCCTCAAAGAACCTCCTCCCTGTATGATAATGAACGTGAAAGAACATGCAATCAAATAAACAGGAAATCTTAGCTAAATTATACAAATGTGGATGTCAGAAACAGATCAGCTAAAAGATATCTAACAACTAGTATCAAGTGTAATATATATTCCATGCACATTGGTAAGAAAACAGGGCACGATAAAATGGTAAAAGATCACAACTGCAAAAGATCTAGAACCTGTATCCATCGTAACAGAAGAAGTTTATCACATGAAATATATTCTTTGATTGGATAGTCAAACATGATTATTGATTACTAATACATTTTATATTGTGCAGGAATTGGGTGCCACAATGCCCAAATACTAATACAACAACAACAACCAAGCCTTATCCCACTAGGTGGGGTCGGCTACATGGATCATACGGCGCCATAATGTTCTATCATGAATCATGTTAACAGTTAAATCATTGGCCTCCAAATCTTTCTTAATAGTTTCTCCTATAGTTTTTCTTGGCCTACCTCTGCCTCTAGCTATTGGATTGCCCTCCACTTGATCCACTCTCCTTACTACAGAATCTAAAGGTCTCCTCCATACATGCCCAAACCACCTAAGTCGAGATTCAACCATCTTTTCTACAATAGGTGTTACCCCAACTCTCTCTCTAATGCTATCATTCCTAATCCTATCACGTCTAGTTTTTTCCGCTCATCCAGCGCAACATTCTCATCTGTGCTACATTGATTTTACTCTTTGTTCCACTTTTTTTACTTGAAATGTTTGCTATACAGTACCAAGACAAGTGATCTCACTGAAAACATCAAGAATTAAGGTAAAAGGTTAAATCGGTTTTTCAAAACTGTCAAGATTAACAAAATCATTTAAAGTATGGAGTTTTCAATGATGTAATAAGATTATGCCATGGAACTTAGCTCCTGTTACCTTCTGAAGATTAATAGACCACATTATGATTGATAGGTGAAACCATTGAGAAGGATTTAGATGTAAATGGTTTGTCTACAAACATTATTTATGGTGTTGTTTGATCCATGTAGCCTACCTCACATAGAGGGAAAGGCTCCTATTGATCCATGAAAGATTGATAGGCTACATTATGATTAATAGGCAAAACCATTGAGAAGGATTTAGATGTAAATGGTTTGTCTATAGACATTATTTACATTATGGTGATGTTTGATCCATGTAGCCTACCTCACCTAGAGGGAAAAGGCTTGGTTTGTGTTCTTCTTCTTCTTGTTGTTGTTGTATGAATTTATCAACATGGGAAGATAAATTATTTCGGAAGTGTTTAAAAGGGTACATATCCCTTCTTATTATGCCAAGAGCACACTGCTCAATTACAGCTTCTGTGGACAGGAGTCAGACGTTCAAAAGTTTCATTCAAAGCAAGCAATATTAAATAGCTGCGCAAGCTGCAAATAATGAACAGTATTTAATTTGCACTACAAGCTTAAAGTGGTGATATACTAAATCACTGTCACTGCCTAGTGCTAGAGATTGTGCTAGGTTGGACTGTAAATGAAATGAGATAAATACTCGAACGAGTTCATTTGTTTAGATAAACAAACAAGCTGAAGTTGAAGTTAGGCTCGATTATTTAAATGAATTAAACTCAAGCTTTGTAGATGTCATTCATAGCTCATGAATAGCTTGTGTATGACGTATTACAAAGAGAGTTGTAATTTCATTTATTACATTTAGTTGTGAGAATTGTAATTTTACTTATTACATATTTATTTCATATTAAAAAATAAAGGTGTTAGTTAAATATTAAATTAATAAATTTACATAATTAAAGGAAAAAATAATAAAGCAGTAAATGAGCTAAACAAGCCAACCTCAAACTTTTTTGGGTCATTTAAATAAATGAGACAAATTTGAGCAACTTTTTTTTACAAGCCAAGCCTGAACTTCAAATGGTCGGCTTGGTTTGACTTATTTACACTTTACACCCCCAGTGCTAGGCAAAACAAAATGAGGGCTTAAATTGCTGAATATATATTTTGATTTTTTTAAATGTAGGTTGAATACCAGAATAATACCCTGCGCTAGGCCCCCTTTCTTAATCCTTTTTGCACTTTTATTTGTCTCACAAATCACAGCTTCTCCTCAAAAGCTTGTCAGATATTCATTGAAAGCATAGCTATCAATCTCAAATAGCGGCGCATAGCGGCCGACCTCCAAAACCGTTATAGACACACGAGCTAAAAAATTAAATATACACATATAAATGCTGAAACATAACAAATTACTCGAAGTTGCAAACATAAACTCATAATTAATAATCATAAGTTATAATCTTTATGTCACTAACAACAAAAGTCAAAAAACTATCAAATATGAAGGAGGTAGAGGTGAAAATTATTTAACCTTGGTCCGAAAAACCAACAATACCCCACCGCTAATCCGACAATACCCCCAAATATGGCCATTTGAGGAGGGGTAAAAATGGGTTCTTACTTGTTGTAGCAGCTGCTATTGCCGCTACGCTATTCGAGCATTGTAGCGGCCAGGGGCGGATCCGCTCCGCTACGCCGCTGTAGCGTGCTGTTAACTACATAGATTGAAAGAGGTATGAAAATCTGAATTCTAACTCCCAAATAAACAGGCTCAAAGTTTGGTAACCTCAAGAAGTTTCCTTAATATATTTTTTTCTTATGTGATCTTTTTCCGCTTTCATTTTATCATGTTTTTGTTTTCCCAGAAGGCTAAGCCACCTTTTACGGATATTCTTTTATTATGCAAAATCAACATATATGTAAATAAAGATTGATCTCACACGCTAACAGGTAGTGAAGTAACTAGACAAGCATAACTACTTGTGTTAGGCCACTAATCTGCCCATTTTTTACAGCATTAATGTCAGCATATTACCAGTTTATGTAAAATTATAAGCTCGTGCACTAAATGACACAGGGACTCTTGGGGTCCTAAATGGGCATAATGGAAATGCATAACTATATTTGATTTTTAAACTACCTGAACAAGACCATATTTCTTGTAGATCCCATTAGTCACAACAGTAAAAATTAATAATACTAATCCATATTCTTTTTTACATTGGTTACTGTTAAGTCAGAGTGTTAACATGTTATAACTACATTCCTCAACTCCAATATTTTCTCATCTGCTGATAAGATCGCTGCCTTGGGAACAGGTGGTAACTGGCTCTAGTCATGGTCTCATGGAAATAGCGTTCACATTTTTTTATTCCTCTCTCATTCCCCATATAGCCCAAATAATCTTAAGAGGCAGATTTTTCAATCTGCCAGGAATTTCCAGCAACCATTTTCCAAGAATGAGCCACTATTTTCTGTTCACTCCTTGATCTTTCCAAACTCAAATCTACAAAACAAAACTTTGTACTCAAGGAATCAAAGCCCTGCATTTGAGAGCCATATGCAGATTTCTCAAAGTAACCCTGCCCATGCATACCATGTAATTATTATATGCATTCACAATTTTAAAGTTAAAACTACACAATAATCCAAGGTATTCTATGATTTACCAATCAATAACAAAAGTTGCTGAGAAAATTTACTTGTATTTAATGCAAGCAAAATCTATTTTTTCCCCTATCCTATTTAAGATTACATACCTTCAGCCTCAGTGTATCTAAAGAAATCTTGTACAGAGAATAGTTTCTTCTTATCAGGATGGTCTTTAGAAGTTCTCCCCAGCTGAGGTAGCAGCTCAATCAATTCTGTCAATGAAACAGTGGAAAGTGTAGACTTTAGACGCTCCACATTTGACAGTGGAATACTGAATATGTTATTGGCAACCTTCTGTGAGAAACTCTCTCCAGCTTCTTCCTTGTTTTCATCACTACCACTATTATCTCCCTCTTCTTTTGGTGAAGGGATTTCTTCTCCTACTACACTTGATGGCACACCACCCACCTTTGCAAATCTTAAATTCCCCAAGAAGCCATTCACATCTACTTTGTGTCCTTCCAAGAAACCTGTTAGCACATTCACATGACCAAAGGGAGATGAGGGTTGAGGCAGAGAAGTTTTTTCAGTATCATGGTCATTTTCTTGCCACCCATGATCAATACTCTGAAGAGTATGAGACAACTGATCAAAGATAAAACCAACAAGGCATTCAAGTGAAACATGCTTTTCATCCTTCCTCCTCAGACCCTTTTCCTTAACTGTTCTAGCAAACTGATCCTTAGGTTCATTGTGCTTCACTTCACATGATGAAACAGTGGGCTCCATGCAGGAACACAGCTTATCTTCATCACTCATTTTCTGAAACCTCTTCCTCCCGGATTTGAAAGGAAATGGCAGAGCCTGGAGAAAACCATTAACCAGCAAAGACCAAGTAACAGCAAACTGCAAACAATTGGTGCAAGAAGACTCGTTTTCCTTAGACACTTCAGCTCTATTCCCATTCCCTGAATTTTGTGAGAACAAGCCCAAGAAAGCCTTGAAAGGAACCTTTATTGACAACCCTTTTTTCCTCTCATCGCCACCAAACAAACACAAACCATTATTCTTCTTCTTCTTTTTCACATCACAGATCTGAAATTCACCACCTTCCCTCACCTGGGCAATCAAACAAACACCTTGAGCCTTGTTCTTTGGCAACAAGCAATGCTCAAGATCCTTCGCCGCCTTGCGAATACCCAATTCCAGTGGCGACAGCGATTCCTTCATAACTTGAATGGAATTGAAGAAAGACTCAACTGGGTCGTTAGAAGGCACCATTTTTTATCAACCCTTTAAAAAAGTCCCAGTCTTTTTCCACTTGGTTATCAAAAAGAACACGTGAAAGTGCAAGAAAATTTAAAACCTACAGAGAGTGTATCAGATAGCTATGAAAATGGGGTTGAAAGAGAGAAAAGAATGAGCTCAGAAATGGGAAAGAACCCATTTTTGAGAAGACTGGATTGATGAAGATTGCACATTTGGGTTCAAGATTGGCTCCATTTTGGTTCAGAAAAAAGATAGCTTTTCGGTGGAAGAAGAAGAAGCAGAGAGTGAGAAATCAAGGGAAGAATATGGATAAGATTAGAAGGAAGAGATAAGGAGCATCAAGCGGTGGTTTTGGACAGAGTTTGCGTTGAGACCGATATGGGTGGCACAGGAGGAACAAGAAGAACAACATCAGTCCCAAATACAAGAATGAGAAAAAGAGTAGTGAAATGAAACGCCTATTATTATTATTATTATTTTTTATTTATTTATTTATTCTTTCTTTCTTTCTTTCTTTTCTTTTCTAGTTTAGTTATATACTGGTACTGACATTATTAAAAAAAATTAAAAAAACCACTTTTTTATATACACGTTCAATCATATATTACTGAGTTAGCATATTTTTTACTCTTAATCCAAGACTCTATTTGGCATGTTGAATAAACTAGCTTGTAGCTTATTTGACTAACTTATAAGTTTGTTTGATCAAAATAGAGGTGTTTGGTAAGCAAGCGTATCTCATTATTTTATAGTATTTCTTCATAAGCTAATTTATTTTTAGCTTATTGTCTTTTCTCCTCGTTTTTACTCACATTTATTTAATGAAATTATCATTTTATCATTTCTATCATAAATATGTCATTTTATGTCATTTTTTATTTATAAGCTAATCAAACCGCTAATTTTACAAAACACTTTAAATTCAATCAGCTAACTTTTCAGCTATCAGCTATAAGTTATCAGTTAAAGATTAACTTATCAGCTATCATCTATTTTTGCCAAAAAGAGGTATTTTAAATTTCTTCATAGTATGATTAATAGGTGTATATATATATATAAGAAAATAAAATTCCATTATCATAATTTTCAAATCTCGTGTTTAAAATTAGGGGTGTAACGGGTCGGTTTGGTTCTGTTTTAGGTGCAAAAAAAATCCGAGCCAATCAAAATTGATCGATTCGGTTTGGTTCGATTTCCTTTGTTTTTTACTACAAAAATTGAACCAAACCAAACCGATGAAGTTCGGTTTGGTTTGGATCGGTGCTCGTGTCCCTTTTAAAAATGAAAAAAACAATGCAAAATGCACTTGGAAGTCGAACACATGGTCTCGCCGCTACCCCCTTCTTTCTGCTTCATCTTCATCTCTGTTTCAACAATAATTTCACTTCGGGGTCACTTTTCCCTCTTCATGTTCTGGGTTGTACTATAGATTAGAGATCTGTGTTATTGAGAAGAAATAATTGATCATCCATGTTTCCCTACCAATGTTAAATAGATCTGAAATGCAAAAAAAAAAAAAAAGGAGAAGACGGAGGATGGAGGACTCACCACAACGGAGCTAGGCGCGACCTCAATGGAGGACCAACCAGTGAACGCAAAGCAGTGAAGCAAATTCGAACGGCGACGAATGCCGACGATCGGATCTGGTCATGAAAGGTGAACGTGAAGCAATGAAGCATGACGATGGAGATAGGAGTTGCCGAGGATGTCGATCTGGTCACGATCGGGCTATGTGCAACAGCGGCGGAAGCCCTTGTGGCCCGATCTTATGCGCCGAAACTAAGGGTGAGGCAATAAACTAAGGAACAGAAGTGTCGAAGAACGAAAGTAAACTGAGAGTGAGGCAGTAAACTAAGTTAGGTCAGAAATTAAATTAGAAAATGGGGAAATGCTCTATGGTCGGGTAGTCAAGTGTTTGGATTTAGAAGTTAAAATCCAATACCCGAACCAAAGAAACTCGGTTCTAATTGGTTTGGTTCGGGTTTTTACTCGAACCAATTAACTTCGATTTTTTATGGGTTGGCTCGCTTCGGGTTGGTCGGGTTTATCCGGTCCACTTATACCCCTACTTAAAATGATCAACTAATATGTCATATATGTAATAAAAAATATTTTTTACCACCCCTGTGAAAAGAGTATCAACATATATCATATTTTAAGATAAATAAATGTAGTTTTTATTAGTGTATGATAAATTATATTATAGTTCATATAATAGTCATATCTTACATACACAAATATAATGATTATATATATAATAACAATAATAAAATAATTTATGACAGCATATTAAAACTAATTTCATGGTATGATAATAAAAATAATAATATAATGGGTTTTTATTATTTTGGATAATAATGAAAAATAGCTGACGTAAGGTCGTGTAGGACTGGAGATATGGGACGTCTCGACACGTATTCTATTATTAATTAATTAACCAAATTAAGTAATCAATAAAAATATCCAATGTGAAAAGGCAATGCTTATCTAAACTACAGCCTTATTTTTTTATGATATAGTAAACGATGGTAAACAAAACTCGCGTATAATTTTATAGGTATATTAAATATTATTTTTTAATAATAATATGATAAGTGTAATAATTATTTTACTTATTATGTTTTTTATGAATTGTTATACGTGTTATATTGTCATTAAAAAAAATCTAATATATTTATCAAATTGTACCTAAGTATTGCTCATAGAAAATTACTTCATTAAAAAATTAAGTACATTATTTCCTCAAGTATCAAACAATAAGTTTCCAACAAAAGATTTCCTTTTTTTTAATACAAAGATTTCCTTTTTTTATTTTTTAATTAGTATCCTTAAGATATTGATTAGAATTCTTTTAATAAAAATAAATAAAACATCATTTTACTAACAATTTGGTTCTTGGTAGTAATGGATGGTAGTGAGTAAAGTTTTCCCCGCATCACATTAATTTTAAGTGTCAGCTTGACACCTATGTGATAAACCCTAATTAAAATGACCTCGTTTAACCTTTGAAAAAAAACACTAAATTAAAGCTGTGCAATATATATATATATATATATATATATATATATATATATATATATATTTGTTTTTCAGGATATCCTCCGCGCATAATTGTGGAGACTAATTCCTCAAATCGGGTTGAACCACAAAAATGATAAAGCTCTTCCTCAAAAATTTTAACATTGTTGCTCGAGATTCGAACTTGAGAAACACTCTTGAGTAGTTGAGCAATATAGTTGGCTGCAATTAAACTTCTAAGGATAAAATTAATCGATGAGACCAAATTTTAAGGACTAATAATGTACTATAAAAAAATGCAACTTTGGCCGTAAATCCATCTTTCTTTATTTTTTTCAAAAGGAGAACCTCCATTGGTTAAGAAGTTGACATTTTGCCTCCTACTCATCTGTGCAATTTTAATTTCAACACAGTTTTCAAATATAAAAATAACACAATTAAAATTATAAACAAAATGTATTTCGCCCGAACGAGTCTTGTGAATTAGCCTTGAACAATGGTCACAAATGCACAAATCTTTTCTGAAAATTATTTTTATAAAGTAAATTACCAAAATAAATAAGGTATGAAATAATTTATATATTTTAATAATATTTATTTGATAATTAGTTTTAGAAATATAAAATGAAAACAACGTTATCGAGTTCAAAATAGTCTAATACCTTTCAAAATAAGACTCAAACTTCTAACTTCTCTTAAAATTGTTTTCTCTCTCATAAAGTCAGGTTTTTATAATTTAAAAAGGTTTGTCAAACATATTAGTTTAAACCCAATTTTTTGGGTTGGACTGTATCATGATTCTAGTACTTATATTGATTATTCATACCCGAAAATTTAATATATTAGAAATATCAGAGTAAGCACACACACAAAAAAAATCAAAATATATATTTTTATAATACACAATTACACGCTGAGAAATTTTTTTGGATGGACAAGTACATGCCAAGCGGTTATATATTTGCCAATAGCCAATAGTCATCAAACATCAACGTTTTGGAATGGACTAATAAAAACTTTTTTGGAGCAAAATGTGTTAATACATCTTGTCAAGTATTCCGCTCATATTAATCGTGACTGACTTGGATTCGATTTCTAGATCTCCCCTCTAGATCATCATTGAGATCTGTGGCATTCATTGACTTTATAAAAGGAGGTGCTTTCACCCCATCTAAACTTTTTCTTATAAAAAATATAAAATAAAAACTTTTTGGAGGCTTGTCTCTTCTACAGTCAACCACACATCATACCCCACGCGAGCTTCAAATGATGTGTATAAATGGAAAATTTCAATATTCACTTGGGAGAGAAAAAACCTTCTTTTATGTTTGATAGAAGTTTTCTTACATTTTTGCCATTGGTAACGTAAGTTTGATTAATGTAACGTCAAACCAAACACGCTCTTAAATTAGTTAAGCATATTCATTCTCAATTGGATTTGGATATACATATTAGAAGAACTTGATCAAGATTATTAATTAATGTTTGAGAAAGTACATGCTTAAAATTAATTTTCCTTTTAAGGTATATGCATGCCCATGTCTAGGTTGTTTCATTTATTTTCCGGAGCTGATATATATAAAAAAAAAATCCTATATCCAGTTTCTTGGTTGCTGCTTCTCAGAACATCATGAAGAGACAGACTAGATTCTAAATGGTCACAGACTGAACTATTTTCTAGAAAACAATTTGCTATGGTAAATATAAATACAATTAACACAATCAAGTACATGACACATGAGAAAAATAAAAAACATATCCCCACAAAACCAATCCTGTTACACAACATCACAAATAGCACTGCTACATAGAGTCAAGAAGAAAATGAAAAACCTGTATACAATGGTTATGATGACAATAGTATGAATAAAATGACCACTTGATCAGCCAATTTTTATTCTATCAACCTCATATGATTCCACCTTTTATAGATTCTCCTTTCTTCATTCACAATTCTATTCTATGGGACTTGTGTGCACCATTGGCATCCCTACCTGCTCCCTCCATTTCTCACTTTCACTGTCTCTTTCTCTTCAGGGATGGTAGCATCAGCAACACTCTTATTGGAAACAACTATTCCCACCTTAGTTGGAACAGAATGCCTTCTTGAACCAGCTGGAGAAGCTGACAAAGAAAGCCTCTTCTTTGCTAAAACAACAGCTCCTTTTTCAGGTGTTCCATTACTGCTATGTGCACCAGATGGACTAATTGGAACTTTGGACCTTGCCTTTGCACCCTTTATGGATGGTGTCATTGGTGTGTGAGTTGCAAAGGCTGGTGAACTAGCAAGGCTCTCATCATCTCTAACTTGAGATACTGCAAAGCTATGCCTGCGGTTACTTTCTATTTTTATGCTAAGCATGCTTCTTGAGTCATCACCACCACCACCCCATGAACTACCCTTTGGACTTGATGACGCCTTTGCCTTTGCCTTTGAATTTGAAGGGGAATCGTTGTAACTGCGAAGACGGCTAGCAGGGGAAGAATTCTTACTAGTATCATGATTCTGATCGCGGAGAGAATACAATTTGGTGATTTCATTAACTGACATGGTATGGCTTGAAGCACTCTTTGTTGATGCATGATCATTTTGTTGCATAGTGCTTTGGCCTTCCCATGGTCGCGAAGCCATCCATCGCTCTAGCCAATTCCAGCCCCAGTGAGGGTTGTTTGGATCCATAAATGTAGCATTTGCAGATTTTGATGAGTTTCTCCATGTTTGCTGTTGGACAAAGTAATTAGTTATGGATAGGAAATCATTTATACATACCAAAAGTCTGAATAACCATTATAATAGAAGTCTCTATACATGTATTTTCAGTCTATTTTGCTGTTTTCCTTTACAACAAAATTGTTCAGTAATGCCTTGGTAAGAGCAGGAGTTTCATTTGAAGTGTTTTACACTTTAAAACATAATCCAAATCGCTGATGGGAAAACTATCATGTTGGCTTGACATTAACTATTTAAAAATCCATCTTGTACTTGTAGCATAACAAATATCTATTATCAATTTATCACCAAGTACAAAAATCAAATAACTGCTTCTCTCCTTTAATCCAATCACCACTTTTTATAAGATTCGCATTATTCAAAACAACATCCAGTCCTGACAAATCAATCATCAAGCTCAATAACATTCATATCTAAATCAGTCAAACTAATGCGATTTTTTATATCTTTAAGACTATATGATACCTTCAGAAATGCATGAAGTTATAAGGTACTATTACCTAGAATAATGTTGTAGATCTATTTAGCACAATAATACTGCAGAACTTGTTTCTCTTTGTTCCATTAAAAATCATAAAAGAGGCAGTCTTTTACCTGATGCGATAATGCATAAGCCAAAGCCTTCTCTCTTCTCATAGCAGCAACTTGCTTGTGCAACAATTTTGCTTCAATTTGCTCTTTTGATTGCAAGCTATCATCCCATTTTTCTCCAACCTGCTGCAAAAGTATTTGCCACTTCAGTACAAATTTAGAAAGCAGTATTGGTCATATATCATTCATTTCAAGCTTTTATTTTAAGAAGAAAAACCATACATTCCTATCAAAAAAACTCATATCCAGAAATGTATACTAGTACCTCCGAATAAATATGTCATCAAAAGATGTAAAGGTACGTAACATGAGAGCATTTAATCTAGAAAGATCAGAAGGAGCATAACTTAAAACATTCACCAAATCATATTCTCCACCAAGATATTTGACCTTGAGTTATTTGCTGATGAATAGAACGTTAGCACATTGATATTTTCATAACTTTTGAAAGGGATAATGAAAAAAAAATGCAAAAAGAAAGGAATGTGGGAAATAAGTAACAATTTGTCATAAATTAATCGAGAAAACATTAGACTTAGTTCATAACTTCATATCGAAAACAAAATCACAAGCAATAAACAGAGTCATTAACTAATACAAGACACACTCTGTGAGGCAAATCACAATTGTATCTGTAGATCTTACTAAAACATGAATTGCACCAAACATGCATAACATGCAAATACACATAAAATGCTTACAGCAGCTTGCAACTTCTCAAGTTCATTTTCACGTTTCTGCTGCTGTTGCCGCTGGAGAGCTTGGTTCTCCTCAGACATTCTAATCCTCCTTGCACGAACCTGAGACTGTAGTCGTGAAAAAGTTTGCATGCATTGTAAGGTGGTAGCTGCTTGCCGTTTAACAGATTGGCTTTGTAGCAATGTTTTCAACCTCGCCAAACCTCTCATGGCACGCAATGATTTTCTTGCCTGAAACCCCCCAAAAATAATAACTATTATTATGCATAAAAATCACAGAAAGTTGTTGCAGTATAGATACAAATTCTCTCCATCAGGACCTATATATTACATTAACAAACCAAGAATTTGGTAGATAGCCATGAAACTAAATTATGTATGGTAGAAAAGTAAAATGAAAATCCTTCTTAAAATGAATACAATAAATTTATAACTTCTCCAAATTAATGTAGCATGCTGTATAACAACAATCCTTCCCAATGTCTTGATTACACCACTTCCTATAGAAACTTATCTTTTTAGATTTCTTAAACAATGACCTTATGATACTCGTTAGCATTTTCCTGTTTTAATTTGTGTTTGTCGTTCATTGATCGGCCATCTAATAGTACTATTGCGAGTCCTTGCTATGGCATGTAAACTTTATTATAACAAAAATTGAAGGATAACAAGTCCACATACCAAATATCCACGAAACACCGTCTGGATCTTGATAGCTGCTATTTCTTCCTTGGTTTTTCCAGGGTAACGAGACACATTCTTGAGACGAGCAACTTCTGCAGCAGCAGCAGCAACAGCAGCCCCTGCTGCAACAGCAGTGGCTAAAACCAAAGATAAAGCTTGCTTGCTCTGCTCATTCTCTGCCTCAATTGGTTTAACATCTTTTCTAGGTGGAAGAGAAGGAAGAACAGCAATTGTTGCTTCTTCAGGTTCCTCGTGATACCCAAAACATCCTAACTTCGACCTATGGTGGTGCTTCTGTTTCTTTATGAACAAAAAAACAAATGGCTTTAATGAAAAATCTTCTATGATTTCAAAAGTAGTAATGTAAATGTAAAATATAGTTTTCTTCTATTTTTGTTCAGGTAACAAGTATTATTCAAACCTGTTGTTTTCTGGAATCCGAACCATGAAAAACTTTCTTCACTGAAGAAAACCAACCCCCTTTCCTCCCCATTTGCAATTCCTTTATCTTGATGAAAATATTACACACAACGAAGAAAAAGTTTAGATTACAAATTAATAACAAGTCACATGGCACAAAATGAACAAAAGTTTATCCAGAAAAGGGAAAACAAAACGAGATTAGATGAAAAAACTTGTGCTAGAAGTAATTTAATTCAACCTGGTTAAAAATATCATATCTTGTTTCGATTTAATGCACGGTGAGTTCCAAGCAAACCATTAAAGGAAAACAGATACTTGCATTGAATTGTAAAAATGAAAGAGCCATAGAAACTTCAACATAACATCAAAATGGATACCATAAATGCTGGAAGCAATGAATGACTAACATATTCAATATTCAATAAGACTTAAAAGTCATTCACATCCCTATTAATGTAAAAGACTAGAAACTAAATAGATTTGTTTTTGTTTTAAAAAAATAAAAGGAAACACAACTTCAACAAAGAAAAATGGAGGACTTTGATCAAACCCATTAATGCAATGATCAAATGTTGAAGAACCCCAGTTAACAAAATTCAAAAAGCCATAAAACCCATGTCAAAAGTTCCAATTTTGAACGCTTAATATCAAGAGACAACTTAGAAAGCAAGAAAATGCAAATTAAGCAATGCAATGGACAAAGGGGGAGATCCCAGATAGCATAAAAAACATCGATCAATCACAGATAGCCAAAGGAGAGAAGTACAAAAAAATGAAGTGGAAAAAAACATTCTAAGACCTTTGCATGAAAATCAGAATCTCTCTTTCTTTCTCTGTCTGCAAATGAAGGTAGAGAAAGAAAGGGCAAAGGAAGAGAGGGAAAGGAGAAAACTTCAATAACAGAAGAAGTATTACAGCAACGATCGGGTGTCAGGGATATAGAGATTGTGACTCCCAATAACAGCGTACCCAAACAAAAGACTTAACAAATATAACAAATAACAAAATAACAGCCTCCTTCGCTGTCTTTTTCCAGGTTTAGGCTTTACTTTTTCAATTGGAATTTATAAAGCAAAATAAATGCAACAGACCATGGTCAGTGGCGGACCTTCCCTAAATTTTTGGGAGCCACAAGCTGCTAATTAAATAATACAGTTAAAATTGATATGAATTTCGTATAAGTTTATAAGTTCCAATAAAACATATTAATGCAATTCAGACATTTGAAAGGTTATTTAACTATTTTTGTCAAAGCTTCACACAATTTAGATATAATGTGTGTTTGGTTTCTCTTTTGAAAATACTGAAAATATTTTCATACATGTGTGATTTTAGTAAAAAACTAGGTATTTGGTTGTACGTTTATGGAAACAATTTCGTATCTAAAATCAATTTTATTAAAAACAGTTTGGAGTAGTTTCTACTTTTGGTTCCAAAATCTTGAAAAATGGATCAATTTTCTTATGCTTCATTGTTGTTTCTTTTCAATAAAATTATAACACTCCTACAAAATATGAAATTAGTTACATGAAATTAAAAACATTAACACATGACACAAATTTATTCCAGCAGTTAGCAGCACTATTTGATTCTCTTCAAATTTGGATAATTTCAACCAATAAGCTCTCGTAGAATTCTATAGTAAAATAATAGTTCTTATTCTTGATAAAATACAACTCAATCATAGAACAACAAAACACAGTGTAGTAAGTATGGAAAAAAAAATATCATGTTAAATATATTCACGCAATTAAATTACATCAATCAATTAATTGACTCAACAATTATTATCAATTAAACACACAATACCTGAAAATTGAAAGGGGAGACTGCACGACAAGGGGAGCACATACACAATCCTAACTCACCGGTAACTTGTATATAAATTTCAGAAAAAAGAAAAGTTTGTTTGGGGGGAGCAAAGGACCGCCATCGACCATGTTCATCTTTATCTATATTTCCTATATTTCCTATGCTTACAAATATATTCCTAATTATTAACAAATGGAAAAGTCAAAAGGCAAAAGATTAGTTACACCAAAATTTTAAGTACAAATACTACATAAACCTCATCAACTGTTGATGGGAAGGGAAAACAGTATAGGAGAGAGGAAAAAATTAAAAAAAAATTAAAAAAGGGAATACTTATGATGACATTGTAAAATGTTTGGGGGATTTTTTTTTACAGTAATGCTAAACTGACACGGAAAATTGACACTTACGGAAACACCATATATGTCAATGGCAATTTCGTGATTCAGCCAGTGGCAAAATCGTGATTCTGAGTAACAGGGGAAAAGGGGTTTTCCCTCCAATCTTCCCTCCTTCTTGTCTTCTTCTCACTGCCTCGACGTTAACATTTCTGCAGAGCTCTTTCTTCCTTCTCGTGGACGCTGTTTCTGCTTGGCTCTGTCTTCTTCACTGCCTCGACGCTGTGTCTCCCTCCTTCGCTCTTTCATCTCATTTCCGTTGGCTCTTTGTTCTTCACTCGACGCTCTGTCTTCTTCTCTACCTCGTCCCTCTTTCTTCTTCACTCGATGCCAGTCTTGTTCACCCATTCTTCTCTGCCTCGGCGCTCTGTGTTCAACTCTTTGTTCTCACTGCCTCGACGCTCCGTTCCCGAATGACACCACCACCCACTAGCAAAGCCCAGTGACAGCCACAACGGAAACGCCGCCACCCACCACTCATCGACGGCGTTTCCCACCACAAGAACAGGTGAGGAAAAACCCTCCTTTCTTCCTTCCCTGTTTCTGTTTTTATCTCTATTCTCCCTAGGTTTATATGCTATTCTCATTGTTTCTTTAATGGCTTTATCGCTTAAGGTCTTTGTCAACATTGTTGTGGCAAGTATTGGGTGAACCTTAGAAACCTCTGTTTTTCTGCTGATGGAATGATGTTAGAAATGTGCTGTTTGGTAGTGTGATGATGTGAAATGCATTTTTTGGTTGAATGTACTTGGCTTGTTGATGAAAGAAGGATTGAGGATACTGTGTAATTGAAAGTATGCTTGGAAAGCAGTGAAAGGTGGTTATTTTCGCTGGTGTGGATGATTTTCCAAGTTTGGTGGTTCATGTATTACTGTACTAGTTTATAGTTCCAGATCTCGTGCTTTATAGTTATAATGATGAAGCTTAGTTTGTCAACATTTATTCACCTTCACATACACTCCATACTCAATTGAGCACTTATTAAACTCATGTTGAAGTAGAAAGGTGACAATTCTTTTATTCCAATGTGCATGTGTCATTGGTTTGTTGATGCATTGTCTTCAAACTGGAAGATGTTAGATGCAATAGGTAGCTACCCAATACATGTGTAGTAAGTTATAAGTTATAATTATGCATTGTTAAGATTTTTTATATTAGGGAAGGTTAGCATTGTGCATACTCTAACATTTATATAGTTGAGTGGGTTAAGGTGAATTTGAGTTTGTCATCATTAATTCATATGAGAAGCTAGTGAATCCATAATTGTTTTGTGACATTACTTATGAAAGATCTAATTTGTGCAGTTTCAGTGTGGCATCCTCAATTCGATATACATGGAAACTTCAAATGATTATGTGGACTGTGGTGGTGGTGATAGCGAAGCAAATGGAGTTGACATTGTTAATGATGATCAAGAAAAGTGGGAGCCTGCAACGAGGATGTGTTTTGATTCCATAGAGGATGTTAAATCATTTTATCGCGAGTATGCTTTAAGAAAGGGTTTTGGTTGGAAGACTAGAACATCAAGAAAAGGAGAGGATGGGCAGATTAGATACTTAATGCTAGTATGTTCACGAGCGGGGTCCCGAGTGTCGGAAATTCCTTGTACGTTGATGACACGTCCGACTAAATGGAAGAATTGTCCGGCAAAAATGACTATTAAGTTGGGAAAAGATGAACTGTGGTACATTAATAAATTTGAACCCAACCATTCTCACGAGATCAGCCCTACAAAGTCAAGGTTGTTCAAGGCTAACAAGAAAATCAACCTCCATGTAAAAAGAACAATCCAAATCAATGATGATGCGGTGGGTGAGGATTAATAAGACTTTTCAGTCTCTCGTTACAGATGGAGGAGGGCATGAGCATATACCCTTTTGTGAAAAAGACGTGAGAAATTATGTCAACAAAGAAAGGCGTGCGATTGGGAAAGAAGGTGATGCTAAGGCCTTACTAAGCTATTTTTCTCGAATGACGGAGCAAAACAAAGATTTCTTCTATGCCATAGATATGGATGATGATTTTCATGTTAGAAATGTGTTTTGGGCTGAATCAAGAAGTAGAGCTACTTATGCATATTTTTGAGATGTTTTGACATTTGATACAACATATTTGACCAATAAGTATGACATGCCTTTTGCTGCATTTGTTGGTGTGAATCACCATGGTCAATCAACATTACTTGGATGTGGTCTGGTTTCTGCAGAAGACAGAGTCATTTGTCTGGCTTTTCCAAACATGGCTTCATTGTATGGAGGGAAAAGCCCCTACGGGTATTGTCACTGACCAATGTAAGGCTATGCAAAATGCCATTGAGCTAGTCTTCCCTACAACTCGTCATAGGTGGTGTTTATGGCATATAATGAAAAAAATTCCTGAAAAACTTAGCGGATATGGTGAATATAAGAAGATTAAGTCTGCAATGAAAACAGCGGTTTATGATACAGTCACAGCAGCTGATTTTGAAGATAGATGGACTTCCTTCATTGACAAATTTGACCTTGGACAGAATGAGTGGTTGGATGGGTTGTACAAGGAACGTCATAGATGGGCACCAACCTTCTTTGAAGAAATATTTTTGGGCAGGTATGTGGTTGTATGCAAACTTGGTCTGTCTTTTGTTTCAAATGCATTTTCCACCTTCTCATACTTTTTTGTTCACAAAGCAGTGTAATGTCCATGGTTATCATACTTGGTTAATGTTTTTTCACTTGTATGAACTTTGGCAGGTATGTCAACAACGCAGCTAAGCGAGAGCATACATGCATTCTTTGATGGGTATATCAATTCAACAACAAGTCTGAATCAATTTGTAAAGCAGTATGATAATGCTCTCAAGAGTAGAGCCGAAACGGAGGGGCAAGCTGATTTTCAATGCACGGATATGACAATTCCCTGCGGTTCAAACTCGTCAATTGAAAAGCAATTCCAATGTGAGTATACGCATGCCAAGTTTAAGGAGGTTCAGTAGAGTTTAGATCAAAGATTAATTGTGCGTATTCTTTGAAGACCGTGGATGGTTGCGTTGCCACTTATCATGTGATGGAGGAGGTCCTGTTTGGTGATAGAACAAAAGAATGTGAGTATCTTGTTGTGTTTAATCGTGAGAACCATGAAGTCCGTTGTGAATGTTCATTGTTTGAGTTCGGAGGCATTCACGTGTCGCCATGTGCTTTGTGTGTGTACTCAAGAGAGGATTAAAAATGTCTTAGGATAAGTATGTTTTAGCAAGATGGAAGAAAAATATTAAAAGGAAATATTCATATATTAAGCAGCTATTGTGTGAGAATTGAAGCCACAAATGGAAAGATTTGACAGATTGTGCAAGCATTTCTATGAGGTTGTTGAAGTATGTGCGAGTCCGAAGTTGCAAGTAAGGCACTACATGAAAGGCTACATGAGTTCAGTTCTAATTTGCCCACCATGGATGCTACAATGCGGGAAGTTAACAAAAGTCCCATTGCCGACTCAAATCCAAACAATGCTCCCCACATTCGCAGTCCATTGCGTGTCAAACGTAAGGGACGCCCTCGTACAAATAGAAAAATAGGGGTAGTTGAAAAAGTTGTCAAGAAGGCGAAGAAGCGGTCACAATATCTCGAAGACAAAGAGACTACCAAGGTATTATTTTTTTCTCCAAAAATTCTGTATTAACCATACACACCACGTGATTGATGAGTAATGTGAACCTTAACCAAAATCCAATTTAAATGTAAGTTTCAACAACAACATTTCTAAACTATGCAGGAGGCAAACAATGGAATGGTGGGTAATCACAGTGGAAACAATATCCATGTAGAATCATCTATTGACATTGTCACCAGTGGAGAATTGTTGGATACAAGCACTGTGGTTTGTGTCCAATGTCATATTGTGTTTAACTTGTAGACGTTGTTTTATTATGTGTTGTCGGTTAAATTTTAGCAATTTGATGGATTTGTACCCCGTGATGTATACTTTCTACAAAATTCATGTGCCTTTTGTGGGCAATGAGATGAAAATTTATGTTGATTGGTTTATTGTTTTTCTATACAGTCAATGTCCACATTTGAAGACAGTTGTTGTGTTCTTCAAAATCCAATGATTTCAAGCCCTGTATTTAAGGGTTTAGAAGACGTTACTTTGAATACACAGGCATGTAATTTGTGGGTCATTTATATAGTTAAGGACTCCATTATTATAGTTTCTTATATGGTGTTGTCCAGGTTGGAGCCAGTATATCGTTCGTCGACCTTTTGACAACGTTCGATGTTGACTTCATGGGGTGTCCGCGGTTCACTACAAATTTGGATGATTAGACACATTTTGGATTTTAGTTGTCTTCACTAATGATATGTGTTTTTTGGTATATGGTTGTCAGTTGATGGTATGGTTTTTCATAAGTCCTGGACTATGGTACTAAACTTTGTGTACAATTTTTAGTGTTTAACGCTTTACCATTCGTTGTGCAGGTTGGTAGGGCGCCATAACTTTTGTCGATTTTTTGAATGACATGGTTGCAGCACAACGATCCATTATCTTGTCATATATGTATATGAACATTTACTATGTGTATGTAGTTAAATACAACTTAGTTGGGTGCAACACATTGCGTGTTAGCTTTTTGTATCATGAATGACAAAACCACCACTTGTTGTACATACTTAGACAATCCTATGTAAATGATCCTGTATAAATGTCAATGGAAATGATCATATATATCTGATGAATGCCCTCAATTACCTTGTGAACAAGTTATTCCTAGATAATTAAGTGTTGAATGCCTTTTAATTATCTGGTGAATGCCTTCGAATATGTGGTGAATGCCTTCGAATATGTGGTGATTGCCCATAGTAAAACCCAAGTTTTGGAATATGTGGGTTAGATTATCTGGTGAACATAGTTCGAATATCCGTGAATGCCTTGAATATGTGGTGAATGACCATAGTAAAACCCAAGTTTTGGAATATGTGGGTTAGATTATCTGGTGAACATAGTTCGAATATCTGGTGAATGCCTTCGAATATGTGGTGAATGACCATAGTAAAACCCAAGTTTTGGATGGGTTAAATTATCTGGTGAACATAGTTCGAATATCTGGTGAATGCCTTCGAATATGTGGCGAATGCCCATAGTAAAACCCAAGTTTTGGATAGGTTAGATTATCTGGTGAACATAGTTCGAATATCTGGTGAATGCCTTCGAATATGTGGTGAATGACCATAGTAAAACCCAAGTTTTGGATGGGTTAGATTATCTGGTGAACATAGTTCGAATATCCCCGTGAATGCCTTGAATATGTGGTGAATGCCCATAGTAAAACCCAAGTTTTGGATGGGTTAGATTATCCCAGTGAACATAGTTCGAATATCTGGTGAATGCCTTCGAATATGTGGTGAATGCCCATAGTAAAACCCAAGTTTTGGATGGGTTAGATTATCTGGTGAACATAGTTCGAATATCTGGTGAATGCCTTCGAATATGTGGTGAATGACCATAGTAAAACCCAAGTTTTGGATGGGTCAGCTTATCTGGTGAACATAGTTCGAATATCTGGTGAATGCCTTCGAATATGTGGTGATTGCCCATAGTAAAACCCAAGTTTTGGATGGGTTAGCTTATCTGGTGAACATTGTTCGAATATCTGGTGAATGCCTTCGAATATGTGGTGAATGCATTCGAATATCTGGTGAATGCCTATACTAAAACAGGGTTGTGGATGCCTTAGATTATCTGGTGAATGTCTTCGAATATGTGGTGAATCACCATACTAAAACCCAATTTTTGGATTCCTTAGATTATCTGGTGAACGTAGTTCACTTATCTGGTGAATGCCTTCAAATATCTGGTGAATGCCAATACTAAAACCAAGCTTGTGGATGCCTTAGATTTTCTGGTGAACGTAGTTCGCTTATCTGGTGGAAGCTTCAATTATTTGGTGAATGCTTTAAATTATTTGGTAACTAACGTATCTTACCACCAACTCTTGGAGCAAATCAGTTATGTCATCACTGAACTTCACTCATCAATTTCGTTATCTATTTAATGACTTGTCAAAACACTTAAATTAGTTTCACACAACCATGTAAAGCATGTCAAACCTGTTAGCAATGTCGTAAGATATTTTGCACAATAGTTAATATCTATTTCAATGTTGATCATAGAACCCAGGCTTACCAATCCGAGAAATTACATATTACTCCTACATTACAAAATAACAATGTACATATCAAGTTTTCATGTTCGAATATACAAATAAAAAACTATTCTTTTGTTGTCCTTCTCATGTATGCTTGGTATATGGGGGATCAAGTCTAGAAGATTGCTTCCGCATCCTATGTTTGCCCTTCACCCTTGTTGCTATGTTTGACCCACCCTCCGGATCACCCTCCGTATTATGTTCACCTACAATGATCCACAATGGTAGATTGTAAGTAGTCTATCTTTTTAACATAATGGAACTTTTTCATTGTGAACATGCAAATCATTACTTACAAGCGGGCATTGCAACTGCTGCTTCATTTGGTGCACCCATCGCTACAGCCGGAGGATCTACAATAGCATCATCGGCCTCCATCCGCTGAGAAATTGGCATTTCTACACCTGCATATACAAAGATCCTCAATGTGCTTTCAACGAGTAAACCACAAACACAACCATGTAAAACAGGCAACTAGCTTGTTTAGTGATAAGCCTCTGGCTCATCTAGTTTTATGGCTAGTATGACCAGGGTTTTGTGCAAATTATATTCTATTTTCACCCAAATTAGATTAGATTGTCCTCAAGCAAGGTTTTGAGTCTCTAAAGTAGTTTTAGGTTAATTTAGCCAGTTTTGAGTCAAATAAAGCACTTATGGCTATTTTGTTGTTTTCAGGTTAAGTTAGAAGTCAAGAGAATAAAGAATCAGAGGGAATCTCAAGTCTGGAGGTATTCGCCTCGCGAGAATCTTCTCACCTCGCGAACCTGAAAGCCAGCAGAACAGTAAAAATGTCATCCTCTCTGGTTCGTCCCGCGAAGAACATCTCGCCTCGCGACCCTGATAGCTGATTGTTCCAGAGAAATGCAACCCGTTCTGGGTCGCCTCGCGGATACATGTCTCGCCTCGCGAGACTGAAGGCCAGAAGCCATGACTGTTCCATTCCTCGCCACGCGAGCAGTACTTCTCCCCGCGAGAAGACCAAACGTTGCTGACTCTTCATGATATTCGCCTCGCGAATGAGGGTTCGCCTCGCGAGTGGGCTAAATTTCTGAATAGTATAAATGGCTGTTCTGGACAGATTGGAAGGACTTTTGCTTCTCCATTGTTTTTACATTTTTCTGTGTGTTTCGTTTTTCTATGGAGAGCTAAGTTTCTTAGATTAATCTATTGTAATCGATTTCCACTACACTTGAGGTTCTTGTATTTCCTGTTTTGTATGCTTTTCCCTTTTCAATGCCATGCTATATATTTCTGTTTGCTTAATTCAGGAGTATATTGTGTTGTGTTGATTTATTTTCGGTGATATTATGTTCCTATAATTAATCGCGTTTGCTTAATTCGCGTGTGTTCGTTTCGTGATCGCTTAGTTCACGAAGGGCTTAACCCCGTTTGCTTAATTCGGGAATAGGGACATAAATCTGTAGTAGTGGTTTCGCTTGTAAATTGTTGCTACGACCGGGTGGGGATTAGAATCTGCTTAGGGCTTGGAATTGCATGAACCGATGATAGTTGGGAAATCGAGAACAATAGATTAATCGTTTTTAGCTATTTGATAATCTCTTTGAACTGCCTTGTCTTATTGCTCTATTATTACTTTGTTTTCTTATTTGCATTCCAATCAAACTCCCCCCCCCACACACACACAAAAAAAAAAAACTGATTTTTGTGATAAATAACACTTCAAGAGTCCTTGTGAGACGACATCCGAGCTGTCTCCCTAAACTACATTTTTACAAACCGCTCGTTCTTTTTGGCGCGTGCGCGACAGCACGACCAAAAATTGGCGCCGTTGCCGGGGAATCTTGTTTGTTATTTTCCCAATTTTTTTTTCTTTCTTTTCTTTTTCTTTTATTTTCATTTTTGTTTTGAATTGGTCTGGCTACTAGGTCTAATTGCCCTGAATTGTGTGATTTTGATCCTGAAATTGAAAGAACACTGCACACACGCCTTAGAGAAATTCGGGCTAGCACTAGTAGTGATTCCAATTCTAAAATTGTTTTTGCTAACATGGGTGACCAAAGGACATTAAGACAGCTTGCTGCCCCTGATGTTAATTATAATGGCTTGTGTATTGCATATTCTGGTGCTGATACCCCCTTTGAATTAAAATCTGGTTTCATTCACTTGTTGCCAAAGTTTAGTGGTCTTGCAGGTGAGGATCCACACAAGCACTTGAAGGAATTCCAGGTTGTCTGCTCCACAACCTCGAGATCAGAGGGAGTAACTGAGAATAGCATCAAGCTGAAAGCTTTCCCGTTCTCACTCCAGGGCGCTGCAAAGGATTGGCTGTTATATCTTGAGCCAAACTCCATTACCACCTGGAACGATTTGAAGAAGGTTTTCTTAGAGAAATATTTTCCTGCCTCCAGAGCTGCATCAATTAGGAAGGAAATATGTGGCATCAGACAAGGAAATGAGTCGTTGGCTGAATATTGGGAGAGATTCAAGCATTTGGCATCCAGTTGCCCCCAGCATCAGATTTCTGAACAGCTTCTTATCCAGTACTTTTATGAGGGGTTACTGCCGATGGATAGGAATATTTTGGATGCTGCTAGTGGGGGAGCACTTGTTGATAAAACCCCAGCTGCTGCCAAGCAACTAATTGAAAATATGTCACTGAATTCCCAGCAGTTTACAACCAGAAGAAATTCTATTGAGACAAGAGGTGTGCATGAGGTCCATAGCCCTTCGTCCCACCAGGCCCTTGAGAATAGAATGGATGAGCTCACTTCTTTTGTAAGGCAATTGGCAATAGATAGGGTTCAGCCTGCAAGGTTGTGTGGCATGTGCAACTCTCCTGAGCACCCGTATGATGCATGCCCCATTCCGAAGGAAGAGTTCGTCACTGATCTGTCTCAGGCTTATGCAGTCCATCCCTATAATCAAGGCAATATCCAGAACCGGTATAGCACTCCAGACCTCTCCACAAATAGTTACCATCCCAATTGGAGGAATCATCCTAATCTTCGGTATGCGAACTCATCCCAACCACAACCGATGGCACTTCAGAATCCTCCTCAAGTGACCGCTTCTGCACCTTCTGGACCTTCACTGGAGGACATGTGCAAGCAAATGACTTCACAAATGACTGCACAGATGACTACATTTTTCCAGCAGCAATTTGGACAGTTCCAAGCCTCACAGGCACAGTATCAGCAGCGAACAGATGCTAGCATTCAAGACTTAAGGACACAGATTGGGCAGCTTGCCACATCCATAAACAACATACAGCAAGCTCAAGGATCAAGTCAATTGCGGCCTGACAAACAGTGATAAATCCCAATGTCTCCAATCCTAATGTGAGTGCCATTTCTCTGAGATCTGGACGAGTTGTTGAGACATCCTCTGGAAAAGATGAAGAAACTATTGAGGTAACTCCTGAGCCTTCAGTCGATGTTGAAGCTGAGAAAGTGTACCGACCACCAATCCCCTTCCCACAGAGATTGCAGAAAAATAAGAAGATTAGTGGTGAAGACAAGGAAAGTGAGATTTTAGATGTGTTCAGAAAGGTAGCTTTGAATATTCCCCTTCTAGATGTGATCAAGCAGGTGCCCAAGTATGCAAAATTTCTGAAGGATCTATGCACCAACAAGAGGAAGTTGAAGAATAATGAGAGAGTTAATTTGGGAAGAAATGTTTCAGCTCTTATCCAGTCTAAGCCTGCACCAGATAGAGTTACTGTTTCAGTCCCTACTCAGGCACTACCACAGAAGTGCAAGGACCCAGGCACTTTTACAATTCCATGCACTATTGGGGACAGAAGATTTGAAAATTGCATGTTGGATTTGGGAGCCTCCATAAATGTTATGCCCACATCTGTTTTCAATAACCTTGATCTTGGTCCCTTGAAGTATACAGGTCTCACTATCCAGTTAGCCAACAGGACCAGTGCCCACCCCATGGGAATGGTAGAAGATGTGCTGGTACAAGTTGATGAGTTGATCTTCCCTGCTGACTTCTACATACTGGACATGGCAGGAGAGACAAATTCCAGTAGATCGCCAATAATCTTGGGCCGACCATTCATGAAGACAGCTAAGACTAAGATTGATGTTGATGATGGGACCATGTCTATGGAGTTTGGTGATATTGTGGCAAAATTTAACATCTTTGATGCTGAGAAACATCCATTGGAAGATCACTCTGTTTTCCAGTTAGGGTTACTCTCTGAAGTTATTGATGACACCCATGAGAACTTATTTTCTGATTTTCCATTTATTTCTGGCTATGCTAATATTTCTTCATGTACTGATTGTACTAACACTAACCATTGTGTGGTGTGTGCTGAGATTGCTGCATGTTTAGCAGGTGATGGATTTGTCAGTGCAGTGAATGAGGAACATGCAGAAGATGAAGCAGCGCCGGAGACCCTCCCTACCTATCTGCCACCTCCCCCTGCGAAACCACCAGAGGGACTGGATTTTGCACCATGGCCAGTTCAAGGGGTTGAACCCCAATTTTATTGGGAGGACTTTGTTGAGGAAGCGGTCGTCTTTGACCCAAGAGGAAGTGATAAGTCCGCCGCATTGGGCAAGGTCACCATCATTGTCAAGTGCTCACTCATATATCAAGGCTGCAAGTTATGGGACCATGGAATGAACTCTATCTCTTTGGCCTTATGCTACAAGCAATGGGATCCGGCGGAAGCTCCTACACCGCCACACCGATCGGGAGTACCCTTTCCTTTCCCTCACTCTGATTTTATAGTTATGTTGTTTCATTGGGGACAATGCATGCTTTAAGTGTGGGGGAGGGAACTAGTTGTAGTTTAACTAGTTGTAGTTTTGTTTTGTCTTGTCTTTCTTTTAGCTCTTGAATAAATTGTGTTAAGTCTTATGTTGGAAAGTTTGATTGATTTTGATGATTTTGCACAGATTGATTGCATGATTTATGTAATGATTCCCCTAGGTTGAAAAAAAAGAATTTTTTTTTGAAAAGTGATCCCCATGTGATTGAAAACTGAACTTTGAGATTTTGTTGTGATGGCATGATTTATGATAAGTTTGGGGTGATAGGAAGCACACACTAGGGATAGAATCTCTGTCAAACAATTTGCAAAATTGTCCGGGTGAGGATTTGAGCCTCCAACATGTTTTTTAATCGTGTGAATCACTTTTGAGCTGCACTTTCCCGAATTTGCTTGAATCTCTTTATGGTTTGCATGTTTATGTGTTTGCTTCAAATGATTTAGGCATTTTCTTTGTAAATAACTACTTAGCCTAAAAATAACCAATTCCTAATGCATGTTCCTTAGTTAGCCCCATTGAGCCTGATTAGCCTGTTAATTCTTGATGCCCTGATATTATGAGCCTAAAATCTGAAAAACCATGTTAACTCGATCTTAGGATTAGGAGAGCATGGAAGCTTAGCAAGAAGAAGGTTTGTAAGAAACTAAGTTTGGGGTGGCTACAAGGTGTAATGTGTTGTTTGGGATTGAGAAAAAGAAAAAAATATAATAAAAAGGTTGGAGCCAAAGGCAAGAAAAAAAAAAAGAAAGAAAAAGAAAGAAAAAGAAAATAAAGAAAAAAAGAAAAGTGTAAAAATGATAAAAATAAAAATATTAGAAGAAATGGCTGTAGTCACCCAAAGCATAAAGAAAAATGAGGAAAGGAATCTGAGTGGAAATTCAAAGTATCAAAAGTTTCATGCTCTCTTGGTTCCTAGGGACTTAAGCCTAGCACATTTGTATATCCTACCCTTAGCTAGGCCCCATTACAACCCATAAAAGACCTTTTGATGTTGCATGCATGTTCTGTGGGAATCATTTTGAGATGAAAATCAAATTCATGGGAAGTGTTCTTGAAAGTGAAATTGAGTGAATTGTTGTTAGCCTGACACAAACTGAGCGATTGAGTGAAACACTAATTTCCCTTGTGAGGAAGGCAGTTGTTTGAATTTGGTGATCTCCCTCTTGTGTGTAACTTGGATCCCCTGCTTAGATTAATGATTGTTTGAATGATGAAATTCTCAATTGTTTGGAATGAATGATTGTGGGGATTGCTTTGTTTGAAAGGGGGAACATTGAAGAAAAATTATTTTTGTTAAATTGCTTGAAATTTGTGCAAAGTTGATTGAATCTTTTAAGCTTGCCATGTCTCAAGTCTTTTTGATTTTTGGGTTGTAGTTTGCTTGGGGACAAGCAAGGTTTAAGTTTGGGGTATTTTGATAAGCCTCTGGCTCATCTAGTTTTATGGCTAGTATGACCATGGTTTTGTGCAAATTATATTCTATTTTCACCCAAATTAGATTAGATTGTCCTCAAGCAAGGTTTTGAGTCTCTAAAGTAGTTTTAGGTTAATTTAGCCAGTTTTGAGTCAAATAAAGCACTTATGGCTATTTTGTTGTTTTCAGGTTAAGTTAGAAGTCAAGAGAATAAAGAATCAGAGGGAATCTCAAGTCTGGAGGTATTCGCCTCGCGAGAATCTTCTCGCCTCGCGAACTCGAAAGCTAAGCGAGCACGATAAAAATGTCATCCTCTGCAGTTGCCCGCCCAAGAACGTCTCGCCTCGCGACCACGAGAATGATCGTTCCAGAGAAATGCAACCTGCTCGGGTCGCCTCGCGGATACATGTCTCGCCTCGCGAGACTAAAGGCCGAAGCCATGATTGTTCCATTCCTCGCCACACGAGCAAGATTACCCCGCGAGAAGACCAAACGTTCTTTGAATCTTCATGATATTCGCCTCGCGAATGAGGGTTCGCCTCGCGAATGAGGGTTCGCCTCGCGAGTGGGCTAAATTTTCGAATAGTATAAATGGTCATTCGGGCAGATTGGAAGGACTTTTGCTTCTCCATTGTTTTTACATTTTTCTTGTGTGTTTCGTTTTTCTATGGAGAACTAAGTTTCTTAGATTAATCTATTGTAATCGATTTCCACTACACTTGAGGTTCTTGTATTTCCTGTTTTGTATGCTTTTCCCTTTTCAATGCCATGCTATATATTTCTGTTTGCTTAATTCAGGAGTATATTGTGTTGTGTTGATTTATTTTCGGTGATATTATGTTCCAATAATTAATCGCGTTTGCTTAATTCGCGTGTGTTCGTTTCGTGCTCGCCTAGTTCACGAAGGGCTTAACCCCGTTTGCTTAATTCGGGAATAGGGACATATATCTGTAGTAGTGGTTTCGCTTGTAAATTGTTGCTACGACCGGGTGGGGATTAGAATCTGCTTAGGGCTTGGAATTGCATGAACCGATGATAGTTGGGAAATCGAGAACAATAGATTAATCGTTTTTAGCTATTTGATAATCTCTTTGAACTGCCTTGTCTTATTGCTCTATTATTACTTTGTTTTCTTATTTGCATTCCAATAAACCTCCCCCCCCCCCCCCACACACACACACAAAAAAAAAAAAAAAAACTGATTTTTGTGATAAATAACACTTCAAGAGTCCTTGTGAGACGACATCCGAGCCGTCGCCCTAAACTACATTTTTACAAACCGCTCGTTCTTTTTGGCGCGTGCACGACAGCGCGACCATTTAGTAACCACCACTTATTTGAACACCTGAAGACCCTACACCACCCATGTCAGCATAAATATCTGCTAGGGGAGTTTGGTGACAACTGGGACCATCTTTCAAAATTGCAACATCCGCCTCTAGAGCCAAGATCCTCTGTTGTTGCTCCCTAATTTTTTGTTCATGCTCCTGAAGCGTCGCCAATACTTTTTGATATTCATCAACATGTACATATTGGTGTTGTTGCCCCATTTGATAATGCATCCCGGACAATGGGTAGTTGAAGCTCAAGATCTGTTGCTATTAAAGCAACCGATTACCGCAAAACATCGAATCACATCAATCGAACATTGGGTATATCAATTTTCAAGATATTATCGAAAATATGGTATGGTTGGTACCCTTGTATTCATGAATGCTTCCTTCATTTTCTTCTTCCTCAATGTAACAATTGGCCGAGTTCGTAAACCGGTGGGAAAGGATGCTCGGGAGGAGTGCTAGGTGTATAGCCAATCGAGATATGGTTCATCGCCCAGATCTACCAAAAAAGATTGACATCATTAGTAGCCGTAAAATTTTGTTAACATATCATTATATGGCTATCTAACATATGCAACAATACATACCTGTAGGATGGGTGCACATCCACATATATGTATTTCATGGTCATTTGACCCTTCGCCACTGACCATGTGAGCTCTGCTCAAACTCGCAACCAGGAATTCATGAACTGCAGCTGCCCAGTTGAAGCTATGGCTGGCATCCAAGTCATCCAGCAGCCAGGCATAATCTGTGAAGACGTGCTTGCCTGTCCTCGCAAAGTAAAACACTCCGAAAGCAAGGAGTATATATGTCCTACAGAAATCCCCCACATTATACGGAATGGCGGGCATCTTGTCCAGTATAGCCTCTATGGTTATATCAGCCCCCTCAAAAATAGACAGTGTATAGCAATGCTCATTAGCTGCACCTACCACTGGTTCACCTGTGGCTGGAAGTCCTAGAGCCAGGTGTAACACCCTCCCCTGGGCATTACTTAAGTAACACGTGCGACAATAAAATTAAAATATAATTTGCTGGTGCTTTCGGAAAATAACTTAGATAAGTACATAAGTGTTTGAAATTGGTTATAATTTTTTTTTTCTTTCACGACTTCACACCCCAACCTTAATTGACACTCAAATTTAATATCATAGCTTGGCAAGCCTATTTAATTTAAAGAATATACTTAAATACAAGCTATTAGTTTTACAAGAATTTTGACAGAGTCTCCTCTGTAATTTGGACATCCCAAACAAAATAACACCTGTTAAAATATTTACAATTTCTCCCCAGAATTCCAGTCATACCAATTTCAATCAGGCATCAATACATAAAAATAATAACTATAGTCAAAAGCTTTACAAAACCAAAAGAAATAGCTTGAATTTTTTTTCATTCAAAAGATATGCTCTCCGAGCTATAGACATTCCCTTTTTAAAATAAAGGCTCTCTGAGCCAAAACTCGTACATACTATCAAAATAATCTAAGTCTTAACCCTAAGCTGGTCGTTCTAAGAGTTATTCCGTAAGTAATACCTCATCAAGCAACTACATCTAAGTCTCGGAATGACTTAGAAAGACTCCTCTGCACCATCTGTGATAGAGTACCCAGGGTACCATATCGAACTTAGAAGAATCCTGAAAATGTTTGTAAGGGTGAGACGCCAATATATAGTTTTAACCCAATAACTAAAAGCGCGACACCACATAACACATATACATTTACCACACGAACAGTTATAAGCTAACAGTCTATCAATGGGTTCAACACCCCACACCTCATCCATGAAATTATGCATGACACTTCTATTCATCAACTAAATTTTCGTCCTAATCTCATGAGATATCCCAACATCATATGAGTTGATCAGACTCCATTGCCACACAGGCTAACTTGGCCAACTGCCAACAGGTGCGCAACCTCTTCCCATCTTAAAAACAAAGGCATACATAGCCAGGCACACAAGGCCAAACACATTGCTAATGTCCACAATCAGTGGCCACACCATTAGCAAGTAAGATGGGGTCTACATCTCCATGTCCTCCCTAGGCACATGAGATAATGCACGTCGTAATTACCTTTCGCCGATGGTAATTGATGCATTTGTGTCACAAACCGCAGGCACGTCTGCCAAATGCATGCAAAACACTTTTGTTTTGTTCTTTTCTTTGTATTCAATCTTTCTTTTGCCGAAGCTCAAAATGGCTTACGACTCACATAGTTTTAAAACACTTTTAAAACTTTCATTACAACACAGGACCTCACTTGTCCATAAAACATTTATCAAAACATAGGACCTCACTTGTCCATAAAACTTTTATCCAAAACATAGGACCTCACTGTCCATAAAACTTTTATCAAAACATAGGACCTCACACGGTCGAGTGCTCAATCCCGACACTTCTCGACGTGCACCGGTCTTAGGTTCGTGGCACTAGAAACATCTTCAATGTTTCACCACAAGTATACCTCATGTATACAAGTCATCACAAAGTATACCTCATGTATACAATTCATCACAAGATACCTCATGTATACAACATAGGCCCTCAAAGTCCAAATGACTGAGTCCATCACAACACAGAACCTTAGTACCCCGACGTCTCGGTTACTAAGTTCCACACCACTTTTAACACTAAATCAGTTTTGCTTTCATAAATTCTTTTCCAAAATTGGAAATTCATCAATAAAATCCTTAAATAGTAAAACTTGGTTTTCACAAATGTGAGTCACTTGAGGTTTTAACTTCCTTAAAATATGTACTTCTTAGTTTGAATACTTTCCTTCTACGTTTTTCCAAATCTGTCATCACTCTTTTTCAAATCATTCATCAATTATCACTTTTAAAGCTTCTTAAGCCAAAACTTAACTTTTCCATTGAAACAACTTTCTAAAATCATCATTAACTTCTTTTCAACAATTAATTTTATAAAATAACTTTGTATGATATTGCAAACTTTCTTATATGAAAATTAGCAGTACTTAAACATTTTCACATTTTCGCTCTCATTGTGACTCGAGTTACTTTTACACTAATAAATCATCATCATCATCAAAACTCCTTATTTTTCCAAAATAATACTTTCCACAACTATTATATTCCAACGTTTCCCATAAAACCTGAAATATAATTTACACAGCTTATTAAAGCTTTTATCTGATTACTTGGTTGTGCACTGACCACAGTCAGGCTTCTCAAACAACACTCACAAGCAACATTCAACAACAAACCTCCAGACAAATCATGTACTATAGCAATATCATGTACAATTAATCAAATAATTTAAAACAGATCAGACAATGATACTCAGATATACAACACAACATAAACCACATAATCAGATAACCACAACCACATCAATTATACAGACTACACAACAAGCAAATGGTCACAAGCAAATGGTTATTGAGAAAAATCCATCAGGCAAGCTCCCCTTACCTTTGAAGACATGTAAAGGATCCTCGTCCTAGTGCCCACGTTAGCTCATATCTACTCCATCAAGCAAGCATAGCCATGTCCAAACGTCTCAGAGAGTATATCCAACATCGCGCAACAACCAGAAATCAAGAAATCAATTTCACATGATCAAACACATATTCTAACTTTATCTAAACACTTACTCTAATTACCAAACAAGGTTATTTTTAAAGAAAATCATGTTTGAAGCTCACGCTTCCTAATACCCTTTTAGGAAACTTTGTTTTGATTAAAAGATCTTGAAAAAGAACTTTGGAAATCATCCATTAAGAGTCCTAATTGCACTAAATCATAATTAATTTCATAAAAACATACCCAAATTTAAATCAAATTAAATTGGGGTTTTAGGGCTCCTTAATACAATTTAGGGAAAACTCAAAATAATGAAACTGGTTTAGGGAAACACAATTTCACAGTCCCAATCTCATAAAACAACCTTAAATTTCAAGATTAAAATCTGAAATTAAAGGGTTAGGGTTTCAAAAATCCATTTGAGGGTTTTGAATCTGAGACACTTAGAGAGGGTTTTGACTCACCCAAGCTTGAAGGCAGAGGACGCAGTGATGTGACCATGGGTAGGCGGCGGCGGCGCACAGCTCCGGCGAGGTGGCATTGGCGGTTCTACAGTGAACAAGAGCAACAGAGTTGAAAGAAAGCATAAAAGATAAGAGAGAAGCTTAACCAACAAGTTGGGTTTGAAACCACCATGGAAGGCGGCGGATCTGACTTACCGCGGCGGGGAGACGAGCGCGCGACGGTGGACCGGACGTTTGGGCCGCACGGCGTGGTCGCGGCTGTCGCGGCTGTGTCTTTGAGGTGGTGGTCGCGCGACTCGGTGGGTGGCGGTGCGGGCGGCGGTCGCGCGACTGCTTCACGGAAGGAAGGAAGGTGAGTTTGGGGGAAGGAAGAAGATGATGTGAGGAGGAAGAAGAAGAAAAGAGAAGAAAGGAAGAAAGAAAGAAGAAAAGAGAAAGAAACAGAGAAAGAAAGGAGGAACATAGAGAGAACGTCGAGAATGAGAGAGAGAAAAGTGAGGAAACTTAGCTTTTAAGCTAATTATTTAGTGACAGGTACCAAATGAGTGATAAATATTATTCCTAAAATAAACATGTTTTTACTTTTTAGAATCTAAAAATAAAGATTGATAAGGATATATTTTCGAAATTCAAGTTAGAGTAAAGATTAATAATTGAACTGATCCACTAAGAAAATACTCAGTCCAATATTTAATCTCCGAAAATTGCCAAACCAAAATATTCTTAACTCTAAAATTAAATAGAATAGGAATATGAAGATACTTTTCTCTTAATCATATTATTAAAAATATTTTTCTGTACTGGTTTAATAGTGACAATAACGTAATTATTGTCTAGTAAGCGTGCATTCACTGAACTAAGTCAGTGCTAACGCATCCAATAAAATAATTTGAAGAGAGTAATTTAATTACTCAGACTAAACCACATAACATAATAAACTTAAACATCCAAATAAAATAATTAATCCTAAGTGTAAAAACTAGGGTGTTACATTACTACCCCTCTTAAAAAAAAATTCGTCCTCGAAATTTCGTAACTCAGAACTAAACAAGACGTTATAATCATACCTTAACTCTAAAATCTAGCTTTGTATTTTCATCGTTTCATTCCTTTTATCTCTAACACTATAACAGAATCAATTCTTATGCCATCCTATTCATCCTCGAAACTTTTCATTACCGCATTCTCTCCACTACCTTTGATATTTCATCTTAGTCTATTACACTTCAAAGAACAAAACCAATGCTAAATCTCTTCACTTCTCAATATAGATCCATTTGAATTCAAACTTTCTCCAATATCTAACTTTCACAGCTAACATCAAAACCAACACTAACTTTATATAACATCAATTAACATTCTACTCAAGAGATGCAATCATAGTCTTAGTCCAATTGGGCTTAGTCTACTCTTCTAGTCATATCAAATTTACACTTTTCTAGTTTCCAATCAAAACATCATACATTCCTAAATTGCACATGATAAACTTTCTCCAAGAACCTAAGAAATTCAATCTTATTGAAATTGAATCTTACCACATCCATCATAATTCGTTCTCTTATTAATTCCACTTGAATCTCTTGCCTACTTCGATTTCATATCCTCCATTTGCCTCTCATTTTCAATTTGATTCTCAAGCCCCGTTAGTATCCCTGGTTTAAAAAATTTCCCATGCACATCTACCCTATTGTCCAAGGAAATACACAACTCCTAACAATTCCTCCATTCGAAGACTTAACTCTATCACTTATACAAGGAAGTGCTTGTATCCTACGTGCCCTTATCTTATATATTTGCAACCGAGAAAAGATATTATAAAATAGAGCTTCTCTAAGACCATTACCCCTAAGAGTTGCACCAAAAGAAAGCCAAGAAATCCAGGTGAACGCTCCCCAATGGCAATCTTGAAAAAAAATGTCCAGTTTCTACTATGGATCATCAACCACATTTTTACCAAAATAAGACCTCAAAGATTATAAACATTTCATCATAGCTTATCACACTCGAAAGACATAATCAAAGCTTAATCACTTCTTGCCTCCAAATTAGTCTGCTAACAAAACTTCTTTCACACCTTATCCTCACAACGAATATCAAGTTCAACACTAATTTTACTTTGCTACAGATATCAACTTTCAACCCAAAGCACACAATTGTAGTCTTAGTTTCCTCTGAACATATTCCACCACTCCAAATTATATCATAGTCATTCATTTCAATCTTAAAGAATACAATTACATTTCTCCATGCAATTACAACCAAAAGGAATCACTTCAATTTGAATTATCCAAAATCATAATTCTTAAACTTTTCTAACAACTTAGTTTCACTCAAGAACTCCTCTTTACTATTTCCGTTCAGCTTAAGGATAACTACCATATTTTTTTTTTCTATTAATTCTCGGACTCACTAAGTCAACATTAACCATAAATATTGATCATTACTCTAAATTCCTTTAATGACATATCTACCTCGATCCTGATAAGGTCCATTGTAATCATCTCACTCAATAATGTTGAACTTAAGGGTTCTCATAATACCATTCACATCTATACACTAACGAACTCCTATCAACTCTGGTTCGTCCTACCATAGAGATGACAAAAATTAGGTATCACACTATCTACCAATTAACCTGCTAAAGATAGGTCACCTCATTCCTTATCCATCCCACTAAGGATGATCAGCTGGACTTAGCCTCAACTTAGTCCTCAGCACTTAAACTTAACCGACACACGTCGATAAACTTCCGTTTCTCATCTGAACAATTCTCCGATACTTGATACACTATTCGGTTTACTAAATCTGCTTGCGGATCTTAACTCGTAAGAAGATGTAAACTTCACCAGTCGATCAACGATCACTTGAATTCAAATAAGACTCATGCAGGTCTTCAGAAAACTCATAACAAAGATTGAAGGAATACCAACATCTCAACAAGGAAGGTCTCAATTGTACATCTTGATGTGGAGACATTCAACTCACGACTGAGGAGATAAGTCACACATCGACAACATTTGAAAAGTACGTAGAATTAAGATGATCAATGACAACAAGCACTTTCGAATGACAATAAGACATGACCTTAGTGATCATAAAAGAATTTCTCAAGAAAAGAAATTTTTCTTGATTTCACTTTCACATTAGCATAGAACATAATTTCATTAATTTGAAGGATATCGGAACATCCAGTATGGAAAAAGATCATTCCATCAGGTTCGTGGATGTAAAAATGCATGATCAATACACATTTACAAACATGAATCTAATAAAGTTCATTCTTCCACAAGAATCTTCCAACGGATTCAAAGAATCAAGGGGTGAATAATGTCTAATCCCAAAAGGATTAATTCTTATTCTTAATACAAAGAATTTACAAAATGATGACTTTCACCTCTATCCAAAAATAGAAGTGACGAAACTAGGTTTCACAAAGAAACTTCTATTATCACGAAATTATCTGGGTTATAACTCAAGAAAAATAGTCATAACCACTTTTCTCAACAAAGTGTGAAAGTATCCAGACCAATCGATTCCTTTAAACCAATTCACTCAAATGTCTAATACATCGAGGATCATTTGGAAGTGTGAGTACAACTTCTCACAAACAAAGAAATGAATAACTGGAAATTTATGAATCAGCATAACTAATTCATGAGTTCCAACAGATTAAGATCAGAAAATTTATCTGACTTGCACAAACTTCACTGTTGTGATTATCTAATACAATCACAAGATTCGAGAAATAAATGTCAACTGACAAACACAAGAGAATCAAAGAGTACAATGAAGAATTCCTTAATCAAGAAACACTCACCCAAGATCGAAAATCCACTCGATTCATCTTGGTTCCAACCAACATACACGTCTTTCTATCCAAGCTTAGTATGACCACCTTGAATTTGGGTACGATCCCGGACAACTTAATCAATCGATCAAACATGCAAAGAGTTAATCTTTCTTCATAAACTAAATTGACGACACAAAATCTTAGGTAAGTCATCACTCCAATCTGATAATACCTCGTCTTCAAGTCAATCTTTGAGTAGTCGACAACTCCTCGAAATAGATTTACCAAATCAACTACGCAAGTCAGAGAATACTTGTCCATCATTCGTCCTTTTACCTAGTCGTCAAAAATCTAGATGGTGACACGAGCCTCCACATAACGTTGGTGCTTCACAAGGAGAACACTCGATCTAACAAACGATTCAGACCACCGATCTTTCAGTTGAATCGAGTCGTCCAACTCGTTTCAACATTGTAGGCAACATCCTACACAAAAGGACAGAGATCTGACCGCATCCAGAAACTAGATCAATCAAAATCAATGTCCTTTACTAACCATAAACCTAGAATATTTCCAGGGAACACTCCTGGAAAAATCCTATACACAAACATCTTGTTTCGAATGTCTGACACGATTCGCAAAATAATCGAATGTCATATTCGAACCCAAGTAACATTCAAGATCTACGGTCTCCCAGATATAAAATCCTTGGAAAAACCTTCAACAAAACATATACTTGTGCGTCAACACACATTGCTTCAACAAGAAACAATTCAAACAAGAACCAACCAGAGATCACACAACAAAAACTTAACAGACCTATTCCCCAAAGATCCCGAAAGACTCGACCAGCTCTGATACCACTCTGTAACACCCTCCCCTGGGCATTACTTAAGTAACACGTGCGACAATAAAATTAAAATATAATTTGCTGGTGCTTTCGGAAAATAACTTAGATAAGTACATAAGTGTTTGAAATTGGTTATAATTTTTTTTTTCTTTCACGACTTCACACCCCAACCTTAATTGACACTCAAATTTAATATCATAGCTTGGCAAGCCTATTTAACTTAAAGAATATACTTAAATACAAGCTATTAGTTTTACAAGAATTTTGACAGAGTCTCCTCTGTAATTTGGACATCCCAAACAAAATAACACCTGTTAAAATATTTGCAATTTCTCCCCAGAATTCCAGTCATACCAATTTCAATCAGGCATCAATACATAAAAATAATAACTATAGTCAAAAGCTTTACAAAACCAAAAGAAATAGCTTGAATTTTTTTTCATTCAAAAGATATGCTCTCCGAGCTATAGACATTCCCTTTTTAAAATAAAGGCTCTCTGAGCCAAAACTCGTACATACTATCAAAATAATCTAAGTCTTAACGCTAAGCTGGTCGTTCTAAGAGTTATTCCGTAAGTAATACCTCATCAAGCAACTACATCTAAGTCTCGGAATGACTTAGAAAGACTCCTCTGCACCATCTGTGATAGAGTACCCAGGGTACCATATCGAACTTAGAAGAATCCTGAAAATGTTTGTAAGGGTGAGACGCCAATATATGGTTTTAACCCAATAACTAAAAGCGCGACACCACATAACACATATACATTTACCACACGAACAGTTATAAGCTAACAGTCTATCAATGGGTTCAACACCCCACACCTCATCCATGAAATTATGCATGACACTTCTATTCATCATCTAAATTTTCGTCCTAATCTCATGAGATATCCCAACATCATATGAGTTGATCAGACTCCATTGCCACACAGGCTAACTTGGCCAACTGCCAACAGGTGCGCAACCTCTTCCCATCTTAAAAACAAAGGCATACATAGCCAGGCACACAAGGCCAAACACATTGCTAATGTCCACAATCAGTGGCCACACCATTAGCAAGTAAGATGGGGTCTACATCTCCATGTCCTCCCTAGGCACATGAGATAATGCACGTCGTAATTACCTTTCGCCGATGGTAATTGATGCATTTGTGTCACAAACCGCAGGCACGTCTGCCAAATGCATGCAAAACACTTTTGTTTTGTTCTTTTCTTTGTGTTCAATCTTTCTTTTTGCCAAGCTCAAAATGGCTTACGACTCACATAGTTTTAAAACACTTTTAAAACTTTCATTACAACACGAGGACCTCACTTTGTCCATAAAACATTTATCAAAACATAGGACCTCACTTGTCCATAAAACTTTTATCAAAACATAGGACCTCACAAACCGAAAGTGCTCAATCCCGACACCTCTCGACCGTGCACCGCCGTAGGTTCGCGGGCACTAGAAACATCTTCAATGTTTCACCACAAGATACCTCATGTATACAAGTCATCACAAGATACCTCATGTATACAATTCATCACAAGATACCTCATGTATACAACATAGGCCCTCAAAGTCCAAATGATCGAGTCCATCACAACACGTAACCTTAGTACCCCGACGTCTCGGTTACTAAGTTCCACACCACTTTTAACACTAAATCGCTTTTGCTTTCATAAATTCTTTTCCAAAATTGGAAATTCATCAATAAAATCCTTAAATAGTAAAACTTGGTTTTCACAAATGTGAGTCACTTGAGGTTTTAACTTCCTTAAAATATGTAATCGCCGTTTGGAATACTTTCCTTCTTACGTTTTTCCAAATCGTCATCACTCTTTTTCAAATCATTCATCAATTATCACTTTTAAAGCTTCTTAAGCCAAAACTTAACTTTTCCATTGAAACAACTTTCTAAAATCATCATTAACTTCTTTTCAACAATTAATTTTATAAAATAACTTTGTATGATATTGCAAACTTTCTTATATGAAAATTAGCAAGATCTTAAACATTTTCACATTTTCGCTTCCTCATTGTGACTCGAGTTACTTTTACACTAATAAATCATCATCATCATCAAAACTCCTTATTTTTCCAAAATAATACTTTCCACAACTATTATATTCCAACGTTTCCCATAAAACCCGAAATATAATTTACACAACCTTATTAAAGCTTTTATCCGATTACTTGGTTGTGCACCACACCACAACAGCTTCTCAAACAACACTCACAAGCAACATTCAACAACAAACCTCCAGACAAATCATGTACTATAGCAATATCATGTACAATTAATCAAATAATTTAAAACAGATCAGACAATGATACTCACATATACAACACAACATAAACCACATAATCAGATAACCACAACCACATCAATTATACAGACTACACAACAAGCAAATGGTCACAAGCAAATGGTTATTGAGAAAAATCCATCAGGCAAGCTCCCCTTACCTTTGAAGACAAGTAAAGGATCCTCGTCCTAGTGCCCACGTTAGCTCATATCTACTCCATCAAGCAAGCATAGCCGTGTCCAAATGTCTCAGAGAGTATATCCAACATCGCGCAACAACCAGAAATCAAGAAATCAATTTCACATGATCAAACACATATTCTAACTTTATCTAAACACTTACTCTAATTACCAAACAAGGTTATTTTTAAAGAAAATCATGTTTGAAGCTCACGCTTCCTAATACCCTTTTAGGAAACTTTGTTTTGATTAAAAGATCTTGAAAAAGAACTTTGGAAATCATCCATTAAGAGTCCTAATTGCACTAAATCATAATTAATTTCATAAAAACATACCCAAATTTAAATCAAATTAAATTGGGGTTTTAGGGCTCCTTAATACAATTTAGGGAAAACTCAAAATAATGAAACTGGTTTAGGGAAACACAATTTCACAGTCCCAATCTCATAAAACAACCTTAAATTTCAAGATTAAAATCTGAAATTAAAGGGTTAGGGTTAGGGTTTCAAAAATCCATTTGAGGGTTTTGAATCTGAGACACTTAGAGAGGGTTTTGACTCACCCAAGCTTGAAGGCAGAGGACGCAGTGACAGCCATGGGTACAGCGGCGGCGGCGCACAGCTCCGGCGAAGTGGCAGTGGCGGTTCTACAGTGAACAAGAGCAACAGAGTTGAAAGAAAGCATAAAAGATAAGAGAGAAGCTTAACCAACAAGTTGGGTTTGAAACCACCATGGAAGGCGGCGGATCTGACTTACCGCTGCGGGGAGACGAGCGCGCGATGGCGGACCGGACGTTTGGGCCGCACGGTGTGGTCGCGGCTGTGCTGAGGTGGTGGTCGCGCGACTCCGGGTGGCGGTGCAGGGCGGCGGTCGCGCGGCTGCTTCACGGAAGGAAGGAAGGTGAGTTTGGGGGAAGGAAGAAGATGATGTGAGGAGGAAGAAGAAGAAAAGAGAAGAAAGGAAGAAAGAAAGAAGAAAAGAGAAAGAAACAGAGAAAGAAAGGAGGAACAGAGAGAGAACGTCGAGAATGAGAGAGAGAAAAGTGAGGAAACTTAGCTTTTAAGCTAATTATTTAAATTAGTGCACTCAAATGAAAGTGATAAATATTATTCCTAAAATAAACATGTTTTTACTTTTTAAATCTAAAAATAAAGATTGATAAGGATATATTTTTGAAATTCAAGTTAGAGTAAAGATTAATAATTGAATCGATCCACTAAGAAAATACTCACCCAATATTTAATCTCCGAAAATTGCCAAACCAAAATATTCTTAACTCTAAAATTAAATAGAATAGGAATATGAAGATACTTTTCTCTTAATCATATTATTAAAAATATTTTTCTGTACTGGTTTAATAGTGACAATAACGTAATTATTTCTGCAGTAAGTCGCGCATTCACCGAACTAAGTCGTCTTAACGCATCCAATAAAATAATTTGAAGAGAGTAATTTAATTACTCAGACTAAACCACATAACATAATAAACTTAAACATCCAAATAAAATAATTAATCCTAAGTGTAAAAACTAGGGTGTTACACCAGGCATACATCAGCAGGGGTAAAAGGGATTGGCGTAACCCTAACATTGAATGCTCGAGCACCGTCATCCCACCTCCTCACAAGCTCGTACAATAAGACATTTGAAATATTAGGTTCATTGGTCATTTTACTAACCCATTTAAATGGGGTCGTATCCAACAAAGTACGATGCTCCTCTGAAAGTGCCTAGTTGATATCAATCAATATTCCTGGCATACAAGCATGCCTCGCACGAACCTGCCAAGTATCCTTACTTGAAATGTCAGTTGATTGTAAATACGTTGCACACGAGTAAGTACAAACACAAATGAGGTTTCCTTACATTAATATCTGCTGCTCCAGCCATTTTTCTTTGCTTTTGGTTTACCTGTTTATAGACGATCCAACACATCATAAGTTAGAATCACATTAACCTATTTTGTACTCACTGCCATTGTTTTTCTAAGTTTTCTATATGGTACATATAGAAAACTTATCATAAGGAATGGTTGAGACAAAGTCATGACAAACTAGGATTATATCAGGCCTAAAAAAATTCAACACTTTGATGCAAACAAAATGCTTCACAGATAAGTTACAAGAAGCCGAACCAACATTGCATCCTCGGTCCTTCTTTCATGAACAAGCCAAGTACATTCAACCAAAAATGCATTTCACACTGTCACACTACCAAACAGTACAAATCATAACATCATTCCATCAGCAGAAAAACAGAGGTTTCTAAGGTTCACCCATTACTTGCCACAACAATGTTGACAAAGACCGCAAGTGATAAAGCCATGAAAGAAACAACGTGAATAGCAACTAATCCCTACGGAGAATAGATAGACAAAGCTTACCTAGCTATAGCTTCAGCAGAGCCCAAGGGATGAGATGCGGGATTGTGAGAGTGAGTGAGCTAGGGTTTGTTTGATTTGGTGGTGGGTGGAGATATGAGAGATCAACAGAAACAGGGAAGGAAGAAAGGAGGGTTTTTCCTCAACTGCTCTTGCGGTGGGATTCGCCGTCGATGAGTGGTGGGTGTCGGTGTTTCCGTCGTGGCTGTCACTGGGCTTTGCTAGTGGGTGGTGGTGGCATTCGGGAACAGAGCTTCGCGGCCGTGAGAAGAACGAGTTGAAGACAGAGCGCCGAGGCAGAGAAGAACCGGTGAACAAGACTATGTTCTCGAGGCAGCGAGAAGACACAGTGAAGAAGAAAGAGGGACGAGGCAGAGAAGAAGACAGAGCATCGAGTGAAGAAGCGAAGGAGGGAAAAGTGCAAGGCAAAACCTATTTTCCCTGTTCCTCATAATCACGTATTTGCCAATGGTTTAATTACGAAATTGACACTGACGTATACGGTGTTTTCGTAAGTGTCAACATTTCCGTGTCAGTTTAGCATTACCGATTTTTTTATGTATGCATCATTGGTGGCTACTAGGATGAGGGGGTAAAAAAGCCCCTCAACCCATATGGGAGCCAAATGACACGCTATATCAAGTCATATGAGGTTATTTTTATTTTCTTATTTTATTTAATTTCCTAAATTTCGTTTTTACCCTTATCTTCATCATCTTCCTCAGAACTCAAATGGTAATACTTCATTGCCTGATTTGCCACACGGTTGCAATGTCGTTAAGGAAAATAGATAATTTATGGAAATGATCAAGGCAAACCACATAAGGTTATAAAGGGTGAGAATTTTTTGTTTATTGCTTCCTTTCTTTACTCTTTAGTTGTCTCTCTCCCTCCATTGACGTCCGATTTGCAGCACCAGAGAAATACTCAGTCGAAGACGAAGAAGTACATGAATGAAAACGCAATAAAGCCAACTTTCCCAATTTCAAAAGCCCTAAAACACTCTGAAGTCACATCACATCAACTTTTTACATTGGTAATTGGAGGATAAAATAATAAAGTAATAGTTTTTTATATGGTATTTGTATTTTATATGATTTTATATGATTGGATGGAGTTTGGTCAGAGAAGCAACTACTCTCTCTTCGTACAGTTCCACACTCTTCTTCTACACTGCACCTAAAAGTTTCGTTACACCACTACTGAACATCATCTTCATCTTCCTCGCTGGTCACTCCTCCTCGGTCGAATCTAGCTGGTTACAGTCGGTTGGCAATTTTAGTGCACCCCTATGAAGCTGTGGTTGTCGTGGCGGAGCAGTGGTTGTCGCCATGGAGCCCACGGTGGATCTGGGCGGAGCAATGGCTGACCCAAAGTGTTCTGCACCGCCAAACCCATTCCAACCCCACAAGAGACGACATGAACAAGATCCAACATTGCTCCGACAACGGGGTTACGGCGGCACCGGCACCGGAGGAGAACCAGGTGGTTGTTGCAAAATATTAATCAAAAATAAATAAATGGAGTTAACTAGTAAATCAGGTAGCCTTTAACAAATCTGAGTCATCCAATTTTTTATCAATATATCCAATGATTACTTTGGCTCCCTCATGCCATGAGGGAGTTAATTGCCCCCTCATGTCAAAAGCCACGATGCATCATTACTCGAAGTTATGTTAGAAGGAAAAAAATCATTCTTTTTTGTAATCATATTTTGTTTCATTTCCATTTAAGTTTTTTATAATATTAAAATCATTTTAACAATTAAAACCACTAGAAATGTTAACAAAAAAAAATATGGACATAAAGTACACAAATCAGACAACCCTTTCTATTTTTTTTAGGCTAAAATGCAGTTTTAGTCCCCCAGATTTTTCACTTTGGCAAAATCAGTCCCTCTACTTTTTTTTGAGTGATTTTAGTCCTCCTAGTTTTACAATCTTACAGTAATGATCCTTCAGTCATCTTTCTATCTAAAATTTAACAGAATTAGTCTATGGGTCAAACACCAAACAATATCATTGCCATGTGTCATCCAAATAATAAATTAATAATTAATAATAAAATTATTTTTTAAAATCCTCATATTATCATATCATGTGAGATGTACACGATCTTTTGCGGAAGAGAAGGGGTCGTCTCCCTCATGGTGATTGAACCCTAGCCAGTCCGCCGTGTCAGGACCTGACTTAGGCGTCCCTGACCGGTCAGAATAGAACTTCATTGTCCCATTCTCAAGGCCTTTCAAGCACGTATAAGTCACATCATAACAAGATATATTGAATATCATAAGTAATTATCAGAGTAAAATATTATACCAAAAGTAAGCCAAGGGTGGCCCCGAGTCAACATCAATAGTTTAAAAAAAAACAAAGCCCAAATGAGCTTACAACTAGAATGAAGTTTAAAACTCCAAACAGAGAAGATTCCCATATGACAATAAACCAAGCCACAAGAAACTGAAACAGCAGCTGCCTGCACTGCACAAGTGTATGGGCTCCCTGAGATGGCTCCACTTGTGGAATACCTGAAGCCAAAACCAAAAAGGGTGGGGGTGAATCCCAAAACTCAGTGAGGGATAAACAAAACATAATAGCAAAATAGTACAATATATATAAGCATCTCCATAAATATCTCATCGAGTTCTTCACATTGTACATAAGCTTACATAGCAAATCTTCACTCGCTATGAAGTCAATTTGCCATTGGGCAAGATGCTTGTGTATCCCCTTGGAGTTGTTCACTAGAGTCTCCCACTCCGACGGTCGCATTTATATCCCGGTCGAGTCCGCTGACCGGCAAGTGACCTCGGTCACTACACAACCACCCTCCGAACTCCAGGGTTCTTCACTAGAGGCCCCACGCTCCGACGGTCACATTTATATACCGGTCGAATCCGTTGACCGATCAGATACATCAAGTCCTGTCCGATGTCTAAGCATCATACCAAAGCACCAAGTACAATAAATCATGCCTTATCATAACGTACGCTCACTGTGCTTCATAATAAATCTTGAATAACGATCTCAGCGATATTCAATGAAGTCCATAACATTCACAATCACAATTACATATAGACAACATTGTAGTCATTTCACTCACATACTATCATCACTTGATAAGTTCATTCCAAAAGTTACACCATGAACATACACATAGTCACATTTAGCATATCACCACTAATTTCTTTATTCACATACCATATAATCAAACACATAATTTAACATATTCACAACTATTCTATTCCATATCATAGCCATGGTGACAACAACACAATCATTTCATTCACACACTTTCATCACTTTATTGATACTTTCCAAGATGTACAATAATATAATCTAATATAATATATATTCACAACGTAGATAAAATTCCATTGAATAAACACCCTCACTAAAATTCAACCATAGAGGGAATCAACATTCGAAAGGCAACCACACTGAGATACACATCATAGCATAGTCATAAATCCACCAATACATGACTGATGATAATGTTTCCAGCAAGCATATGCCAACTTTAAATGAAAACTAGGAATATTATATAGGTCCATAAATTCTGAAATTTTAACCACAACAAGACTTACATGTCTAATTTCAAATGACACTGGTTTCACATAAAAAGATACTCTACAACTCCATATATAAATTTTGAAGTAAAATCTGTTTGAGTACATCCAAGACATACAAATATCTATTTTAAAAAGTAAACTGGGACCTCCTCAGATCTCCTAAAATCACGAAACTTAACCACAACATACTCCTACACTTCAGTTTTCAAATACAACAAGTTTCATCTCAATACGAATTTTATTAACCAAGATATGATTTTCTGAGCGCAGGCTGTCAGGGTACATTCGAGACAGTCTTGACCCTGTTTTAAAAATGTAACTGAGAATAGCCCGGGTTTCCAAAAATCACGAAATTTATACACTATGTATCTCTAGATGTTAGCTTTCCAGAGAGACCAATTTCATATTAATCTGATATCTAAAACTCTAGTTATAATTTTTTTTTTATCTCATGTCTGTCAGAATTTCAGACAAAAACCGAGATTCCCTAAGAAAAACACCAAACGTCAAGCTCCAACAATGGAGTTTCCTCACCCCCAATTTTTAGGGTTCAACCAACAGATATAATAACTCACCATTAACATATTAGTTAAAGAATAATCAACCAAAACATTTCCAAACGATTTTCATGAAAGGGATTCACCCAAAACAACTCACAAACATCCCTATTTCAACCATCATCAACCCATTTCATATCCCTCAAAAATATCACGAAAATTAACCCCAAAAAAATCACAGATCCCTCACCTTGTTTGAAGTTCTTGGATATCTATTTCCTTCTCCCTTTGTTGTTACTCTTTCCTCTTTGTCTTCTCCTTTCATTCTTTTATTCTTCTCTTCTTCTTATCTTCTTCGCCTTTTGACCTTTTCTTCTCGGGTTGCTAATGACTGCCCATCCTCCTCCATCTAACTATTTATACCATATCACTTTTACCAAAACGTCCTTAATGTTATGTTAACTCATTACTTAGCCATTGGGTGCAAATGAAATATGTCTCTAACTTAATTAAGATAACCCATTTATTTATTTTTTTCTTATTTTTTTTAAGTACACTAATAATAATTATTTTTCTCTAATAATTTCCTCATGTTATAAATAATTTATAACATACCAAACAAATTCTTCATTTTATTATTTATTTATTTTATTTTAAAAAAACCTTGTACCATTTTTGGCGGGTATTACATGCCGCCACCATTCCGGCTCGGCTCAGGCCGTCCCTGCGCTCTCGTTTCTGGATGGCCTAGCTCTCCTGTGTATCTCTTCTCACTCGAGCACACTGTTTCTCGTTACTGCCATCGCTACACGACACTCCTCGACAGTGGCCAGTGGTCTACGATCTGGACGGAGAAGGATGGCGATGCAGATTGGGCTTTGTGGCGGTGACTGAGTTGGAACAGTGGTGTTGCGCTTGTAGGTACTCGGAGTAGATCTGGACCGTTCTGGGCACGTAAGGGTATGGTGCTGCATGGTGGTGGCTGAGCTTGCAGTCCTAGGTTCGCGTCCAGCTCATCGAGGCACAACGGCTTTGTGTGCGCAAGGCAGCGCGCGGTTTAGACGCGGTGGTACTGCTACGAGGCTGGTGTTCATTGATTGGGTAATTGTTTGGGTGTGTGAGTAGTTGCAATGGATGTTGTTTTTCTTCTCTTTGTTTCTGATTTTGCTTTGGTATGGAGGTGATAGTGTTGACGCTACTTACTGTTGTTTGGTGGAAGTGGGAAAAAAATGGTGGCGTGTTGCTGTGTTTTAGGTAGAAGGGGAATGGGGGGTTTAAAGAAAATGGGTTTCTAAAGATGGAAGCAAGAGGCAGCTTTTTTTATTATTAATTAATTAATTTACTATTTAGATGCACATGGCATTGATAATTTTTTATAGGTTGGAAATTGTTAATTTGACCCATAGACTGCTCCGTTAAATTTTGGATGGGAAGATGACTGAAGGATCATTATTGCAAGATTGTAAAACTAGGAGGACTAAAATCACTCAAAAAAAAGTAGAGGGACTGATTTTGCCAAAATGAAAAATCTGGAAGACTAAAACTGTATTTTAGCCTTTTTTTCCTAAATCCTAATAGGTCGATTTCGACAAATTTAAAAGAGCTTTGGGATAAAAATAAAATAACATAATTATGAAATGAAAATAAATATAAAATCAAGAGGCTAAAGATAGAAATTTTCTTATGCTTAATTTTATCATGCATTTTCATTTTTCACTTCTAAATGCATAAAAAGAATTATGTTGCTCATATGATATTTGAGCTGGCTTTGTAATACAATGATGTTTTCCTATATAAATATAGTGCCGGAGTTGACAAATATAATATTTGATAGCGATGCTTCTAACACCAACTCTAATGATAGTTTCTAGGTGAGTTCTTATTTTTAAAAATTGGTTCTTAAAAATTCACTCATTGAAGATGGATGACATGAATGTTCCTTAGGGTGCGTTTGATTTGCAAAAAATCAAGGGACTGGACAGCACAAAATTTTTTGCCCCCTGTTTGATCTGAAAAGTGGTCAAGGGACAGGACAAAAAAAAGGGGTGAGGGACAGGACAAAAACCCAAAATTTTGTCCCCCACCAAACCATGGGACAAAAAGTTGTCCCATGGATAGGCTAACAAAAGACAAAATTATCCTTACATCTCTCCTCTCTCTTCTATCTCTCTCCTCTCTCCCTCCCTCCTCTCTATCTTGTGCTGTACTGTCCTGTGTTATACTGCCTGTCCTGTGCTGTCCTGATACTTTTTACAAATCAAACGCAACCTAAATGTCATCCTGTAGAACGGGTATAAGAACCGTTCTTGCCAAAAAAACTTTGTTTGAAATAAAAATAAATCTAAATAAAAGTATAAATAATAAGTGGGATCAATTATGAGACCCACTTAAAAACTAAAATAATTTCTTTTATTAGAGTGAAAAATGGATTAGATTCTTATATCACATGTGGTATCTATTGACCCACAAAATAATAGATAAGAACCAAAACGTGATTATAACATCGTGGATGCTAAGATGTTAAGGAAAAGCCGAAATCTCTTATTTAGGCCGGCTTTTGATAAAAAATCGTAATTGTATGCAATTTTTTTTATATTTTCTTTTCGATGATGTAATTGAATGCAATTTTCTTAACCAAAATACTATTATATATTTCTATGGATTTGCCCTACCAAAAAAAATATCTCTATGGATTTGAAGAAAATAAATCACACCATTAATTTATTTTACATTCATATATACATGCCTAACTTTTAAGTAGTTAATATAAAATGAAACATTTTATTTAATAAATAGTGATACGTGATTAAATAACAATTGTAAGAAAATTATTATATTGACAATACATTCAACTTAAATTCAATATCAACAATCAAAGCTTAAATGTTTTATATGTTATTTGTATTTCAACATCAAAGTATTTATATATAAGTTATTCTAAGAACAAAAATGTTTTGCATTATAATATTATAATATATCAAAATTAAAAGAAGATATTACTCTTTTTTCGATCTACTTCGAGGAGTATCCCACCACCAATCTGAGAAGGGGAATAATCTCCCGCGGGAGTTTGTTTGGCACCTCGATGGGTGGCATCCCTCCTAGCTGAGGTTTTTTCCATACCCAAGATTCAAACCCGAGACCTTGGTTAAGGGGCGAGAGGCCTTAATTAACCACTCACGTCAACCTCAGTTGATAAAGAAGATATTACTCTTTTATACATTGGTTGGTTGAAGTGAAAATGAAAAGAGAGAATATAAAAGGAGATAAAATGGAGGAATCTTGTATTTTCCCTTGTCGCGTTAGTAAGAGAAAAGAGAGAGAATTGGCTGAGAAACTATAGATAGAGGGTGATATTCTTGAAATGTCAAGATTGTTGGGTATCTCTCACACAGATAAAGGATCGTTAGAACACAAGAAAAATACACTACAGAAAAATAATAGAGAACACAAGAATTTAACGTGGTTCGGCACCACTTGCCTACGTCCACGGAAACACTCCAATAAAGTGTATTCACTATCTCAAATATGTGATTACAATATTTGTAACCCACCCCACTTTTTGTGTATCACTCTACAAACTCAAGTACCACACTCAAGTTACAAGAAATGATAACACTCACTCACACAAGAGACTTTCTCTACAAGTGATCACTCACACACTTGCTCTCTCTTGCTTTGGTTGGGATTATTCTACTCTTCCTCACATGACCCATTTATATAGTGAAGGGACATGGCTTCCATTCATGAATGTGACTAGTGGACATTAATTGTCTCACCTTCCCAACTAATATCTCTTTATGATATGACTCCAAGAGTCAAGTGTTTCACCTTCCCAACTAATCTCTCTTTATGATATGACTCCAAGAGTCAAGTGTTTCACCTTCCCAACTAATCTCTTAAAATCCCACTTACTTGCATTTATTTGGAAATTTAATTGCTTTTCCAACAATTCCTCCCTCAATTAAAATTTCCAAATTTCCACATCATCAAGAAATTTTACCTTCTTTCCACCTTTGCTATCACGACCGCTTTCCCTTCTCAAAGCTTGCCCTTCCAAGTAGCAAAGGTTCTTCTTACTTTTCTGCCCTCTTAACACCAAGCGTCTTCCCTTATACACCTTGCATCCCCACTTTGAACCAACATACTTGTACCCTTGTGATGCCATCTCCCCCAAAGAAATAATATTGGCAACTGCAGAAGGTACAAACCTCACATTTTGGAAAGTTCTAATGGCACCATCATGGAGCTTCATTCTCACACTGCCAATGCCCTCAACCTTCATTTTTTCACCATTTCCTAACTTGAAATGGCCAAACTCTTCATTAGTTTTCAAGGTGTTAAACATTGCTCGATCTCTACAAATGTGCTCCGAGGCAGCAGAATCCATCACCCAATTTGATTTATCAACATCCTCGGTTGTTGCTAAAAATATATCTTCATCTTCAGCTATTTTGACCACGTTTGTCTGAGAGTTGTCATCATCCTTTCTCATCATCCTTAATTTCTTCAAATCCTCCCTCATTTGTGTGCACCTTAGTTGCAAATGACCCTTCTCCCCGCAATAATAACATTGCACGCTTTGTCATATCTAGTTGAGGACGTGATTGCGATTTTGATCTTCCTCTTGACCCATCATGCCTCCTTGAATGATTCCTCCCTCGTTCAGATTCCTCCGCCATTGCTATTTCACTTTCATCATTGATATTCTCGTTTTTCATCATCCTATCATTTTCCCTTAAAGTGACGGTCACCTCATCCATCTTCAAAGTTGTTCTCCCGACAAGCAACGTTTGAACCACAGGTTTGTAGGACCTTGGTAGTGATGACAATAACAAAGAAATACCGCTCCTCATCGATATTTTATCACTCGGCGTTCAACAATTGGCTTACTAGCTGGTTGAACTTGTTGATGTGGTCATGGAGATTTCCTCCCATCTCCATTTTGAGTTGATATAACTCCATCTTTAAACAGAGACGATTGGTTAGCGACTTCGACGCATAGATATTTCGGAGCTTCTCCCACAAAGCCGTTGGTGTTGTCTCCTTTAACACATTGTGCTTTATCTCAGGAGCTAGAGCTAACCGAATCGTGCTTACTGCCTTCTTTTGAATTTTTGTCCATTCTTCTTCCTTCATGGTAGCTGGCTTCTCCTTCTCTAAAGCCCGATCATGACCATTCTCGCACCAAGAGATCTTGAATGGTACACTGCCGCGGATCATAAAATTTATTTTCCCATCAAATAATGGGATTTCAAACCTTGATGTGTTCCCGGCCATAGCTCTGATACCACTGTTGGGTATCTCTCACACAGATAAAGGATCGTTAGAACACAAGAAAAATACACTACAGAAAAATAATAGAGAACACAAGAATTTAACGTGGTTCGGCACCACTTGCCTACGTCCACGTAAACACTCCAATAAAGTGTATTCACTATCTCAAATATGTGATTACAATATTTGTAACCCACCCCACTTTTTGTGTATCACTCTACAAACTCAAGTACCACACTCAAGTTACAAGAAATGATAACACTCACTCACACAAGAGACTTTCTCTACAAGTGATCACTCACACACTTGCTCTCTCTTGCTTTGGTTGGGATTATTCTACTCTTCCTCACATGACCCATTTATATAGTGAAGGGACATGGCTTCCATTCATGAATGTGACTAGTGGACATTAATTGTCTCACCTTCCCAACTAATATCTCTTTATGATATGACTCCAAGAGTCAAGTGTTTCACCTTCCCAACTAATCTCTCTTTATGATATGACTCCAAGAGTCAAGTGTTTCACCTTCCCAACTAATCTCTTAAAATCCCACTTACTTGCATTTATTTGGAAATTTAATTGCTTTTCCAACAAAGATTACTCTTCTACTTACATCACTTTTAGGTTGGGTTGCTCGATTCTTCTTCATACTTGATTGTATCCACCTACCAAAATTTTCACCATTGATCTCTTTCTCTCTCTCTTTTTCTGCCTAATTTCTCAAAATGAAACCTTTGATAATAACATGCTAATTTTAATGCAAAAATGGGAGTGTTGTTTAAGAAGAAAATGTGAAATTAGGAGACAAAATATAGCATAGAAAATATAAAAAATTAATAATTAAAAAAAGTAATAAAAAATAGGGACATAATTGTCTATTTAAAAAAATTCACATTTCTTTCTCTTCATTTTTTTCTCATATTTCTCTCGTACCAATTAATTCTTAAAATCACATCTTTTCTCACATTTTTTTTCTATCCAAGTTCTTTCAATTTATCTTTCCTTTTTTCATTTTCTTTTTCAAATCAAACAAAGTAAAAGAGAAACAATGAACATGATGAAATTACCACTTTGCCCAACATTCTCAAAGGACGAAGCTATATACTAGCGAGTTAAATTGAGAGAGAGAGGCAGAGAGATGGCCTCTCCCATTTACCTCTCGTCGTTATACTAAGTTGTTACAATGTTGTTAAACCGAGATCGAGCCGGACGGTCGAACAAGTTGGACTGAAAACCGGACCTATATCCGATTAGTCAACCAGATCGGGCCTGTAGTTCCCCACACACAAACTAATTAATTCAGCACCCAATGCACTTCCCAGTTAAAAAATACCTCGGGTAAAAATCGATCCTTGTCCCTCTCATCCCCCATCAAACGTTTCAACCATTGGATCACAACTTCTAGTTGAAATATTTTTGACAAATATAATGTATATATATATATATATGTATATATATATATATATATCATAAAATAAAATAATTTAATATATACCAAGTCAACCGATTCGACCAATGACCCACTAACCCAATGTTCTGACCGAGTCGATGACCTGACCGAGTTTTTTAACAATGGGGTGTTATATTAGTTGAGTTTTATACATAATTTTTTTAAAAAAATAATTTTCATAATATTCAAATTTCAGTAACAAATGTCAAAGAAAGAAATCTTGAGGTGAAATGTCAAATTTATCCCTCATAAAAGTTATTATTATTATTGTTAACAAAGGTATAATTGTATATTAAAAAAGTCTTTTTTTTAAAACTTTTTCTCATATCAAATAATCCTTAAAATTCATTTTTTATTTCTTCCCACACTATTTCTTTTCATCTTTTTTCTTTCCATTTTCTTTCTCAAACCAAACAAAGCATAAAGTCATTAGTACTCGTGTTTTCAACTATCCTCCTTCGAGTAGGTAGTCTTCTAAAGAGTTTTGTTATATATATCTTTATATATAAAATAAGCATTCTAATATTAAATAAAGAAAGTACTAAATCAAGAATAATGCATCTAATTTCTTTAAAATATAGAAAGTATTCAATATGTTTTTCATTTAATAGGTAATAGAATATTAAAAGAAATAAGTAGAAGAATTTAGAATTATTCTTTTCTTAATCATAATCTAGCAGGTGTTTCGTTTTCTGAAAAATTATTTCAAGGGGTTGCCCCTTCTTATAAATAAATAATATTAGTTTTAAAAAATATGTTAGGGGTGTTCATCGGTTCAGATCGAACCGATGAAATCGAAAATCCGAACCGAACCATTCAAATTCGTACCGAATCGAATCAAACCAACCAAAGCCTGATGATAAATGGTTCAGCTCTCGGATTCAATAATTCTAGAACCAAACCAAACCAATTATTATGTTTTAATATTTTATATATTTTTTAATACTTAAATGTTTATTATATTTTAATATTTATATATTTTCTAATTTTTTATATTTAATAAAATTTATTTTTTTATATATGATTAAATATTTGTATTTTAAATATTTACAAAATTAATATTATGTTTTATGGATCTAAACTGAATCAATCCGTTCTTGAATGGTTTGGTTTGGTTCAGATTTTCTGACAAAAAGTTTGCAAATCCAAACCGATCCGAGCTCATTGATTTTGATAATTGTTCGAATTTATTTACATGTAAATCCGAATCAAATTGACTAGTGAGCACCCCTAAGTATACACATGCTATTCGACTAAACTCGTATATCTTCCGTAAAATTTGTGTTTATCAAAATATATCTTTGTATTATAGTGACAATATGCCGCGATTAAGACTAAAACTAATTATAATTTAGGAGTCACTTGTTGGGTGACTGTGGCTTTTTTATTTTTTTAGCAGACGTTTAATTTAATATAGAAATAGATACGTAGACGTGAGATATCTAGATATATGTAAGATTTTTAGATATGTAAAGTTCACAAATTTGACATTATTGTTTAGATGTCACGACAAGTACGACATTCTTGTTCGGACGCGCTTGATGATCTCATGCGTGTAACATTCAATTTTTTTTCCTCCGACTATCATTTTTCCAATTTTTGATAGCATATATTTTTTTCTTTTCGTAATATAATTCATAGGTAGAGCCGGAGGGAGCGGGGACGAAGGGATGCCATAACTCTCTCCCATGCTGTCGTCATCTTATATATATATATATATATATATATAACAATTAACTTTTATAAAAAATATTGACTCAAATTTAATTAAAATAAGTATAATTTCAAACACTTAAATTGCATTTTTTTAGAATTCTAAGATAAATACAATTGTGTCGCGATTGTCTCGTCCAGGTGTCGTAAAAAAAATAGAGGAGTCGTCACCAATATTTTATTTGGGAAAAACATTGGAAAAAACAATTATTTTAAGGAAACTGATCTTTTTAAAAAAAAAGAGAGATTTGAGTTCGGGAGTCGGTTACGAGTAAGGAAGGTGTTAGCACCCTATATCACCCATTTAAAAAACGGTGCCTCAAGTTAATTGTGCAAAATAATTTTAATAACCTTTGAAAATATTTATTTTACCCCACTTTTAAAATAAAAAAAAATTATAAACACAATAAAATGAAAAATTAAATTTTGGCTTGACAGAATGATTGATTCTGCTCCTACATATTCCAGGGTACGATGGGAAACTCAAAGCCAAGTAATTCTTATAGAAAATATTTGATTGGTTGATTGATTTTAGTTTTTGGTAAAGATTTGATTGTGGAAATGATTTTCAGAATGCATTTTATTTAAAAATGAATTCACTTTTGCACAAGGTCCAAGATAGCAGCGCTATACGACAAATCCTTACAATTCATACAACACTTGAGGATGAATATTCATACATCAACGTTGTAGATTGTTGCGTGAATTATAAAGATTTTTGTTTCTTATATAATTTGCTAAAATTTGTTAAAAGAGTAAATTGAAAACATTTCATTATTTTTTAACAACATGAAATTCACCCTTGCACGGGGTTAAAGAGAGCAAAGCTATACGATGAACCCTTACAATTCGTACAATACTTGAGGATGAAAAATCATACATCAACGTCGTAGATTGTTGCGTGAACTCAAAAGATTTTATTTTACTTAAAAAGGATTTTTTATTTTTACAAAAAGAAATTATATTCTTTGAAAACAAGATCACAACTTTTAGACCCAATTTTGAAAAGCCCATGATAAAAAAAAACTTTCATTTTTGATTTTTGATTTTTTTTTATTTTTTGGAAATAGATCTAGTAGCTTGACCCAACATTAAAATAGTCACAGTAACATCATCCCAAACAATAGTACTAACTACTAAGCTACTATGATCCAACTAGAGATACAATAAAATAATAAAAACAAACATCAGACAAAAGCAAATGCAGAGGTTTCACAACCTCATACGCAGAGCAAAGAGAGATGGGAGAACCAGAATGTGTTCAACAGGGATGCGGTGGAGACACGACAGACTACGGGCGGCGTTCCATGCCAGACGTGGCTGAGTGCACGGCTGTCATGGGCGGATCCAGTGACGGTGACGGGGTTTGAGGTGGAGGAAGGCGAACGAGAGCAAAGTGGAGTGGGCGGAATGGATCCGTGTGTTCTGTGTCTGGTTCGTGGTTGTGAAGGTGAGGGATGATCGGAGATAGGGAAGCAGAAAATGCGAACGGCGTCTTCGTGCGACGGCAACCCGTAGCTGCGATGCGTTCGAGGTGGTGGCGATCTGAGGTGATTCGTGCATAGATCTGTGGTGGTCCGAGGCGGAGCTCGAGGTGGAGACGGGTGTGGTGCAGAGGTATGGTTGTGGTGGAGATGACTGTTGTGGTGCTAGGCAATAGCGGCAACGGCGGCGTCGCGAAGAGCAGGGGGGCAGAAACTCTTTTTTCGTTTTTTTATTTTTTGTATTTTTTTTCTTTTTGTTCCTGAGTATTTGGACTTGAGTTAGTTGTGATTTGGAATAGAATGGGGATTGTGCATTGGTAGAGAAGATGATGGGTTTGAGATGGTAGATAGTTGGTGTAGTGGTTGCCATGGAAGAAACGTATTGGGTTAGAGAAGAGAGTGTTGAGTATTTTTCTATTATTTTTTTCTTCTGTTCCCCCTTCTACAAGATGATGCTTCTGTTTATATATTAACAATATGGAATGATAGTGCCAAAATTTGTTATTGATATGTAGACAAAGAGGGTGGTACATTTTGTGGGGAGCATATTAGCCTTTGCTCCACTACCTTTCTTGGTTTAGGTTGCAATGGTGCACGGGTACCTCCTTGCTTTGGGAAAAAAAGCACAAAAAAACAAAAGAAAAAGAAATGCAAAACCTGGTATATACTTCAAATGAGGAGGCGGTAACATTGGGGAAGGGGACCAAAACACCGAAACTAAAAACTTTTTTTTATTTTATTTTTTATATATATGTATTTTTTTTAAAAAATCAGAAAGCCTTTTTTTTTGTTTTTGTTTGGGTTTGGATCATGGGCTCAACAGGCCATTTGTAACAATAACATGAAAATGGGCTACACTAATCCTATAATGGGTCAAAGACACTTTTTTTTTTCTTTTTTTGCAAAGTTTTTATATATCCCTTTTTTATTGTTTTTATGTTTATTAATTTAATTTTTTTCAAAACATTAATTAAAAAAAATCCCGACAAAATTAGGTGTTCACAAATTGTTTGCATTAAAAAAAATTGATAAAAATAGACCACATATGATAATAGATGATTTTTTACTCTATGAAATGTTGTGTGTACAATTGAAGAAGTGAATGTTTTAGATATAAATCTATTTGAGTAATTTATATTATATAAAGTTATTATCAAATTTATATCATATAATTTGTTTTTATATATTAGTTAATTTTTTATGCATTAAAGTAGTATACACTATCAGTGTAAAAAGTTTTACACTGACATCTGCTAACATTTTGACATGTATGCTTTTATTTTGATAACTATGAGAGAGAAATAACAATTATGCTGATTTGTCAATATATCATTAGATGTTTGCGTAAAAAAAAATTACACTGACACTATAAAAATTAAACTCATTTTTTATTAGTATTTCATGTTATGTAAATTAGATTTTTGCCCCCCTCATCAAAATTTTCTGGCTCCGCCCTTGTTGATAGGTTATAAGTACTTACAATTTTATACAAGGATTTAATTAAAAACTAGGATAAAAGTTTTTTTCTCTCCTTGTGAGAAGTTTTCTTTTTTTTTCTTCTTCAAAAGTGTGAGTTTCTAAAGAGTGAGTGATTCTTCCATGGCATCATCTAGCCTTGCCCGCTTGACTTTGGAGGATAAGGAGGAGGATTTGGAGGTCCCGGGTGGAGAAGAGCAGAGGGCCCTATGTTTGGTAGGCAGATTCTTAACAACCAGGTCTATCAGGTTTTATATGATGAGGAAGAGGATGGCTAGCATTTGGAAGCCAGGGAGAGGGCTTACTGTGAAGGAAGCGGAGGGAGGCAGGTTTTTGTTCGAGTTCCATCACAAAGTGGACATCCAAAGGGATTTGAGAGGTGGTCCTTGGTCCTTTGATGGACACCTTTTAATTCTAGGAACAATGCAGGCTGGTGAAAGTCCTTACGAGGTGGAGTTATTCAGTGTTCCTTTCTGGGTGCAAGTTCATAATATCCCAGTAGGGTTCATGACGAATTCTTAGAGTATGATACAAAAAACAGCACAAATTTCCTCAGATCATACATGAGAATCAGGGTGGTACTTGATGTTAGAAAACCATTGAAAAGGCTGAAGAAAATGAAGAAGGCTAGTGGGGAGGCAAGGGAGGTCCAATTCAAATATGAAAAACTAGGCTCATTTTGTTATCTGTGTGGTATGTTGGGGCATGTGGAGGATTATTGTGAGAAGCTCTTATTGTTGGAGGATGATGATGGTACGCGATTATTGGGTCCAGGTCAAAGGGTTGAGCAGCGCAGGAACCAGTTGGATGATGGTGAGCTGTGGTTGAGGGAGGAGGGGTGCCGGATTAGGTGCCACCAAATAAGAGTGCGGATACTAACAGAGAAAATCAAGGAGATTTGAATGGTACACAACAAATTAGGAATGTATCAGTTACTGAGATATTTAGAAATCCTAATATTTTGTTTCCAAAAATAAAGGAACAAATTATTGAGGAGAGGGAGGAAGATGCTATTATGGTGGACGGTGTTAATGAGGAGGGAGATTTGGATGACACCAAAAAACGCAAAAATTCTTATAGGGAGGCAATAGAAGGGGATATGCATGAAGGGGAGGACGTGGTTTTCTTGCAGTTTGGTCAAGACAGTGGAACTCCAAAAAAAAAATTTATCGACAGGCCCTGGCAGTCAGGGCTGTCGGGGATTATAAGTATCCTAAGTTGGAACTGCAGAGGCCTGGGCAACCTGCATGCAGTTTATTCTTTTAAGAACCTCATTCGTTATTACAAACCGGATGTTATTTTGCTTTTTGAAACTTTATGTCATTCAAATAAAATAGATGATCTTCGTGTGAAGCTGGGTTTTGATTTTTCGTTCGCAGTTGATAGAGAGGGCTGTAGTGGGAGTATTGCCATCATCTGGAAACAATCCTTCAATAGTCGCATTATTAATTATTCTATGAATTTTATTAATCTTGAGGTCTCTGACGATATTCGAGGCTTGTGGCGGTTAACTGGTTTTTATGGCTACCCGGAGAGAAGTAGGAGACGAGATTCTTGGAACTTACTGAGGTCTCTAGCATCAATGTCGTTGATTCCCTGGTGCGTTATCGAGGATTTTAATGATTTGCTATTGGTTGAGGATAAGAGAGGTAGAGTTGAGCATCCGAATTGGTTGATTAATGGCTTCAGAGATATGGTTTGTGATTGTAATCTTATTGACCTTCCTCTTGGCGGTTATCAATTTACTTGGGTTAAGAGTCGTGGCAAGCCGAATGCAATAGAAGAGAGACTTGATAGAGCAATGGCCACCGGTGAGTGGCTTGAACTATTTCCAAATGCTCAGTTAAGTAACCTGCTTGCGCCTATTTCGAACCACTCACCCCTTCTTCTTTGCTTGGATCAGCGTCCTACATTGAAGCATAAGAGGGGTTTTAGATTTGAAAACAGTTGGCTTGAGGAGACTGAACTGGAGGATGTGGTGCGGAACAGTTGGGGAGAGGTGAATTATGAGGATATTATCACTAAGCTGCAACGCTGTAGTAATGAATTAGCGGCTTGGAGCAAAAATATGCATGGTAGTTTTCATAAAGAAGCCAACCAGTGTAAGCGCATCATGGAAACAAGTAGAGACTCTGATGACCCTGAGGTGATTTCTTATTATGAAAGACAAAGAGAAAGACTAGCTACTATTCTTGTTCGGGAGGAATCTTATTGGAGCCAAAGAGTCAAGGCTTTTTGGCTTAGCAATGGTGATGCTAACACAAATTTTTCCACTCTACTGCTACTGCCAGAAAAAGGAGGAAAGTTATTGACAAGCTCTAGAATAATGATAATGAGTGGGTTACCGATCAGCCAGGTCTTTGTGAGCTTGTCCGAAAGTATTTTGAGTCTCTTTTTTAGGAGCAACAGAGTGTCTATACTCCTGTAATTGAAGCTGTTGTGTCAGTTATTTCAAAGGAGGATAACCTTGGGTTGGAATCTCATTTTACTGAGGAGGAGTTTAGAGTGGCTATTTTTCAAATGCATCCTGATAAGTCTCCAGGTCCGGACGGATTTAGTCCTGCCTTTTATCAACATTTTTGGAACATTTGTGGTAAGGAAATTTTTCTAGCTTGTTGCTATTGGTTAGAAGTTTGTAATTTTCCTTTGTCCCTAAATGACACAAATATTGCCCTGATTCCAAAAGTTGATATTCCTTCTAGTTTGAGAGATTTGAGGCCAATTTCTTTATGCAATGTTCTTTATAAAATTTTGGCAAAAGTGTTGACTAACAGGTTAAAAAGATTGTTGCCTAAATGAATTTCAGAAGAACAATCAACTTTTGTTGAAGGCAGGTCTATTCTGGATAATGTTCTTATTGCCTTTGAAGTTATCCATCACATGAAGTGCAAGTCTAAGGGTGCTAAAGGTGAAGTGGCTTTGAAAATTGATATTAGCAAAGCCTACGATAGAGTTGATTGAGGTTTTCTCAGAGCCATGATGGAGAAACTGGGTTTCGGTGACCGGTGGATCAGTTGGATCATGTTGTGTGTGTCCTCAGTCAGCTATTCAGTTTTAGTTAATGGTGACACTGTTGGTCCTATTGTCCCTGGTAGAGGGCTTAGACAAGGTGATCCCCTATTGATGGGCTTCGACAAGTGTACAGGATCGAAGCAAGTAATAATTAAAACGGTAAGTAAATTACCAAGTATCGAACACAAGGATTGGGTGACCAATTTATCTAGATTTGAAGAAGATAACTAATATTTGACCAAGTCAAAGAGGAGAGAGAAAGATGTTTGGATAAAATATATTATCTAAAACAAGTATCCATTAAATAAAAGATGTTATCAAATCAATCATCTAGATTATGACAGCGAGATCTAAGTTCACGAATTCACCTACTCAATTAAGCCATAGATCTAGGAGATTATTTTCTTATCCCTAAGTTCAATTACATGCCAACCAGGAACCCGAAATTATCCTAATGCCTCAGTTGAGCACAAGAGAAAATACCTAAACATGCAAATCAACGATATATCTATGATGACGAACATGCAAGATTCACTAAGTTCTTGGTTCCCTATAACGATTGCACAAATATCCTATTCTAATTCTATCAATATTCAATTTGTGTTCCTAATCCAAGTTCTAAGCATGAATCTCCGGTCGGACTCACCACGCTTGACTAGTTAACCACATGCACTTTTGATTAATGCAATCAAATCAGAATTAATAAACAAGAATCAAAATAGGGAGAAGAAAACATCACATTGAAACTATGCCGTCATGAGTGGCTTCATCGATCCCTCAGAAAAGAGGATTAGCTCCTTATCACGTTCATAAAAAAATAATGAAAAGAGAACAAAAAATAATCCTAAAACTAAGGGAGACGCAGCTCCAAGAGAAACAAGGAAAAAGAAAAGAGAGAAAAACTAAAACTAAAATTGATGTCTGTCGTTCTCTTTTAATTCGCACTTTGAACAAGCTATATATAGGTAAACTGGGCTGCGCTCACTCGTGGGGTGAGCTTGGGCTCGCGAGGTGAGCCCATAAAATTGGTTCCAATTCAAATTTGAATTTTGTGGGGTGAAGGATGTCTTGCGGGGCGAGACAGAAAGATTACAGACTTCCTGTTATTCTCGCCTTCGGGGCGAACAATTGGGCTCGCGGGGTGAGCCTGAAGAGTCGCCTTTTCCTGCTCAGTCTGCTGCTCTGGCTCGCGAGGTGGGCACTGTCTCGCGAGGCGAGATCCTCTTTTTGTCCTTTAGCTTGTTTTCTTCAATTCTCCAAATTTCCTTGAGCTTCACTTTTAACCTGAAAATAAAAGAAGCATTAAATGCTTTATTTGACTCAAAATTACCCAAAATATACTAAAAATTATCTAAGAGACTCAAAATGTTGCTTGAGGACAATAAAAGCCAAATTTGGGCGAAAACAAGATTAAACTAAAACATTTAGCATAAAAATCATGGCCTTACTAGTTATAAAACTAGATAAGCCAGAGGCTTATTAAAATACCCCAAACTTAAACTTTACCTGTCCCCAAGCAAAAAAAAAAAAAATCAAAAAGACTCAAAACTGGGTAAGCTCAATGGACTCAATTATTTTCGTACAAATTTCACGCAATTTTATCAATTCAATTTTATTCAATGTTTCCCCCCTATTTCATTAATGCAATCCCCACATTCATTTACTTTAAACAAGTGAGAATTCAATCATTCAAGCAATCATTAATCTAAGTCAAGGATCCAAGTTACATACAAAAGGGAGATCACCAATATCAAACAATTGCCTTCCTCACAAGGGCATATAGTAATTCACTCATTCGCTCAATTTTTCTAGGCTATCAACTTTCACTCAATTTCACATTTCAAGATCACTTTCCATGAATTTAATTTTCATCTAAACAAAGTTCCCACAAAAATATGTATGCAACATCAAAAGGTCTTTTAAAGGTTGTAATTTGACCTGGCTAAGGGTAGGATATACAAAGGTACAAGGCTAAAACCATAGGAACTAAGAGAGCATGAAACATTTTACACTTTTATTTTCACTCTAATTCATTTTTCTTTTTTTTTTTTTACTTTGGGTTGCTACAACATTTTCCTTTAAATGCCCTTTTTGACATTTTTACACTTTTCTTGTTTTTTTTTTTCTTTTTGCCCTTGGCTTCAACCTCTATTTTTATTTTCCTCAACCCAAAATAACATATCGAAGCCTTGTAGCCACCCCAAACTTAGTTTCCAAACAACCATTGTCATTCTAAGCATCCATGCTCTCCTAAATCCTAAGATCGGGCTAACATGGTTTTTCCGGATTTTTGGCTTGTATTGTAAGGTTATTAAGAATAATAGGCTTTAAGGCTCAATGTGGCTAACTAGAGATCATGCATCGAGGTTGGTTCATATTTGGCCAAGTAGCTATTTCAAAGAAAATTTCCTAAATCATTTGATGCAAACATATAAACATGCAAACCATGAAGAGATTCAAGCAAATCTGAGAAAGAGCAACTTAAAAGTGATTCACACAATTTAAAAACAATGTTGGAGGTTCAAATTCCTCACCTGGACATTTTTAGCAAATTATCTGACCGATATACAATCCCTAGTGTGTGCACCCCTTCACCCCAAACTTGTCAAAAATCATGCAATCACAATAAAATTTCTCAAAGTTTATTTTTCAATTTTTCACATGGGGATCAATTTTCAAAAATTCAAATCATTAGGGGAAATCATCACAATTCAATATTTATCATGCATTCCATCTATGCTAAATTCAATAAAATCCCTTCAAGCTTACCAACACAAGACTCACACACTTATGACTTAAGCAAAGAAAAGAAAAGATAATTAAAAAGAGAAGGATTGAGAAAAACTCATTGAAGGCGCTTCCACCCGGATCCCATAGCCTGTGGTACAAAGGCCAAGAGATGCTCAAATCATAAGTCATTCCTCCTGGATCCCATGGCTTTTGGAGTGGATATGGAAGAAACAAGTGGGAGGAGATTCCATTGACTTATCTAAATGCTATGATAAGCTCATTTTCTTTCGGGTCAAATGGTAACTCACCTCTTCCAAGAATTTCCTTTAAGTAAATAAATCCTCCATGAAGCACTAGGACCATAACTTTTTTAGGCGACCTTAGAGCCTTTGCCGCTATTGACGAAAACTCCAATTGCTTAGGCAATGACTCGAACTCCAAAGTTGCTATTTTCACAAAGTAATGTGGTAGAGAAATAGAAGGCACCAAATTTGTTATATCCACACATACACGCAAACCAACATACTTATCCAATTCTGGATTTTGATGCTCCTCGGTAGGAATGGTGAGATAAGTATTTCTCACATGATTGGCCTCATTTGTCCCTTGCAAAGGAACAATAGGAGATATTTCCTCCTTGCACTCCTCTTCATGATCTTCTCCTCTTGAATCATCTTTCACCACCACTTCATCTTCATTCAAGTCCATACTAGTTGACATTCTCCACAATTTGAGTCTCTTGCGACTTTTCTGCTAGCAATTTAGAAAATTCACTAGCTTTATCTTCTAACCTCTGAAAGTCGTCACTTAGTCTTGCCGCTAGCTCTTGAGAATGTTCCTTACATATTTTATGCCTCTGAATCATGTCACTTGATTCTTCCTTCATACACTCTATGCTCTGGATAAAAAGTTGAGCATCTATATCCCAAAGAAACTCTAGCAAATCAGGATTCAGCTTGAAGTGTGATGGTGGTTGCCAAGATGACAAATAGGCTTTTCATTCCTCCTTAGAGTATATCTTCACATGCTTATTAACAATACCATCAAGCACGATCCAATCAATTTGAGCTTTCAGGGTTGGATAGTAATAATGGTCCATATGTTGCATTCACCTTTTCTTGGTCCTACGAATTCCTGGGTTGTATAGAAAATCTCCCGGTTGAACGGTACCTTGCATACAACAAAAAACTCACAAGACCAAGTGAAATCAAAGAAATTAAAAAGAAAAATAATAGGCTCCGGCAAGTATACCGGATCGAAGCAAGTAATAATTAAAACAGTAAGTAAATTACCAAATATCGAACACAAGGATTGAGTAACCAATTTATCTGGATTTGAAGATAACTAATATTCGACCAAGTCAAAGAGGAGAGAGAAATATGTTGGGATAAAATATATTATCTAAAACAAGTATCAATTAAATAAAAGATGTTATCAAATCAATTATCTAGATTATGATAGTGAGATCTAAGTTCACGAGCTCACCTACTTAATTAAGCCATAGATCTAAGTGATTATCTTCTTATCCCTAAGTTCAATCACATGCCAACCAGGAATCCGAAATTATCCTAATGCCTCTGTTAAGCACAAGAGAAAATACCTAAACATGCAAATCAAAGATATCTCTATGATGACGAATGATAAGCCACTGGCTCATATAGTTTTATAACTAGTAAGACCATGGTTTTTGTACTAATTATTCGAGTTTAATCTCGTTTTCGCCCAAATTTGGATTTAATTGTCCTCAAGCAACATTTTGAGTCTCTTAATTAGTTTTAGGATATTTTGAGTCAAATAAAGCATGGACTGCTATTTCATATTTTCAGGTTAATGAGAAGAGCAAAAAGGGAAGGACACTTAAAGTAGAAGCCATCACGCCCAGGCCGTGACACTGGTCACGGCCGTGATGAGCTACCCATGAAGACCAGAAAGCATCACGGCCCAGCCGTGATACCCATCACGGGCGTGATGAGAAGACCTGATGGAGGTCACGGCCGTGACAGATCAGCACCCATGGACAGAATTGATCACCGTGACAGACTAGAATTTGAATGCGCGCCCTTGGCAGAACCCGTCACGGCCTGGCCGTGATGGACATCACGGCCGTGACGCGCACCTGATCTATAAAAAGGCACCAGGGCAGACAGAAAGGGGGGGGGGGGGGGACAATTTTCACTATTTTACGAATTATTTCAAAAGTTTTTATTACGTTTGTGATGGAGAACTAATCACCAGGGATTAGTCTGCTGTAATCGGTTTCCGCCGACACTTGAGGTTCCATAATTCCCAATCAAATTGCTTATCCCTTTCAATATTATGCTATATGCCTTGTTTGCTTAATTCAAGTTATATAGAACAAGTATTGATTAATTTCGATGATTCTATGTTCCTTTACCTTGATCGCGTTTGCTTAATCCGCGTGTGTTTGATCGTGTTTGCTTAATTCACGGTAGCTTTAATCCGTCTGCTTAATTCGGAAATTAGGAACATATATCTCGTAGTGTCAATTGCGCTTGTTTAATCGATGCTACATTCGAAAAGGGATTAGAATCCACTTAGGGCATGGAAATTATATGAATCAATGATAGTTGGGAAACCAAAACAGTAGATTAATCGTTCTAGCTTATTGATAATCACTTAATTGCACTGTTTTCTTAATCGAATCTTAAACCTACCCCCCCCCCCCCCCCCCCAAAAAACGATTTGTAGGTTAATAATAATCCAAGAGTCCTTGAGATACGATACTCGAGTTGTCGTTCCCTAACTACAATTTTTTTTCTAATTACTCGTTTTTGACACGTGTACGACAGCGGATTAAATTGGCGCCGTTGCCGGGGACTCTTGTTGTTATTAACAGATTTGTTGATGCATTGCTGAATTAGTTCTGGCTACTAGGTCTGGTTGTTCTGACATGTTTGATTTTGATCCTAAAATTGAGAGAACCTTGCACACACGCCGTAGAGCAATTCAGGCTAGCACTAGTTCACCAACCAATAGTGATAACATGGCTGATCAAAGAACACTAAGACAGCTTGCTGCTCCTGATGTTAATTACAATGGTTTATGTATTGAATATGTTGATGTCGTTGCTCCTTTTGAATTGAAATCTGGTTTAATACACTTGTTACCAAGGTTTAGTGGTCTTGCAGATGATGATCCGCATAAGCATCTGAAAGAATTCCAGGTTGTTTGTTCTACACCTTTGAGACCTGAAGGAATAACAGAAGACCATATCAAGCTGAGAGCCTTCGCATTCTCACTTCAAGGTGCTGCGAAGGATTGGTTGTATTATCTTGAGTCGAATTCCGTTTCAACCTGGAATGATTTGAAGAAGGTCTTCCTAGAGAGATACTTCCCTGCCTCCAGAGCTGCATCAATCAGAAAAGAGATATGCGGTATTAGACAAGGCAATGAATCATTGGCCGAGTACTGGGAGAGATTTAAGAAGTTGGTGTCCAGTTGTCCTCAGCACCATATTTCTGAGCAACTGCTTATTCAGTACTTTTATGAGGGATTGCTACAAATGGATAGAAACATTTTAGATGCTGCTAGCGGGGGAGCACTTGTTGATAAGACCCCAGCTGCTGCCAAGTCATTGATTGAGAACATGTCACTCAACTCCTAACAGTTCACAACTAGAAACAATTCTGTCGAAACAAAGGGTGTGAATGAGATCCATGTTTCTTCTTCCAACAAAGCCCTCGAAACCAGACTTGATGAGCTTACTTCTTTAGTGAAACAGTTGACAGTGGATAAAGCTTAAACAGCAAGGTTGTGTGGTATTTGTACTTCTCTTGAACACCTGACCAATACATGTCCCATTCTGAAAGATGAGTCGGTCATTGAGTTGCCTCAAGCATATGCAGCCAATCTTTACAATCAAGGAAACAATCAGAACAGGTACAACATTCCTGACCTTTCCACTAATAAGTACCACCCCAGATGGAGAAACCATCCAAACCTTCGGTATGGAAACTCATCCACACAACAACAACAACTGATGTTACCGCTGACACCACCACAGAACTCTTCCCAAGTGACCACCTCTGCACCTTCCGGACCTTCACTAGAGGACCTTGTCAAGCAAATGGCTGTAAACAATCTCCAGTTTCAACAATGAACGGATTCTAGTATTCATACTTTGCAGACACAGATTGGACAGCTTGCCACTTCGATGAATGCCATGCAGCAAGCTCAAGGATCGAACCAACTACCTGCACAAACAGTAGTGAATCCTAATGTCCCTAATCCTAATGTGAGTGCAATTTCTTTGAGATCCGGGAAGGTTGCAGAACCAGCCCCTGAAAAAAATAAAAAAATTGTTGAGGTAACACCTGAACCATCTGTTGTTATTGAGGCTGAAAAAGAGTATGTGCCACTAATTCCCTTCCCACAAAGAGTACTGAAAAATAAAAAGATTGATGAGGAAGACAAAGAGAGAGAGATTCTGGATGTATTCAGAAAAGTGGTGGTAAACATTCCGCTTCTTGATGTGTGGTCGCGCTGTCGCCACGCGCCAAAAAGAACGAGCGTTTACAAAATAATGTAGATAGGGAAGCGACAACTCGGATATCGTCTCACAAGGACTCTTTGGTGTTGTTATTATTAACAGAAAATCAATTTTGGGGGGTTGTTTGGATTGAAATAAAATAAAGAAAACAAAAACAGAAACAGAGCAATAAAACAAGGCAGTTAAAAGAGATTAACAAATAAACTAAAGACGATCAACCTACTGTTCTCGGTTTCCCACTATCATTGGTTCATATAAATCCAAGCCCTAAGCAGATTCTAATCCCCTCCCGGTTGTAGCAACAATTAACAACGCAATCACTACTACGGATGTATGTTCCTATTCCCGAAATAACAAATGGGGTTAAGCTCTCATGAACAAACGAACATGAACGAACACACGCGAAATAACAAACGCGATTAAGTATAGAAACATAACATCACCGAAATGAATCAACACAACACTATACACTCCTGAAATAACAAACAGAATTGTATAGCATGGCATTGAAAAGAGAAAAGCAAATGAAAACAGGAAATACACAACCTCAAGTGTGGTAATGGAAACCAATTGCAGTAGATTAATCTAGGAGACTAGCTCTCCATTACAAAAGCAAACAATAAACTAAGGAGAAAATAAAATACTAACTACTGACTCCTATTCTGACTAAAACTAGTCAGCTTACTAGCCCCCTCTTCAGTTCTGTCTAAAACTGACTTATATACAACTTCTGGACTACGCGGACTCGCGAGGCGAGCACACATTCGCGAGGCGAATAATGCGAATAGTTTGCAACTTTTGATCTTCTCGCGAGGCGAGCATATCATTCGCGAGGCGAAACTCTTCAATTTCCAAACTGCCACAGCCGTGACCTTCAACATGCGCAAGCCGTGCTGACTTCTGGTCTTCCAAGGTTGGATTACTCGCGAGGCGAGTCTAGTGTTCGCGGGGCGAGGCAGAATGGTTGCAATTTCTCTGGTACAGTCACCTTATGGTTCGCGTGGCGAATGAACTTTCGCGGGGCGAAAGACTCCAGATTTATTTCCTTTTATTAACCTGAAAACAAGAAATAACAGTAAGTACTTTATTCGACTCTAAATTAGCTAAATTAACCTAAAAACACTTTACAGACTCAAAATGTTGCTTAAAGACAATCAAGTCTAATTTGGGTAAAAATGATATAAAATTAGCACAAAGCCATGGTCTTTACTAGTTATAAAACCAGTCAACCAGAGGCTCATCAAAATACCCCAAACTTAAACTTTGCTTGTCCCCAAGCAAACTAAAACTTAAAAACTTAAAAAGACTCAAGACCTGGCAAGCTCAAAAGATTCAATCAACTTTCGCACAGATTTCAAGCAATTTATCAAAATATTTTTCAATGTTCCCCCTTTCAAACAAAGCAATCCCCACAATCATTCATTCTAAACAATTGAGAATTTCATCATTTAAACAATCATTAATCTAAGCAGGGGGTCCAAGTTACACACAAGAGGGAGATCACCAAATTCAAACAACTGCCTTCCTCACAAGGGAAATTTGTGTTTCACTCAATCGCTCAGTTTGTGTCAGGTTATCAACATTTCTCTCAATTTCACTTTTACGAACACTTCCCATAAATTTGATTTTCATCTCTAAATGATTCCCACAGAAAACATGCAAGCAACATCAAAAGGTCTTTTATGGATTGTAATGGGGCCTGGCTAAGGGTATGATATACAAAGGTACTAGGCTGAAGACCCTAGGAACTAAGAGAGCATGAACATTATTTACACTTTGAAATTCCACTCAAGTTCCTTTTCTCATTTTTCTTTATGCCTTGGGTGGCTACAGCCTTTTATTTTCAATTCAAATACTTTTATTTTTATCATTTTTACACTTTTCTTCTTTTTTTCTTTTTTTTCTTTTTTTTTCTTTTTTTTTCATTTTTTTTTCTCAATCCCAACCAACATATTACACCTTGTAGCCACCCCAAACTTAGTTTCTTGCAACCTTCTCTTGCTAAGATTCCATGCTCTCCTAATCCTAAGATCGGGTTAACATGGTTTTTCAGATTTTTGCTCATAACATAAGGTTAACAAGAATTAACAATAGGCTAATCAGGCTCAATGGGGCTAACTAGGGAACATGCGTTAGGAATTGGTTATTTTAGGCTAAGTGGTTATTTACAAATAAAATGCCTAAATCATCTGAAGCAAACACATAATCATGCAAACCAAAAAGAGATTCAAGAAAATTCGGGAAAGTGCAACTTAAAAAAGTGATTTTCACACAGTCAAAAACATGTTGGAGGCTCAATTCCTCACCTGGACGTTCATGCAAATTGTTTGACAGAGATTCTATCCCTAGTGTGTGCTTCCTATCACCCCAAACTTATCATAAATCATGCCATCATAACAAAATCCCAAAGTTCAGTTTTCAATCATATGGGGATCATTTTTCAAAAATTTCAAATCCTAGGGGAAAGACAGTCAACACTATCATGCAATCAATCTATGCAAAAATTAATCAAATCCCATAAACTTGCCAACACAAGACTCAACACAACTCCTGAGCTTCTCAAATTATTCAGGAGCTTTATTAAAAACAAAACAGAAATAAAGCAAGGAAAAGAAAATTAAAAGAGCAAGGTTCAGAAAAACTCATTGAAGGTGATTCCACCATGATCCCATTGCTTGTAACATAAGGCCCAAGTGATAGCCAAAGGGTGGGAGTTCATTCCATGCTTCCCTAACTCGCAGCCTTGATATGGGGGTGAGCTCTTGACAATTATGATGACCTCGCCGAGTACGGCGGACTTCTCACTCCCTCTTGGGTCACAGATGACCTCTTTCACAACTTTGTCCATAAAGTCCTCCCAATAGAAGTGGGGTTCAACCTCTTGAAATGGCCACAGTGACAAATCCAAAGGCTGGAACTCCATCACCGGTGGTTCCACAGGGGAAGGTGGTAAACAGGTAGCTGGGGTTACTGGTGCTGCTTCAACTTCTGCATTTTCTTCATTCACTGCACTAACAAAGTTATCACCTGCTATACATGCAGAAATTTCAGCACACACCACACAAAGGTTAGTGTTAGTAAAGTCAGTACATATATCACAATAAACTGAATCAGTAAAATTCTGAATGTCTGGAAATTCAGCACTCAATTCATCCACCCCATCACTCTCAACACATGCATTTGATTTAATTGAATCATCTACTTCCAAAGGTTCTTCATCATCCTCAAGCACAGTGAAGCAGATGTCCTCCTGATCCTCCTGATCCTCATTTTCTATGTTTCCTGAAAAGATTAAACCTGCATAACAGTCTATACACAAAGCAGTGCCAGAACAATAACAATCAGCACATGTATTAGAATCAGAGGATTCAACACACAGTTCATCAATATAAGTATTATCAAAATCATCATCAGAAGTGTCTTCAAGAATAACTTGTGAATCTGTATGTTCTTCAAGGGGCTGTGGAGTTAGCATTGCAGCCGAGTTGGCGACAATTTGATCAATTAGAATGGACAACTTCTGAGATTCAGCTTCACTCATCTTATGGTTTTCAAGACTTTGTTCTGCCATTCGCTGATTTTCCTCTATCATCCGTTGATTTTGCTCGACCATTTGTTGTATCATTCCTTCCATTTGTGCATTTATCTGTGCAGTCATTTGCTTGAACAGATCCTCTAGGGAAGGTTCGGAAGGTGCAGAAGTGGTCACTTGGGTGGGGTGGTACGCATCAGTGGAGAGGTCAGGAACGCTGTACCTGATTGATGCAGCTCTGAAGGCAGGATAGTGTTTAAACAGGAAGGCTTCCTTCAAATCAAACCAGGTTGAGATGGAATTCTCATCAAGACAATACAACCAATCCCTTGCAGCGCCTTCAAGTGAGAGCTGGAAAGCTTCCATCTTGATGTGGTCTTATGTTATTCCTTCAGGTCTTAGCATTATAGAACAAGCAATCTGGAATTCCCTCAGATGCTCCTGCGGATTCTCACCTGCAAGACCACTAAACAATGGCAACCAGTGCATTAAACCATCAAAATCAGGATAATATATGCATGGTGGTTCATAATAAACATCAGGCACATAATTTCGCATATAATTATCCATAGGGCGTACTAAAATTCACAACCAGACAAAGCAGACAAAACTGATTTAGCAAAGATTTTTTTTTTAATTTTAATTTCTGCTAATAACAACAACAAGAGTCCCCGACAACGACGCCAATTTTTGGTCGCGCTGTCGCCACGCGCCAAAAAGAACGAGCGTTTACAAAATAATGTAGATAGGGAAGCGACAACTTGGATATCGTCTCACAAGGACTCTTTGGTGTTGTTATTATTAACAGAAAATCAATTTTGGGGGGTTGTTTGGATTGAAATAAAATAAAGAAAACAAAAACAGAAACAGAGCAATAAAACAAGGCAGTTAAAAGAGATTAACAAATAAACTAAAGACGATCAACCTACTGTTCTCGGTTTCCCACTATCATTGGTTCATATAAATCCAAGCCCTAAGAAGATTCTAATCCCCTCCCGGTTGTAGCAACAATTAACAATGCAATCACTACTACGGATGTATGTTCCTATTCCCGAAATAACAAACGGGGTTAAGCTCTCATGAACAAACGAACATGAACGAACACACGCGAAATAACAAACGCGATTAAGTATAGAAACATAACATCACCGAAATGAATCAACACAACACTATACACTCCTGAAATAACAAACAGAATTGTATAGCATGGCATTGAAAAGAGAAAAGCAAATGAAAACAGGAAATACACAACCTCAAGTGTGGTAATGGAAACCAATTGCAGTAGATTAATCTAGGAGACTAGCTCTCCATTACAAAAGCAAACAATAAACTAAGGAGAAAATAAAATACTAACTACTGACTCCTATTCTGACTAAAACTAGTCAGCTTACTAGCCCCCTCTTCAGTTCTGTCTAAAACTGACTTATATACAACTTCTGGACTACGCGGACTCGCGAGGCAAGCACACATTCGCGAGGCAAATAATGCGAACAGTTTGCAACTTTTGATCTTCTCGCGAGGCGAGCATATCATTCGCGAGGCGAAACTCTTCAATTTCCAAACTGCCACAGCCGTGACCTTCAACATGCGCAAGCCGTGCTGACTTCTGGTCTTCCAAGGTTGGATTACTCGCGAGGCGAGTCAAGTGTTCGCGGGGTGAGGCAGAATGGTTGCAATTTCTCTGGTACAATCACCTTATGGTTCGTGTGGCGAATGAACTTTCGCGGGGCGAAAGACTCCAGATTTATTTCCTTTTATTAACCTGAAAACAAGAAATAACAGTAAGTACTTTATTCGACTCTAAATTAGCTAAATTAACCTAAAAACACTTTACAGACTCAAAATGTTGCTTAAAGACAATCAAGTCTAATTTGGGTGAAAATGATATAAAATTAGCACAAAGCCATGGTCTTTACTAGTTATAAAACCAGTCAACCAGAGGCTCATCAATGTGATTAAGCAGGTTTCGAAATATGCGAAGCTTCTGAAGGATTTGTGCACACACAAGAGGAGGTTGAAGGGAAATGAGAGAGTCAATTTGGGACGAAATGTTTCAGCCCTCATTCAACCTAAACCTGCACCTGAAAAGGTTACCGTTTCAACCCTCAATCAGGCAATGCCACAGAAATGCAAGGATCCGGGAACTTTTTCTATTCCATGTACCATTGGGGATAGTAAATTCGATAATTGCATGTTGGATTTAGGAGCTTCTATTAATGTTATGCCTACTTCTGTTTTTGACAATCTTGATCTTGGTCCTTTGCAGCATATAGGTCTTACTATTCAGTTGGCAAACAGGACCAATGCTCGCCCCATTGGAGTAGTAGAAGATGTGCTTGTTCAAGTTAATGACTTGATTTTCCCTGCTGATTTTTACATTCTGGACATGGCAGGAGAAACGAATTCAAGCAGATCACCAATCATTCTGGTCAGACCGTTCATGAAAACGGCGAAAACAAAGATTGATGTTGACGATGGAACCATGTCCATGGAATTTGGTGACATTGTTGCGAAATTCAACATTTTCGATGCTATGAAGCATTCCTTGGAAGAGTATTCTGTTTTTCAAATAGAGTTGCTTTCTGAAATTGTTGATGACACTTATTATGATTTGGTTGCAGCTGCTGATTTTCCATCTTTTTCTGGTTTTGATGATGTTTACTCATGTGCTGATTGTACTAACACTGACGTTTGTGATGTTTGTGCTGAGATTGATGCTGCCTTGCAGGGTGACAGTGTAAATGAAACTGTTTATTCAGCTGAAGTTCTTGACAGCACGGCTGCCCCAAACATACCATCTATTGAGCAGCCACCCTCCTTAGAGCTTAAGTCACTACCTGAAAATCTGAAATATGCTTATTTAGAGAGGAATGAAAAACTTCCGGTTATAATTTCCTCTATTGGGTGGACCTTGGCCGACATACCAGGTATTAGCCCATCCAGGTGTATGCATAGGATTATGTTGGATGATGGGGCTAAAACAGTTAGGCAGCCCCAAAGGCGGCTTAACCCCTTGATTCTTGATGTTGTGAAGAAGGAGGTAACAAAACTCTTGCATGCAGGTATCATATATCCTATCTCTGACAGTAATTGGGTGAGTCCAGTGCAAGTTGTACCTAAGAAATCTGGACTCACAGTGGTAAAAAATGAAAACAATGAACTTGTTCCCACTAGAGTTCAAAATAGCTGGAGAGTTTGTATTGATTACAGAAGATTGAACCAGGCTACTAGAAAGGATCACTTCCCTTTGCCGTTCATCGATCAAATGCTTGAACGGCTAGCTGGTAAATCACACTATTGTTTTCTTGATGGTTTTTTAGGTTACCTTCAGATCCACATTGCACCAGAGGATCAAGAAAAGACAACTTTTACGTGCCCTTTCGACACTTTTGCTTACAGGAGGATGCCATTTGGTCTTTGCGATGCTCCTGGCACATTTCAGAGATGCATGATTAGTATTTTTACTGAATATATTGAGAATTGCATGGAAGTGTTTATGGATGATTTTACTGTTTATGGTTCTTCATTTGATGCATGCTTGAATAGTTTGAATCTGGTTTTGGAGAGATGCATTGAAATTGACCTTGTTTTGAATTATGAAAAATGCCATTTTATGGTTGAACAGGGAATTGTTTTGCGGCATATTATTTCTGAAAAAGGTATTTCAATAGATCCTGCTAAGATTGAGGTGATTTCTACACTGCCTTACCCATCTTGCGTTCGCGAGATTCGCTCTTTTCTTGGTCATGCAGGTTTTTACAGGCGCTTCATAAAGGATTTTAGAAAGATAGCTCTTCCTCTGTCAAACTTGTTGAAGAATGATGTCATTTTCAACTTTGATGACAACTGCAAAAAGGCGTTTGATTTCTTGAAGAAAGCATTGACCTCTACTCCCATCATCCAGCCTCCTGACTGGACCCTCCCTTTTGAGATTATGTGTGATGCCTCTAACTATGCCGTGGGGGCGGTCCTTGCACAAAGGGTGGACAAGGCTGCCCATGTTATTTATTATGCTTCTAGAACTTTAGATTCTGCACAGGCTAATTACACTACTACTGAAAAGGAACTTCTAGCTATTGTTTTTCTCTTGATAAATTCAGATCATATTTGCTAGGTTCCAAGGTTGTTGTTTTCACTGACCATGCAGCTTTAAAGTACTTGTTGAAGAAACCAGAAGCAAAACCGAGATTGATTCGGTGGATGTTGTTGCTCCAAGAGTTTAGTGTGGAGATTAAAGATAAAAGTGGACCTGAGAATTTAGTGGCTGATCACTTGAGCAGAATAGAGTGGGATGAAGATCCTTCTCCCATTCAGGATGACTTTCCTGATGAGCAGCTTTTACAGTTACATGGGGTAACTCCTTGGTTTGCTGATATTGTTAATTATCTTGTTGCTAGTGTTTTTCCGACAGGTGCAACTAGATCACAAATTCACAAACTCAAGAGTGATGCCAAATATTATGTTTGGGATGATTCATATCTTTGGAAATTTGGTAGTGATCAGGTAATTAGGAGATGTGTCCCCGACCATGAGATTGAATCTATTTTGCATTTTTCTCATGCTTCTCAAGTAGGGGGACATTTTGGGCCACAAAGGACTGCAAGAAAAATCCTAGATTCAGGTTTTTATTGGTCCACTATTTTTAAAGATGCTTATGAGATTTACCGCACTTGTAAAGAGTGTCAGATAGCAGGTACAGCCATCACTCGTAAGAGTGAAATACCTCAGCAACCTATGCTTTTCTGTGAGGTGTTTGATGTGTGGGGAATTGACTTTATGGGTCATTTCCCTGCATCTTTTGGTTTTCTCTATATTTTACTTGTTGTTGATTATGTTTTAAAGTGGGTGGAAGCTATCCCCACTAGGACTAATGATTCTAGAGTTGTTGCAAATTTTGTCAGGTCCAATATTTTTTGCAGGTTCGGAATACCTCGTGCTATCATAAGTGACCAAGGCACTCATTTTTGTAACCGCACCATGGAAGCTTTACTCCGAATGTATGGAGTTGTGCACAAGGTCTCTACTGCATATCACCCCCAAACTAATGGTCAGGCTGAGATCTCAAACAGAGAAATCAAACAGATCTTAGAGAAATGGTGCAGCCAAATAGGAAGGACTGGAGCCGCCGTCTAGAAGACGCATTTTGGGCTCAAAGAACAGCTTTTAAGACACCAATAGGGATGTCCCCCTATAGACTTGTGTTCGGTAAGGCATGTCATCTTCCTGTAGAAATTGAGCACCGTGCTTATTGGGCGGTCAAAAGTTGTAATTTGGAAATGCAAAAAGCAGGCATTGAAAGAAAACTCCAATTACAGCAGCTTGAAGAGCTTAGGTTAGAAGCCTATGAAAGCTCTCGAATTTATAAAGAGAAAACTAAGCACTTCCATGATAAGATGATTTCTAGGAAGGAATTCTCTGTGGGCCAACAGGTTTTATTGTTTAACTCTTGCCTAAAAGTGATGGCTGGGAAACTTCGATCCAAGTGGATTAGCCCATTTATTGTTACTAATGTTTTCCCTCATGGTGCGGTAGAAATAAAAAGTGCAGGTAACAACAAGGTTTTTAAGGTTAATGGGCAGCGCTTGAAGCTATTCCATGAGAGCTCGGTGCCTGAAGATGCAACCGTAGAAGAGCTTTCCTTGGAAGAGCCCACCTACACTACAACTTGATTAGGGAGCACCTTCTCCTTTCCCTCACTCTTGTTTTATATTTATGTTCTTTCATTGAGGACAATGTATGTCTTAAGTGTGGGGGAGGGAACCAATTGCTTTGTTTTTGTTTTGTTTTCCTTGTTTGTGTTGCTTTGTGTCGTATGTGTGTGAGTCTTGTGTCGGTAGCTTGAATGGATTTTATTAAATTTAGCATATATGTATTGCATGATATATGTTGACTATTGATGATTTCCCGCTAGGTTTTGAAAATCGAAAATTTGATCCCCGTGTGAAAAATTGAAAATTGAACTTTGAGAAATTTTATTGTGATTGCTTAATTTATGACAAGTTTGGGGTGAAGGGGTGCACACACTAGGAATTGTATCTCGGTCAAACAATTTGCAAAAATGTCCAGATGAGGAATTTGAGCCTCCAACATTGTTTTTAATTGTGTGAATTGCTTTTAAGTTGCACTTTCCCGAATTTGCTTGAATCTCTTCATGGTTTGCATGTTTATATGGTTGCATCAAATGATTTAGGCAATTTTCTTTGAAATAACTACTTGGCCTAAAAAGAACCATCCCTAATGCATGTTCCCTAGTTAGCCACATTGAGCCTAATAAGCCTATTGTTTCTTGATGACCTTATGTTATAAGCCAAAAATCTGGAAAAATCATGTTAACCCAATCTTAGGATTAGGAGAGCATGGAAGCTTAGCAAGAGAAGGGTTGTAAGAAAGTAAGTTTGGGGTGGTTACAAGGTTTGATATGTCATTCTGGGTTGAGAAAAAGAAAAAAAAAGGTTGAAGCCAAGGGGGGAAAAATGCTAAAAGAAAAGGGGCAAAAACTAAAAGCTTAGCAAGAAAAAGGTTGTAGCCACCCAAAGCGTCAAAAAGAAAAATGGAAGAAGGAATTAGAGTGAAAATAATGGTGTACAGGCTTCATGCTCTCTTAATTCCTAGGGATGTAAAGCCTAGTACCTTTGAATAATCCTACCATTAGTTAGGCCCCATTACAACCTTTAAAAGACCTTTTGATGTTGCATTCATGTTTTCGTGGGAGCTATTTTGAGATGAAAATCAAATTCATGGGAAGTGCTCTTGAAACGTGAAATTGAGTGAAAAGTTGATAGCCTAGACAAATTGAGCGAATGAGTGAAATATTAAATGCCCTTGTGAGGAAGGCAATTGTTTGAAATTGGTGATCTCCCTTTTGTGTGTAACTTGGATCCTCAACTCAGATTACTGATTGCATGAATGATGGAATTCTCAATTGTTTAAAGTAAATGAATGTGGGGATTACATTGTTGCAAATGGGGAAAACATTGAAGAAAATTTGTTTTTTTAAAATTGCATGAAATTTGTGCGAAATTGGTTGAATCCTTTAAGCTTGCCAAGTTTGAGTCTTTTTGAGTTTTAGTTTGCCGGGGGACAAGCAAAGTTTAAGTTTGGGGTATTTTGATAAGCCTCTGGCTCATCTAGTTTTATAACTAGTAAGACCATGGTTTTTGTACTAATTATTCGAGTTTAATCTCGTTTTCGCCCAAATTTGGATTTAATTGTTCTCAAGCAACATTTTGAGTCTCTTAAGTAGTTTTAGGATATTTTAGTTAATTTTGAGTCAAATAAAGCATTTACTACTATTTCATATTTTCAGGTTAATGAGAAGAGCAAAAAGGGAAGGACACTTAAAGCAGAAGCCATCACGCCCAGGCCGTGACACTGGTCATGACCGTGATGAGCTACCCATGAAGACCAGAAAGCATCACGGCCCAGCCGTCATACCCATCACGGGCGTGATGAGAAGACCCTGAAGATCAGAGAGCATCACGGCCTAGCTGTGATGGAGGTCACGGCCGTGACAGATCAGCACCCATGGACAGAATTGATCACGGCCTGGCCGTGATGGGGATCACGACCGTGACGCGCACCTGATCTATAAAAAGGCACCAGGGCAGGCAGAAAGGGGGGACAATTTTCACTATTTTATGAATTATTTCAAAAGTTTTTATTACGTTTGTGATGGAGAACTAATCACCAGGGATTAGTCTGTTGTAATCGGTTTCCGTTGACACTTGAGGTTCCATAATTCCCAATCAAATTGCTTATCCCTTTCAATATCATGCTATATGCCTTGTTTGCTTAATTCAAATTATATAGAACAAGTATTGATTAATTTCGATGATTCTATGTTCCTTTACTTTGATCGCGTTTGCTTAATCCGCGTGTGTTTGATCGTGTTTGCTTAATTCACGATAGCTTTAATCCGTCTGCTTAATTCGGAAATTAGGAACATATATCTCGTAGTGTCAATTGCGCTTGTTTAATCGCTGCTACATTCGAAAAGGGATTAGAATCCGCTTAGGGCATGGAAATTATATGAATCAATGATAGTTGGGAAACCGAAACATTAGATTAATCGTTCTAGCTTATTGATAATCACTTAATTGCACTGTTTTCTTAATCGAATCTTAAACCTAACCCCCCCCCCCCCCCCAAAAAAAAAAAAAAATCGTTTTGTAGGTTAATAATAATCCAAGAGTCCTTGAGATACGATACTCGAGTTGTCGTTCCCTAACTACAGTTTTTTTTCTTTCTAATTACTCGTTTTTGACCCGTCCGACAGTGGATCAACGAACATGCAAGATTCATTAAGTTCTTGGTTCCCTATAACGATTGCACAAATCTCATATTCTAATTCTAGCAATATTCAATTTGTGTTCCTAATTCAAGTCCTAAGCGTGAATCTCCGATCGGACTCACCACGCTTGACTAGTTAACCACGTGCACTTTTGATTAACGCAATCAAATCAGAATTAAGAAACAAGAATTAAAATAGGGAGAAGAAAACATCACATTGAAACGATACCATCATGAGCGGCTTCATTGATCCCTCAAAAAAGAGGATTAGCTCCTTATCATGTTCATAACAAAATAATGAAAAGAGAACAGAAAATATTCCTAAAACTAAGGGAGATGCAGCTCCAAGAGAAACAAGGAAAAGAAAAGTGAGAAAAACTAAAACTAAAACTGTTGTCCTCCATTCTCTTTTAATTCGCACTTTAAACAAGCTATATATAGGCAAACTGGGCTGCGCTCGCTCGCGGGGCGAGCATGGGCTCACGAGGTGAGCCCATAAAATTGGTTCCGTTTCAAATTTGAATTTCGCTGGGTGAAGGATGTCTCACGGGACGAGACAGAAAGATTACAGCTTCCCTGTTATCTGCTTCCCAGGGCGAACAATTGGGCTCGCGTGGCGAGCCTGGAGAGTTGCCTTTTCCTGCTCAGTCTGCTGCTCTGGCTCGCGAGGCGAGCACTGTCTAGCGAGGCGAGATCCTCCTTTTGTCCTTTAGTTTGTTTTCTTCAATTCTCCAAGTTTCCCTGAACTTCACTTTTAACCTGAAAATCAAAGAAGCATTAAATGCATTATTTGACTCAAAATTACCCAAAATATACTAAAAATTATCTAAGAGACTCAAAATGTTGCTCGAGAACAATTAAAGTCAAATTTGGGTGAAAACAAGATTAAAGTCAAACATTTAGCACAAAAACCATGGTCTTACTAGTTATAAAACTAGATAAGTCAGAGGCTTATCACCTATCCCCTTATCTCTTTATTATTTGTGCCCAAGGACTCTCTTGCTTAATTAAGAAAGCTGAAGGAAGAGGTGATATTCATGGGGTTAAAATCTGTAGGGGTGCCCCGAGTATCAGTCATCTTCTGTTTGCAGATGATAGTTTCTTGATTTTCAGAGTAAATGAGAGGGAATGTAATATGATGAAATCCATTCTTGCTACATATGAAGCAACTTCTGGGCAAGCCATAAATTTTCATAAGTCTGAGATTTTTTATAGCAAAAATGTGACTGTAGATACTCAGGCTTCTTTGTCGGATCTCTTGGGTGTTCATACTTGCCTTGGTACGGGTAAGTATCTGGGTCTACCCTCTATGATTTGCAGGAAAAAGAAGGCAACTCTTAATCATCTGAAGGATGGGGTGTGGAGGAAAATAAATTCCTAGAGTGGGAGACATCTCTCTAAAGCAGGGAGGGAGGTTTTTAAGTCTATGCTTCAAGCAATTTCAACGTACTGCATGAGTGTTTTTCTCCTTCCTCCATCCCTGGATGAGGAAATTGAAAGAATGATGAACTCGTTTTGGTGGGGTACAAAGACGACAGAGACTCGTGGTATAAATTGGTTGAGATGAGACAAGTTGACAGTTAGAAAAGAATTTGGTGGCCTGGGAATTAGAAACCTGGTAGCCTTTAATTTGACAATGCTAGGGAAGCAAGGTTGGAAATTTGTTTATAACCCTGAAGCTATGGTTTCAAGGATCTTCATAGCTAAATATTTCCCAAGAGGACAATTCCTGGACTCCGCATTGGGTCACAATCCAAGTTTTATTTGGCGTAGCATCTGGAATTCCCAGGTTTTGTTAAAAGAAGGCATTAGGTGGAGAATTGGTGACTCGTCATAATATTCATGTTTTTAATGAACTGTGGCTCACTGATGGCCAAGTCCTTGCTCCTTATGGTGATTAACCTTTTTTAGCGCAAAATTTGATGGTCAAGGATCTTCTTAAGCAAGGAGAGAAAGTAAGGGATGAAGATATTGTGCATGGTCTTTTCCCCACTAGCGTCGCTGACATGATCCTGGGTACACATCTATTTGACGCAGTTGATGATGATTTGCGTCTTTGGAAATTCACTAGGGATGGTCTATACACAGTGAAGTCTTGTTATCGCATGTGTATGGACTCCCTGCATGTCGCGTCTGATTTGAAGCTGGAGGGAAATTGGCTAACAATCTGGAAGTTGCAAGTTCCTGCTAAAGTGAAGTCCTTTGTGTGGGGAACATGTAGAGATGCCATTCCAACAAGAATGAATCTGCAGATCCGTGGTGTTCAATGCACTAGCATATGTGGGGTGTGTGATTCTAGCCTTGAAACTCAATGTCATATCCTACTACAATGTGATCTCAGTAGGGACATTTGGGTGCAAGCTGGATTTTGGCATGTCATTGACCCTTTACTCAACCAGGTGAATTCTTGTTTTTGAGCTTTTCTCCTTAGTTTGTGATGTTCTTGAACCAAGTAGGAAAGCTCTTTTTGCGATGATTTTGTGGAGCATTTGGAAAGCTAGAAACCATAAAATTTGGAACAATGACAATATGAATGCTCTACAGGTCTTGAACTGTGCAAAGGATGTGTTGGCTAGTTGGACAGTTGCACGAAAGTGTCGAAATGCTACTCAGATTCAGGCTCCAGTGCATGAGTTAGTAAGATGGTCCCCTCCTCCTTTTGGTTTCTTGAAATGCAACGTTGATGCAGCATTTTTTGACAATTTAAGGCTTTGGTATGTGCATTCGTAATCATGAAGGAAACTTTGTCCAAGCAAAGACTTCATGGATTGATACCAATGTGGAAGTGAAGGTGGGAGAAGCCATGGGATTGTTTTTTGCCATGCAGTGGACTATGGAGTTGGGTCTCAACAATGTCCAATTTGAGGTTGATAGCAAAGGTGTGGTGGATGAGCTTAATTCCAAAAATAAAAATCTTACAGAGTTTGGCATCACAGTGAGTCGTTGTAAAAGGCTTATTTCAATTTCTTCATTTATTAGGAGGCAAGCTAACAAAAATGCTCACGCTCTTGCTAGGGCATCTGTGTTATATGGTTGCTCCTGTAGTTTTTACATTTATCCAAGTTGTATTGCTGACATTATTATGAATGAATTGTCTTAATTTGGCTTTGATAAAAAAAATCTTTTCATTCTGACATCTTATCAAATTTTAAGACGATCACGATGATATATATAATTTTTCGACTCCAAAAACAATATCAAGATATTAATTATAGAAAACCATTGGAGACTCTTTTTATATATATATAATTAATCAGAGTTAGAGACTTTTCTTTGTTACAAACAAATGTGTTTTTGTTAATAACTTTTGGTTTAATGAATTTTTTGGTCCCTGTAAAGTAAGGGTGTTTCGAAATCAGCCCCTGTAAATCTTTTTGTTTGGTTATGGTCCCCGTAAGTTAAAATTTTTTGTTTTAGGTCCCTGTCGTTAGGTTGCACCGTTAACTTGCTAACGTGGCTGACGGTTTGTCACCTCAGCAGTGCCACATGGACTGACAATGCACATCTGTCAGCCACGTCAGATGCCATGTCAGCATTTTTTTTAGAAGAAAAAATTTGATTTTTTTAATTTAATCATTTTTACATTTCACAAAAATAATTATTACCTTCATCAAAAAGAAAAATAAATATTACGAACCCTCATCACCTACAACCTTTGACACCCTCTCCTCCTCCTCCCATCGCTGCCTCCTCCTCCACTTCCTCCACCATAGCCGTCTCCTCCCTCCTCTACTCCTCCTCCATTGCCCCCCTCCTACAACTGCTTCATCAATTTTTCATTCCTTCCATCCAACTCAACAATGGCCAAAAACAAAACAAATGTCCCACAAGAAAACCTTCACAATCTGCTCCAATTCCCCAATCAACGAAACCTATTCAAAACCCTAACAATGGTAGCTCCAGCTCACTTTGCCAAAGCTCCAATCTTTCCTTGTCAATCCATCTTCTTCCTTATTTTCTCGATCTGGGTTTTCTTTTATGAGGAAAAGGGAAAGGGAAAATCCTTGTGGGGTGTGTGGCCACTGATCTGGGTTTTCTCGATCTGGGTTTTGCGGTGTGTGGCCACGGAAACAAAATGGCGTCGTCCTCAACCGAGGAAGCTAATGTTAGAGGAACACGAAACGACGTCGTGTTCGTGTTCGTCTTCTTCGACCCTTCTTGTTCTTGTTCTGGAACGGCCAGTCGGCCAGAGACGTGCGCCACCGCCTCAATCTGGAACGCCACGGCTACAACACCGACTGTAACAGCCCGATTTTCGGATACGTTGTATCAACGGTAAAGATATATTTATTTATATTTCTATCTGAGACTTAGTAAATGATTCTGGAGAAAACAAAATCATATCTAGAACCTACTCTATGGTAGGAAGCTCTGGTTAAAATTTGGGTTTAAAACTCAGATGGAAACCGGTCTATGTTTTCACTGATAATATAATTTTATACCGGCAGGAAACCCTAATTTGGCCTGAAACTGAAAATTTGTATATTTTTTATATTAGTTTGTGAGGAATTCTACTTTCCAAATTTCTGATCAGAAATAAAATATTACGTTTATTCGGACGAATTTTGGTAAAAGTTCGGACGGAAAACGGTCGATGTTTTCACTGACAGTAAGATTTTAATGATCAGAAAATGGTCGGTGGTTTATGATTAAATCATATTTCCAATGAGTTTGGTTATTTTGAAAATTTTCAATCGAAATCGAAAACGAAATATTTTGTTTTTACACGGTCGTAAAACACTAATCGGGGAACCGACAGAATCGGAAACAGAACTGCAGAGATAGAACCGGACACCGGAGGAGCTGAGCTATGGGATGACTCACCAAGAATTTATGAAGTAATTGATGTTAGGAATTATTAGTTTTTAGGAGAAATGACCAAAATGCCCTTAATCTTAACATAACCTATCCTAGTTAGTTTTTAACCATGGTTAAGGCAAGACAAAGCCAATTTGGCTTCTTCCTCCTCATTTGAGGTCCAAAATTAGCCATACCTCCCTTCATTCTCAACCACATATTTTAACCTAACCATGATTACTATTAACTATAATCAGGTTATTATAACCATAGTTAAGTTATTATATTATTTTCTAAACTTAACCTATGTCAATTAACTTAACCTTGGTTACATTTTAACATTAAACAAAGCATTTTTCACTCATTCATCCTCTCATTTTCGTGGCTGCCTCCCCATTCCCACACTTAACACATTTCTTTCTTCCTATTACACTTGTTCTTCACAAGACACTAAGAACATCATAGTGTTGTTGCTAAGTTCTTCATAGTTCTTCATTTCTTCTTAAAGTTCCTCATCAAAATTCTTCATTCCAAGGTGAGGAATCCCTTCCTCATCATCTTAGCTTCATTTATCATGCATCAAATCTTCATTTCCATTTCTAGATCTAGAACTTCAAATAATTCTAGAAAATTGTAGAAGAATCATTTTAAAGTGAAACCAATTTCTATGATCCTTATATGACTTCTACTTTCATCATATAAGAGTATGTAGGCAAATGCATTTTTCTTCCTATTTTTCTATATATGGTTGAATCTAAGTATTGGTGGGCAAATGAGATTTTGTTCAACTTTTAACTTAGATGAAGTTGTTTATAAGCTATCTAGGGTTTCTATGTTCTAAATCTAAGAGTTTGAAATCAAAATAAATTCATAACCCTATTTTTTACTCTTGGCCGAAATTGGGTGTATATGAACAAAATAAGTTTTCTTCAATCTTTAACTAGATCATGATTTGTATCAACTATTTAAGGTGTGTAGGTTCTAGATCCAAGAGTTTGTGAGCAAAATGAATTTCAATCCTATTTTATTCATTGAGACCGAAACCCTAACCTAGTTGGTTAGAAGATTTTGTTTCATATTTTTAACTAGTAGCACTTAATTTATGTTAGTTAATACTATAGGAACTAACATCTAAAAGATTGGATTGAGAAAATAACCCAAGCCTATTTTTAACATCATGGCAGAAACTAGCATGAATTGGTCATAGTGAGATTTTGTTTGATTTATTTGTGTTATGTTGTTTTGGTTGAATGTTAACCATTAACCGTGGTAGAGTAACGAGGATCGGAAAGTTCGGGACTTCGGTGATAAGTTGAGGTGGAGGAAAGATTCAACCTATCATCGGAATGGATATGTAGTTTATAATATAATAATTGTGTAGGGCGACCTAAACCCTACTGGTGGTCGAGTAATCGGCAAGACCAAAATTGTAACGCCCCAATTTCTATGTCTTTCTGTAGCAGTAAATACATGGGTATGTGTATTAATTTTTTATAAAACCAGAGAATGATTTTAAATAAACTAAAATTATTTTCTTATGTTCTTTTACCGTAGGAAGTCACGGTTAAATTTTTGGTTGAAAATTCAAATGAAAGTCGGTCTGCATTTTCACTGTCGGTACAAGTTTACTGAGCAGAAAACCTAATTGTGAACCGTGAACGAAATGGTTAGTGTTTTTGTGATGTTTTGTATGATATTGAAATTTTTCGAAAACTTGAGTTCGGAAATAAAATATAATATTTATTCCGGACGAAATACGATCGGAAACTTGAACCGGATACGCAATGGAGCAGAGTAGGGAGCATAAAAGTCATAAGGTGACATGTGAGAGTGAGGTGACTTACTAGGGGGATGACCTAAGTCACATCATAAAAAGTGGTCATGATGACACTTTTTGAATTATATCATATTATATTCTAAAAACCTATTTTTCTCTCTCTTCTTCAACCAAACAAGGCATAAGCCAAAACTTGGCCATCAAGACTTGCTCTTTCCTTCTCTCTCACGCCCATCTCACCTCTACCTCTATAAATACCCATTTCATTTTCTCTTCATCACTTTTCTACTTCTTCGCTTTCTCATTTTTAAGTTTCTAGCACTTAAAGTTTCAATTTTTACTTAGTTTCAAGCTTCAAGTTCTTCATACTTTTTCTTTCTAGTTTCAAGGGTAACCCCCTCATACTCTTCTCTTGCAATTTTTTCACTTATTTCATGAGTTTACTCTTTTCTTAAAAAGTTCTTAAAGCTCTTTTAACTTCTAAAATCTCTAGAAAATGGTAGAAAATTCCTTTTTAGTTGAAACCAATTTCTATGAACCTCTATTAATCTCTACTTTCACATTCAAATATCTTGTATCAAACAAACATCTCTAACCTATTTTTTCGAGGATGGTTGAAACTACGTATTAGTGGCCTAGGAAGTTTTGTTTCAACTTTTTGAAAGATGATCATGTATTTGAGCTTCTAGATACCTCGTGATATTAAATCTAAAGTCTTGGAAAGTTTAAAGATTTCTGGCCTATTTCTCCTATGATGACCGAACCTATGATGGTTGTGAACCTAGGATGTTTTGTTTTCATTTTCCAATATGATCATGGACTTGAGCTCCTTAATACATTTGGATGCTAAGTCTAAGAGATTGGAAAGTTTAAAGATTTCTAGCCTATTTATCCTATGATGGCTAAACCTATGATGGTTGTGAACCTAGGATGTTTTGTTTTCATTTTCCAATATGATCATGGATTTAAGCTTCTTAATACATTTGGATGCTAAGTCTAAGAGATTGGAAAGTTTAAAGATTTCTAGCCTATTTATCCTATGATGGTCGAACCTATGATGGTTGTGAACCTAGGATGTTTTGTTTTCATTTTCCAATATGATCATGAATTTAGATCGACTTCTTGGTATCTTTTAACGCTAAATCTAAGATCTTAGAAGGGTTAGAAATTTCTAGTCTACTTATACTAAAGAGGCCAAAACCCTAAGCATGGATTTAGTGAGATTTTTGCTCTATCTTTGTAAAGTGAACCTTGATTATGAACCCCTAACACTTAAGGATCATTAATCCATGAGTTGTATTCTTTTTTTTTGAAAACCTCTAACCCTATTTTATGTCATGGCCTAACCTATACCTTCTTGGTTTAGTGTTCTTGGTTAACTTGTAACTTGTGGTGTTGTGTTCATAAACCTAGACTTTCATTGCTGAGTAGACGAGGACATTCGTAGCACACTTCCTCAAGCATCACGTACCTTTACCTTCACAAAAGGTAAGAGGGGACAGCCTGAGGGATATTTAATAGCTATGTGCATGTGTGTATGTAGTTTACTCGATTTATTTGAATATTGTTATTATATTGAATCAAAGTTTGAATGATTTGTATACTTGAACTGTTGTGATAACTGTTTGAAGTTGATCCTTACTTGATTTAAAGTGTTGTGAATCATATATGTTATGAACTGTCATTAACTGTTATATTGTTGACTGAGATTATGATGATATTGATTGATGTCTGAAAAGCCTGACGTTAGTCAGTGCTCAACTAATTATATGATTAAAAGCCTAAATAAGCTTCGAAGAGAACTTTGAAAGTAATGATGTTCATTTTAAAATGTTATTTAGTAAAGTATGTGTTTTGGAAAGTAAGTGATCTTACTTGTATTTATTCCGGAAGGATAAAACTTTGGAACTTGTGTTAAATAATTTCAAGTTAAAGGAAATTATTTTCTTACGAACTAAGTTTTTGTACAAGAGAAAATCATTTAGAAAATATGTGTTTTTACAGAAGGAAAAGTCTTTGGAAAATATTAGACCTTAAATAGAGATGATTTTAAGAAAAGGATTTCAAGAGAAAATGGATTTCTTAGAATAGTTTACAAATGATTTTCCAATGAAAAGATTTCCTGTAAAGAAATACTTTCAAAAATATTCCGGTAACTTGGATGGGTTACCGAGGTTTTATTTTGATATTTGATTTTCACCGAACGAAAAGTAAGAACAGGTGAAATCGAATCTAGTTCGTGAGACATCGCTTCTAGTATTCTATAATGTGCACGTTGATCTTTGATCCGTGTTAAGTATTGTGGACCGAGAGTCTTAATCATGATGTTTTGGGCTAAGAGTCCTAATCTCGTTATTATGGACCAAGTGTCCTAATTACGTTGTTGTGGACTAAGAGTCCTAATCATGTTGAAATAAAACATGGGTAAGATTGTAAGTCTTTTTCTATGACCGCAAACCTTGACTAAGGCATCGGTCTTAGGTGTTGTGATTGAGCACTCGGACTGCGTGTCCTGTGTTGATGTTGAGTAATTTCAAGTGATGAAAATTATGAATTGTCGTTAGCTTTGAGCTTCGACAACGAATGAGATTGAACACAAAGAAAACATCTTGAACGAATGTTTTTCTTCATGCATTTAGGCAGACGTGCCTCACGGGTTAGTCACTTCGGTGATGCCCAAGCAGGGACTATTAGTCACTTCGGTGATGCCCAAGCAGGGGCTATTAGTCACTTCAGTAATGTCCAAGCAGGGAATTTTAGTCACTTCGATGATGCCTAAATAGGTATGTCATATAAGTCACGACGGTGATGTCCAAACAGGGACTTTAGTCACGACGGTGATGCCCAAGTGGGGGCTTTGAGTTTGATCAACTCTTAGAAAGATGAAAGGATCTCATGAGATTAAGTTTGTAGAGTCGGAATATTGAAGTGTCATGCATAATCTTTATAAAAGCTTATTGTAGGGGTATGACACCCATTGATATGATACTTGTTGTTTTATCTATTAATATTTGGTAAATGTTAATATGTTGATGTGATGTATGTATCATGCAAATGGCTATTATAATCTATCCATATATTGGTATCTCACTCTTGCATATCTTCTTGTTATTTCTCTTTGCTTTTCGGCATCGTTGTATATCTATGAGTTTAGATGGATACGAACATCCCATTGGTACCGTCGGAATCGAAGACTGAGATCTTTGATGATGCGGGGATTAATGCAGAGGCGTGGCAGATTCACCCCGGATCTACATCGGCTACCTATCATGGACCGATAACCACGCTGGAAAAGAATGCTGAGGGCGAACCATGTCGTAGAGTTTGGACAGTTGAGACGAGGAGGATTGCTTTCCCACCACCTTGGTACTACTTACACGTGCTACAGATGAATGGACAGCTACAAGAGAACCCGCCTCTAGGGGTACCATTACTTGGAGTCAAACCAGGTTCACCGATTGTGGATGACCCGGAGGAGGACCCCGAGGAGTACCTGGAGGACGCGCCCGTGTACCACGTCTTGGATCACGACGATGATCTTGATGAGGTGCCGGAGTACGTGTTTGATGACGATCCGGATTTTTATGATTCTGACTCTCCTGATGAGGGCGGAGACATCGTGGACCCAGCACCTGGGGTCTCTTCTTGTGGGAGTGTTGGTGGCGAGTCTTCCTTTTAGTCGTTAGTAGTGGCCAGCTTATGGGTGTATATTTTGTGGTTAGTCTGTCCCGGTCTGACTATATTTGGCTTCTTAGAGCCACCCTTTTGATGCATGGTTCCGGACCCTCCCCCTATTTTGCTTTACTTAGTTTACAGGTGTTAACATTATGTTCTGTAACTCTGTTATTAATGGCCATCCCGATCAGGCCCTAGTTTCTGTACTAAACTCTGAATCCCACCGGGATAGATTATATATATATATATATATATATATATATATATATATATATATGATGTTTACATTTCATATTCTGAGTGTTCATCACTTACCCTTGTTTTTTAGAATACTCACTTATTAAGAAAATATCATTTACTGGAAGCAACCAGCAATTTAATTATTTTATTTTCCGCAACGGGTAACAAAGTGACGCACCAATTTAGGGTGTCACAAAAATCGCATTTGAATCTTTTCCGTGATACTAATGATGATTTGGGAATTGTAGGTTTATCGACGTTAGGATAATTTTAGAATATTTGAGGATGTCTGACTTTATTATTGTTGACTATTTGTGATGCGCCGGTTGAGGTATTCTACTGCTTGTGACGTTTTATTTTGATGTTTGAATATTTTATGATGATTGTATTATGCATGATCTGTCTGGTTTGATAATGTGCTTAGTTGACTTTTAAGTAAAGATATATGTTGTTTGGGAGATGTTCATGTGGGTGAGAGAATGAATGTGACTTAAAGGTGCGTAGTTTAATTAAGTTGTTTTATAGATGAGATTATGAGATATGATTTGAGGATTTATACGAGTTCTAGTGAGAGGTTGAGGCATTAGGTTATGACCCCGTAAGAGTCGGTGAGACTTATATTATTATTATTATTATGTATAGCAATTGGGCTACTGTAGATATAACATTATGTGTAGCAATTGGGCTACTATAGATATAATTTTATGTGTAGCAATCGGGCTACTATAGATATAATTTTATGTGTAGCAATCAGGCTACTTATATTATAAATGATGGAGGGGTGTGCTCGCTCGGATGAAGGACTAACATTCCTATTAGGATGGGGATGGTGTGACAAGATTGTAGTGGTCACGTTAGCATAAAGGTTTAGTTTGCGTGAGATTAAGGGTAGAGGACGATATTATGACTTGAAGATGATTATTAGTTATGTGGGATGCGTGTCTGTGGCTGTTGTTATATTATATGCTATGATTCCTTTTCGCTTTTTATGATAGAACCGTTTCTTATCCCATATATTTTTTGTATGCTATATTTTATTTATTATGTGATCGTACGAGAAGATCCTGTGGAGGAGCTTGATACTGAGGAACTGGATGGGATTCCGTATGAACCGGATGCGGGAGAACGAGTTGTGGATTCCAATGATGTAGTTTAGTGTCTAGGGCCGGTGAGTCTTATAAGACGTTGAATATTTCTGCAAATGTTAGTTTGTTTAAATATACACCTGCAAGGGATCCCGTTGCTGGGATACCCTAAACAGTATTTTTGATAACTCTGATGCAAGACATATGTGTGTATATATTTATTATATAAGGTGTGATACATTAATTTGTTGGATGCGTTATAAGTTAAGTTTTAATTTTTACGTATTTTACGTTAAGCGTGCGATTAAGAAATTAATTAATAAGGTTTTAATTTAATGGCACAACGGGGCACAACGGGGTGTGTCACCGACCACCTCTCCCCGACGAAGTCCGACATCAGCTCCATCACAAGAAGTTTGGACTCTTCACAGATACGAGTCTCCGGCCAAGTACTGTCACCTCCGGCGCCGTGGCCTCCACCCCTCCCACACAGATCAACGCCTTTCTTCCCCCACGCAGTGAGCCGCTCGGCCTGCAAGCACGCCGCTTGCTCTGCGAAGCCGACCTTCAACAGTCATGCTCCGGATCTGCAAAACCCTTTCAAATCCTTGAAGGTGAGTGGCGGTCTCGAGTAGAGTAACACAGTAACACACATACTAATTCCTTCTATACCAAAAACCTTTCTAGCAACCGACGATTTGAAGGGTTCGACCTGTACAATAAGTTCAGCTTCGAAGGAAGAAGATGGGGTGGGAATGAAGAAGAATGTAGGGTTAGGTTTTCTTAAAAAAAACGTTTTTAAATGTTTTTTAGGTTTATTGATTTTTATTAAATAAAAAAGTTATTATATAAAAATAATTTTAATTTTTTTTTCGGGAATAAAGTTTTTTTTAAAGTGACGTGGCAGCTGACGTGGCTGACATGTTAGGACAGTCAGACCAGATGGCACTACTAGCACTACTGACGTGGCTCACTGTTAGCCACGTCAGCCAGTTAACGGCAGAACCTAACGGCATGAGTCAAAACAAAAAAGTTTAACTTACGGGAACCAAAACCCAACAAAAATATTTACAGGGACTGATTTCAAAACACCCCTATTTTACAGCGACCAAAAAATTCATTAAACCATAACTTTTTAATATTGTACGTACTAGCACCAGATATGACTATATGAGTATATGACTATCAATGGCTTTTTGACCAAACTGAGTTCATTTTAGAAACTATTTATCAGTTTAGGGTTGTTCCGAAACTATTTATCAATGGGGGGTCCTTTTGGACACGTGACATTTTTTTTTTTCACTCTGACGGGTCAAAGGCGCCAGTCAGACTAGCACCTTCCAAGTCAAAGGCGCCAGTCAGTATTAAAAAAATAAAAAATAAAACAATTGATAGCAATAATAAGAGGTATAAAAAAATAATAGCAATAACAATTTACACAAATAAATATTCATCAATTATTACAGTAGTAATTTTTTTTTTACCTTGTAATAGCATTAATGTCATCGCTACTCCCTATACTTATAGTATAATTTTTTTTAGCAGTGTTCCTTTAAAATTGCTGGTAACTTTCTTTTAACTCTTACAAGATAATTTTTTTTTACTACTGTAATAATTGATGAATATTGATTGGTGTAAATTGTCATTGCTATTATTTTTTTATGACTCTTGTGATATTATTCGCTACTTGTTATTATGAGATTTTTTTATTACCTCTTGTTGTTTTAAATAGATACTTTAGCATTAATGTCATTGTTACTCGCTATACTTATAGTATAATTTTTTTTTTTGCAGCAGTGTTCCTTCTAAGTTACAGGTAACTTTCTTTTAATTCTTACAAGGTAAATTTTTTTTACTACTGTAATAATTGATGAATATTTATTGGTGTAAATTGTTATTGCTATTATTTTTTTATGACTCTTGTGATATTATTTGCTACTTGTTATTATGGGATTTTTTTATTGCCTCTTGTTGTTTTAAATAGATGCTTTAGAATTAATGTCATCGTTACTCCCTATACTTATAGTATAATTTTTTTGTAGCAGTGTTCCTTCTAAATTGCAGGTAACTTTCTTTTAATTCTTACAAGGTAAATTTTTTTTACTACTGTAATAATTGATGAATATTTATTGGTGTAAATTGTTATTGCTATTATTTTTTTATGACTCTTGTGATATTATTTGCTACTTGTTATTAGGGGATTTTTTTTATTGCCTCTTGTTATTTTAAATAGAAACTTTAGCATTAATGTCATCGTTACTCCCTATACTTATAGTATAACTTTTTTTTTGTAGCAGTGTTCCTTCTGAATTGCAGGTAACTTTCTTTTAATTCTTACAAGGTAAAATTTTTTTTTTACTCCTGTAATAATTGATGAATATTTATTGATGTAAATTATTATTGCTATTATTTTTTTATGACTTTTGCGATATTATTTGCTACTTGTTATTTGGGGATTTTTTTTATTGCCTCTTGTTGTTTTAAATAGATACTTTAACATTAATGTCATCGTTACTCCCTATACTTATAGTATAATTTTTTTTTTTGTAGTAGTGTTCTTTCTAAATTGCAGGTAACTTTCTTTTAATTCGTACAAGGTAAAAAAAAAATTACTACTGTAATAATTGATGAATATTTATTGGTGTAAATTGTTATTGCTATTATTTTTTTATGACTCTTGTGATATTATTTGCTACTTGTTATTAGGGGATTTTTTTGTTGCCTCTTGTTGTTTTAAATAGATACTTTATCATTAATGTCATCGTTACTCCATATACTTATAGTATAATTTTTTTGTAGTTGTGTTCCTTCTAAATTGCAGGTAACTTTCTTTTAAGTCTTACAAGGTAATTTTTTTTTACTACTGTAATAATTGATTAATATTTATTGGTGTAAATTGTTATTGCTATTATTTTTTTATGCCTCTTGTGATATTATTTGCTACTTGTCATTGTTATTTGCTACCTGCTACTGATAAATAGTTTCTAAAAGAAACCCATTTTGGTCAAAAATGCCATTTAAAACAACAAGAGCTAATAAAAAAAATCCCATAATAACAAGTAGCAAATAATATCACAAGAGTCATAAAAAAATAATAGCAATAACAATTTACACCAATAAATATTCATCAATTATTACGGTAGTAAAAAAAATTTACCTTGTAATAATTAAAAGAAAGTTACCAGCAATTTTAAAGGAATACTGCTAAAAAAAATTATACTATAAGTATATGGAGTAACGATGACATTAATGTTATTACAAGGTAAAAAAAAATTTACTACTGTAATAATTGATGAATATTTATTGGTGTATATTGTTATTGTTATTATTTTTTATACCTCTTATTATTGCTATCCATTTTTTTTTTTAATACTGGTAGGCGCCAGTCTGATTAGCGCCTTTGAAGGCGCGCCTTTGACTTTGAAAGCGTCATTCTGACTAGCGCCTTTGACCCGTTAGAATGAAAAAAATATATATATGTCACGTATCCAAAAGAACCCTCCATTGATAAATAATTTCAGAACAACCCTAAACTGGTAAACAGTTTAAATAGTTTCTAAAAGGAAGTAACTAAGGGTGGCAAATGGATGGATCAGATAAATTTTTATTCGGATCTTAACGGATGGATTAAAAACAATCCATTAATCCATTATAATCCATTAAAAATTCTTTTAAAAAAATCCAATCCATCCATGATCCATTAAATAAAATCCATCCAATCCATCCATTAACAACTTTTCATTGATGGATATTCAATCCATCCACTAAAATTTATTTTAAGAAATTAAATAATTGTATATCTCTTTTATTCATCCACAAAATATTTTTAAAAATAAAATAATTTATAAAAAAAATTAAAATATTATCTCTATCTCACCCTCGCTCTCCTCTTTATTCCTCTCTCTACCCTTTATCTCTCTCCCTTTTTTCCTACTCTCTTTATCTTTACTCTCTCTCCACTTTATCTCACGACCATTTTGTATCACGACCATTTTTCTATTATTATATGGGAGTTATTAATTATGTGCGTCGACAGAGGTTGTTTTGTCACAACTTCCATGATATTGTTTTACGAAACTTGTTACGACTTTCTGTTCTTTCAATTAGTTAATACTTTTTTTTTGAAGTTTCTAAGCAAAAAAAAGGCAACGAAAAAAGAAAACGTACGTGATAACGTGGACTACAACTGGTGCTCGAGAACAATTAATTAGTTAATAGTTAATGTAACAAAAAAAGAAAAAAAAAGTAGATAAATAAAATAAAAATAGTGAAGAAAAAATAATAGGGAACGGAAAAGAAATTTAGATGGAGTTTTTTTTGTTAAAAATGGAGGTTTTTTTTATTTGGTGAAAAATAATATGAAAAAATTGGTTTTGGAATGGATAAAAGTTGATCCATTACATTTTTTATTGTTGGTCTAATGGATTTTAAAAAATATTGGATTAATCATAAACCATCCACTAAAAAAATAATTCAATCCATCCAATCCATTTATATTATTTTTTTATAAATAGATGGATTGAATGGATTTTCTCATGAATGGATTAGATGAATGATGGACTGGATGAATGATGGACAAATGAATCTTTCTGCCACCTCTAGAAGTAACGATGCGGGTGTGTGTGGCTATAAAGAAAGTAGGTGAACTGAGAGTTTCGATGCTCCATGAGTTTCAACCATTGATATAATAATAATAAAATTGTATGGTTAAGATTTCGTCAGGGCAGGATGGGAAATCTCTATTTTTTTCTCTCTCTCTCCCATTTCTGCTCTGCGTCTCTGTCTGTTTTCTCATTTTCTTCTTTTGCCTCCAGCGAAAGACCAGCCGCCTCCGGCGTGAAGACCAGCACGCCACCAACTCCGCCGCACTTCCACCTCGGACCAGAACAGAAGCTAGTTTCTCAAGCCCTGCCGTTAAAGCCACCATCTAACAGACCCTTAATCCGGCACAGTATAATTCCAATTCGATCAGATTGGGGTTTCGGAAGGCGACGTCGGTGACGGGATCTCCGAGTCGGACCTTGTATTTGAATCCGAGGTTGTAGCTGAAGAGGTTTATTTCTTAAATTTAGGATTTTCTGTTTGGTTTAGTTGAATAAAGTCCTAGTTTTTAGGTGTGCAGTTTATTTTAAAGTATTCCATGATGGTAGCAGAGTGGTTGCAATCGTATCCTATTTTTAAGCTTTCAGTTTAGAGTCGTAAATGGCTATATAGCCAAGTTTGCATTTCAAAAAAGTGTGCCAGTTGCTCCATTTTGTTATGTTCTGTAACGCTTCATTTATCTGTGCTTAACAGTAGCAGCAGCAGGGGAGTGGAGGAGGGCAACTGGGGCAAGTGAAGAAGGGTGAGAAAGTGAGAAAGATTGTTGATAAAATATTGATGAGGAAGAAGTATGTATATATAATAACAATGTGGAATAGGCGGGGAACTGACCATTTTGAATAAGAGAGAGAAAGGGTATTTTTCATTTGTTTTTTGTTTTTTTTAATTATGGCGAAATACCAGTTATATCCTTGGGAGGATCAATACTCCTTAGTTCCCAACTCTGACGTTGGTGTATTGTAGAATTCTCCAGCCATGCTAGCTAGGCACTGGTTACACTTGTTGACACACATCTTACATATCAACCCTGCCTAAAAATTTCTCAAGCTAGAAATAAAATATTAGTTTAGCATTGTATTGAATAGACGTACTATTTTCCACTACTTTCTGTTTTAACTAACAAACCCAATCTACTATCGGAAATAAAAGATCTGTTGTTTAATTTTTCTTTGTCTCATTTCTTGTTGAATGATATGTTTCTCTTCATTCAACATTAAATTTTTGTGAGCGACTAAATAGATCATATATGAGCTATTGTTGTGATATGGTACATTGGGCTTGGCCCAAGTTCAACTCTCTCTGGCCCATCTTCTTCTGCTGCCACTCGTAAGTCTGTCTTGCCTTCATGCAACAGAATCAGTTAGGGTTAGAACAGAATCATCTTCATTCTGTTCTTGGGGTCCTTTTTTCTCTCTTTTTCTGTTGTAGGTTGTGTATATATATAAAGCCATGATTTCAGGGGTAAAGTGATGTAGAAGGAAAAACTTTCATTCTGAGATATAGATTAGAGACGTGTGAGCAAAAAAATCTGGAGAATTGTGAGAGAGGAAAACCAATGAAAATCTAGGGAACTTGAGGGTTGATGAACAAGTTCTGTGATTGTAACAAAGAGCTAAAAACTCTGATTCATAGTGATCTTCTCAAGTCGGATTCAGTCCCGGGGATGTAGGAGGAATTGCTCCGAACCTCGTTAACAATTCTTGGTGTTATCTCTTCCTTAATCTTTCTATTTTTTAAGTCTTTTACTTTCTTGCATGTAAGCTTTTCTTTCTGTTCTTCGAACTTTGCTGCATTTCTTTACATATTCTGTTTGTTGTAATTTTTCCAGGCATTGAACCATAACAACTGGTATCTGGAGCTCAGGTTCTGCGGTTCTGAGAGGCATGGCATCAACCAAATATGATTTGGAGAAGTTTAATGGGAAGAATGACTTTGGCCTATGGCGTCTCAAGATGAGAGCTTTCTTAGTTCAACAAGGGTTAGGGGAAGCGCTGAAAGGAGAAAACAGTCTTCCTCCAACTCTTTCTGAATCAGAAAAGAAGGAAAAGATGGACAAGGCTCATAGTGCTCTAATCTTGAGTCTTGGAGACAAGGTGCTTAGGGAAGTCTCAAAGGAAACTACAGCAGCTGCAATTTGGCTCAAATTGGAACATCTCTATATGACAAAGTCCCTGGCAAATAGACTCTACCTGAAACAAAGGCTCTACACCTTCAAAATGCAAGCTGGAAGATCTATTGAAGACCACATGGATGAGTTCATCAAGATCATAATAGATCTTGAGAACATTGACATAAAGATAGATGATGAAGACCAGGCATTACTGCTCATCAATTCCCTGCCCAACTCGTATGAAAACCTATGTGATACATTGGTTTATGGAAGGGATTCTTTATCCCTGGAAGAGGTCCAATCAGCTCTAATTTCCAAAGAGTTGAAGAAAACGACAGAGGGCAAAGAGGAAAGCAGTGGAGAAGGGTTGTTCATGAAAGGAAAGACTGACAAGAAAGGCTCAAAACAGAAGAACAGAAACAAGTCCAAGGAGAAAGACAAAGAGAAGTCCAAGAAGAGGTGTTTTCTATGCAAGAAAGAAGGACATTTCAAGAAAGAATGTCATGACAGAAAGTTCAAGAAGAAGGATGATAATGATGAAGCTGGAAAGGTCTCTATAGCATCAGATGGTTATGAAAGTGCAGAGGTGTCGATGGCTACAACAACCATTACTGAGCAGGACTGGGTTCTTGACTCGGGATGTTCATTTCATATGACATCAGTCAAGGAATGGCTTCTAGGTTATAAAGAAACTGATGGAGGCAAGGTTGTCATGGGAAATGATTCAGTCTGCAAGGTTGTTGGTATAGGATCAGTCAAGCTGAAATTTGATGATGGAACTGAAAGGTTTCTGTCAGGAGTTAGATATGTTCCCGATCTAAAAAGGAACTTAATCTCTCTGGGAATGCTGGAAGAATCTGGGTGCTCATACAAGGCAGAGTTTGGTGTTCTTAAGGTCATCAAAGGGTCTCTGGTGGTTATGAAAGGAATCAGACAACATGGCATCTACATCTTGAAAGGTCATGCTATAACAGGAAGTGTAGCTGCTGTGACCTCAAGCACAAACAAGACAAGCTTGTGGCATCAGAGGTTAGGCCATGTCAGCATCAGAGGGTTGCAGATCCTTGGAAAGCTTGGTGTGCTCTGTGGAGACAAAATCAGTAACTTGGAATTTTGTGAACACTGTGTGTTTGGCAAAATGCACAGGGTGAAGTTCTCAATAGGCCAGCATTGTTCAAAGGGGGTCCTAGACTATGTCCACAGTGATTTGTGGGGGCCTTCTAGGATTCCTTCTCATGGTGGCAACAGGTACTTCATTCTCTTCCTAGATGACTATAGCAGGAAGGTTTGGATATATCTTCTGAAAGGCAAAGATGAAGCATTTAAAGCATTCAAGGAATGGAAAGCCATGATTGAAAACAGAACTGAGAAGAAGGTCAAGAATCTGAGGACGGATAATGGTTTAGAGTTTTGTGGAGAAGAGTTTTCTAACTATTTCAAGGAGCTTGGCATTTATAGGCACAGGACAGTTAGAAAAACACCTCAACAAAATGGTTTGGCTGAAAGAATGAACAAAACCTTGCTAGAAATGATGAGATGCCTTCTATCAAATGCTGGCATGCCAATCAGATTTTGGGGAGAAGCTGTTCATACAGCTTGTTACTTGATTAATATGAGTCCTTCAACTGCTATTAATCTGAAGACTCCTCAAGAAATGTGGACAGGCAAGCCAGTCAACTATAGCCTCTTAAGAGTGTTCGGGTGCGCAGCCTATTATCATGTTAATGAAGGGAAGCTGGTTCCAAGAGCTAAGAAGGGCTACTTTGTTGGTTATCCAAGTGGTGTAAAGGGGTTCAGAATATGGTGTCCAGAAGAAAAGAAGTGCATCATAAGCAGAGATGTTACCTTTCAAGAAACTGATCTATACAAATTTCTAAGAAGTCCAACTGATCAACTTTCTTATCAAAAGGACTTGGAGAGATTTGAGCTAGAGGTGGAGCCAAGAGGAGACAGAGATGCTCAGTTAGAAGATGATCAACCTGCAGAAACTGATCGAGTAGAGGAACAAAACCTACCAGAAGAAGATCAACCTGTTCCTCATGATTATAACCTCACCAGAGATAGAGTCAGAAGGAACATCAAACCACCACAAAGATATGGTTATGCAGACATGATCAGCTATGCTCTACAGGTTGCAGAAAATGTTGATCTTGATGAACCAAGAAGCTATGCAGAAGCTATAAAAGGCAAAGATAGTCAGAAGTGGATATTGGCCATGACAGAAGAGCTAAGTTCACTTGAAAAGAATAACACTTGGTTGTTGGTTCCCAAACCTAAAGGCACAAAAATAGTGGGAATCAAATGGATCTTCAAAAGGAAGGATGGAATTCAAGGCATTGAGGCTCCTAGATTCAAAGCTAGGCTAGTTGCAAAGGGGTTCACTCAAAAGGAAGGAGTGGACTATAATAAAATCTTCTCTCCAGTAGTTAAACACTCTTCCATTCACATAATTCTTTCCATGGTAGCTCACTATGACATGGAATTGGAACAAATGGATGTCAAGACAACCTTTTTGCATGGAAAGCTGAATGAAACCATTCTAATGCAGCAACCAAGTGGTTTTGAAGTTGAAGGCAAAAAGGACTGGTCTCAGCCATTGAAGAAATCCCTTTATGGACTCAAACAATCACCAAGGCAGTGGTATTTGAGGTTGGATTCTTTTATGCTGAAACATAAATATGTTAGGAGTAATTTTGATTGCTGTGTATACTTCAAGCAATTATCAAAAGACACCTACATATATCTCCTATTGTATGTTGATGATATGTTACTAGCATGTAAGGACATCACACAGATCAACATATTAAAGGAGCAGCTGAAAAAGGAATTTGAGATGAAAGATTTGGGGGCAGCAAAGAAAATTCTGGGAATAGAAATAACTAGATTCAGAGATCGAGGGAAGCTAGTTATTTCTCAGAAAGGTTATCTAAGTAAAGTGGTTAAAAGGTTCAACATGGATGATGCAAAATCTACAAGTGTTCCCTTGGCTGCACACTTTAGGCTCTCATCCACTCAGTCACCAGACACTATTGAAGACAAGGAACAGATGACGAAAGTTCCATATGCCAATGCCATTGGAAGCATAATGTATGCTATGGTATGCACTAGGCCTGACATTTCTCATGCTGTCAGTGTAACAAGCAGGTTTATGGGAAATCCGGGCAAGGAACATTGGCAAGCTGTCAAATGGGTGCTGAGATATCTCAGAGGTACTCAGGAAACAGGTTTAGTATACTGCAGAGGCAGTGACACATCTCAGCAGGTTCAGGGTTTTTGTGGACTCAGATTATGCAGGAGACCTGGACAAAAGGAGGTCTCTTACTGGGTATGCATTCACTCTCTTTGGCAACACAATCAGTTGGAAGGCATCACTTCAACATATTGTGGCACTCTCAACCACAGAGGCAGAATATGTAGCCTTAACAGAAGCTATAAAAGAAGCTCTATGGATCAAGGGTTTGGTCTCAGAACTGGGTCTGAATCAGAAATCTGTTTGTGTTCTATGTGACAGCCAAAGTGCGATACACTTGTGTAAAAATCAAATGTATCACGAGAGAACTAAACACATTGATGTCAGGCTACATTTTATTAGGGACATTCTTGAAAGAGGTGAGGTTGAAGTTGCTAAAGTTCATACTAGTGACAACCCTGCAGACATGATAACAAAGCCTGTAACACTCAGCAAATTCAAACACTGCCTAGATTTGCTGAGGATCAGAGTTGATTGATGAATAAACTGGACTAGATGAATCTGCATTTGAGAAGCTCCAAGTGTCCAATCTCAATGTACCAAGGTGGAGAATTGTTGTGATATGGTACATTGGGCTTGGCCCAAGTTCAACTCTCTCTAGCCCATCTTCTTCTACTGCCACTCTGATGCTTGTCTCTCTGGCCCATTTTCAACTGCATTCACTCGCAAGTCTATCTTGCCTTCATGCAATGAGAATCAGTTAGGGTTAGAACAAAATCATCTTCATTCTGTTCTTGGGGTCCTTTTTTCTCTCCTTTTCTATTGTAGGTTGTGTATATATATATAAAGCCATGATTTCAGGGGTAAAGTGATGTAGAAGGAAAAACTTTCATTCTGAGATATAGATTAGAGACGTGTAAGCAAAAAAATCTGGAGAATTGTGAGAGAGGAAAATCAGTGAAAATCTAGGGAACTTGAGGGTTGATGAACAAGTTCTGTGATTGTAACAAAGAGCTAAAAACTCTGATTCATAGTGATCTTCTCAAGTCGGATTCAGTCCTGGGGATGTAGAGGAGGAATTGCTCCGAACCTCGTTAACAATTCTTGGTGTTATCTCTTCCCTAATCTTTCTATTTTTTAAGTCTTTTACTTTCTTGCATGTAAGCTTTTCTTTCTGTTCTTCGAACTTTGCTGCATTTCTTTACATATTCTGTTTGCTGTAATTTTTCCAGGCATTGAACCATAACAGCTATTAATTATCGTGTTAAGATGTGAGTGAAGGGAAAATTATGAGACAGAAATGGGACAGTAGATTTTGATCCTCTACTACCATTCCCCTGACTATTTTGATATTGCTGAACACATCTTATAATTTGAAAACATACATAAACACAGTCACTTGATTTAGTAGGTATTGTATGGAATCCATTGTGTTGTTAGCATTTTTTATAATTGTAACGCAAAATTTGCTCCCTTAAAACGCAAGAATATTGATTCTCCTTTGGCTATGCTATTACCAACAAGTGTCTCAGCTAGCTAAATGTTTAATGTTGAATACTGCATACATTCCCTGAGCATTATATTTTGGATGATGCACCGTAGAATGAATCATATATATATATCATCACACAAAAGCAGCTTTTACTACATCGCTTGCAAGCTTACTACTATTATTACAGCTTAATCCCAAAGAAATTGACCTCAACACCTTCCACAACCCTTTGCAGCTCCTCCTCGCCTTGATCTTGTTGGCCTCTTCCCCATGCTCCGGTGAAGAAGGAAACATCGTCGTCGCTACCACTGGTCCCCTCCGGCTCCGGCTCCGGCTCCGGCTCCGTCTTTGCCTGCTTCTAATGTCTCTCAGCTCCATCTTCTCATGAGTGTTGGACAACCTTGACATCCCAAACATAAACAGAAACCATCTTGACTTTGTTGTAGACCTCATCAACGACACCTTCCCTGCTGATGAAGATGAATGCTCACATGACAAATTACTCTTTGCACCCTTTGCTTCTTGTCCCTTCTTCTTGAAGCTATCATCATCATTAGATATCGATGTCACATCCTTTGATGTGGGTTTTGCTTTGTCAAATGAGTTTGCCCACCATGGAAGAAGAGCAGTACCCTTTTGGATAGTGTTGCTTTCAACAAGGTTCTTCTTCTTCCCTTTCTCAAGTGGATGAGGATCTTTGAAGGGAATGAGTTTGCCACAAAAGATTATGTTCTCTGCAGTTGCTGCACGAGTTGGGGTGGTGAATTCTTCACTGAAGAACTCGAAGAAGTCATCATCATCATCATCCACATCATTGTCATTGGATTGTGAATCTTTTCCATCTTCTTTGGAGAAATGATCATGACCCCTTTGAGCTGAAATTGAATGATCATTGTAAATTGGAAGGTCACTAAGTGATAGGGTATCTTCTTCTTCAAATGGATCTTGCAACAGTACTGTAGTACTTTCTTCATCTCCTGCTTCTTGGGGTGAGTGAAAATCTTTAGCCATCATTGATACTTACACTAGTACTAAAGATACAAACAAAGGGAATGACTGAATGAGCAAATAGATGTGAAGATCATAAACGAATAATTCTCCAAAGGTTTAATTGCTTATTTGGGTGTCTCTATTCCCAATATATATATTTTGGAGGAGATATAGAGAAAGAAAAGATATCTATGTCGATGCCTTCTAGATGAATATGAATAAAGGAAAAAACAAATATTGGTCAGGGAAACAAGATACTAAAAAATTTGCAGTTTAATTAGTCATCTAGAAGAGCAGGCGCCAAAGGCTAAAAAAGATTGGTCATATACTCTCAAAAGTGCTTCTAGATGAAACTATAGACAAACTATTTATATCACTTTCTATAGGGGATTTTCTCTTTTGTTTAATGGAGGCTGTTAGGGCAGTCTCCACATGTCTGTGCTAAGTTTGTGTTTGGCTCCTAGTCAATATAAGGTCCCACCAGCTCATAGTGAAAGGGGCGCTTCATTTATTATTGTTTAGTATAAGGTTGACAGTTTTGGAGCCGGCCCTCTTCTGCATAAGCTCTTCATTTTTTTTTTAGTATGCTTGAAGATTTATTTTCCTATTTTGATATATTATATTCTTTTTTATTAATAATATATTGTTATGTAAGTCAAAATACAAAATAGAATATATAATAATATATTATTGATGAGAATAAAATATGATACACCAAAATGGTAAAAGAAATCTTCATTCTTTTAGCCTATACTCAATACTCAATATTATAGTGCATTGGCATTGACTTGTTTTTTTGTTACTTTGTGTGCTGACAAATATGAAAAGAAGACTTGAATTGTCTTCTATGACTTGCTATGCAAGATTAGGTTATTATTTATAGCCTTGAAATTTCAATTTGAAACTTAAGCAAAAGATGCTAAACCACTTCTATCACAATTTTTTAATGGAATTCGTTATAAATGAGTTACAAGTATAGTTTCATGAACTATTTCCAGGGTGCTATATGCTTTTCCAGTGCACTAATTAACTATTAAGTTGATTAGGTGATTGACGGCTAAAAAACAGGTGAAAGAACTGAAGGAAAAACTTATAAATCTAAATACCATACAGATACAAATCATAGCATGTGATTCTCATGTTAATCAAAGGAAAGAGAAGAATGTTCATACCTTGGAGATTCGCAGAATCCATCACAGCAGATCAAAGGGTGAGAAGGAGATGAACAGTGATCAGATTGTTGGAGAAGATGAGAGGGTTACTCCTCTCTTTCTGGTTGGTTTTGGTTTTGTGTTACTGGCCGTAAGAATGCCTAATGGGGAGGCTATTCTTATAACCTACCAGCAGAGAGTAGGGACCTCTCAACGGGTTAATATTAGAAATGACCCATCCCATCATAGGGTCACTCTTTAGTAAATACCCAACAACTATTTCACCAATTGGTTACGTAATTAAGAATTAATTTTATAACTGATATTTTAATAATTTAATTATAATTTAATAACCAATTAATGCTAATCCATATGTTATACACATTAAAATTCAACATTCTCCCACTTGGATAGCATTAATCAATTATTAAAGAGAAATACCAGTTACGATCAAAGCACACGTTAACCAGCAGTATAAGAAGTACAAGCTTTAACAATGCAGAAATAGTATCCGATAGGGAAGTAAATCATACATGCTAAAGACTCATATTTCACATAAAAATTGATGAATAGAAAATTGCATATAATTAATAAAGAGAAATATGCAATTCAAAAATGGTCCAAGCATCTTAAAATGCTATAAGAGATATGAAACCAAGAATGACGTCAATTTACATATCTCAAAAAAAACGATAATGGGCAAATAATGGTTTCAGACTTCCACTAATCCAATACATCAAAAAACTTAACTAAGCCCATATGAATTATATGATTCCGGAATATTCCAACAGTTAAGCCTTTGGTTAGTGGATCAGCAAGCATGTTTCCTGTATCAATATGCTCAATACGAGTCTGAAACTCCTGAATCTTCTCTCTAACGAACAAATATTTCACATCAAAATGCTTAGTGCGAGAAGAGCTTCTATTGTTATGAGAGAAGTTCACAAAGAATAAAGATTGTCACAATATATCACAAGTGGCCTAGATATGCTTTCAACAATATGAAAGCCAGAAATCAAATTTTTCAGCCACATGGCTTGACAAGTAGCCTCATAGCAAGCAACATACTCTGCTTCCATGGTAGAAGTAGCTGTAAGCGTCTGTTTGACGCTTTTCCAAGAAATAGCTCCTCCTGCCATCATAAAGATAAAGCCAGATGCAACAAAATGAGCACTGTGAGATTTACCCTTTCTAATGGAATCTTCTTCTTGTGTAACAATGGCAATCATCTCATCCACTGTCCATTCAGCCTTCTGTGTATTGTAAGAGGTCTTCATTACATCGAATTGTGAAGGAAGAGATTCAAGAACCCGGTAGATTAAAGTACTTTCGCCAATTTCCACTTTAAGAGATCTCAGTTTGTTGTAATAGTGCATCAGCTTCATGATATGCTCACGCACACCACTGACCCCATCATATTTGGTCTTGTCAAACAAGGAAAGATATTGACTTTTCTGAGCCTTCTCAAAAGTCATAAATTTCTCCCCAATGACTTTCTCGATATTCTTTAGCATTATTGGTCTCTCGTGATACTCGCCCGATGGATTTCTCCATAGTATACTTCATCACTTTCAGGCACACTCTATTAGAGTGTTCCCATTTCTCATAAGCAATCTTCCGTGGCTGTAGTAGATTCATCGGTGAGAGCTGCTGGCTTGTCTTCCCTTAAGGCCGATCCAAGTCAGCAATAGTTAAGTAGAGATCTAGAGACTCTTTCCAGTCCTCATAGTTTGTCCCATTCGAGTTTTGTGAGAATTTGGGAAGGAGGCTGATATAAAACAGAGAATAAGGAATCATTAAGAGTTGAAGGCAATATGATTCCATATATATATATATATGTTCAGCCAATCTTGCCCATAATACAAATTTCTTATTCATTATAATTCCGCCTAAGGGTCCCGAATCATAATAAATAAGAAATACAATAAGAAGAATAATACAATGTACTGAACTTACATCACCAAAATTTCTAATACCGATAGGGTACTTGAAACCATAATTGACATAAGCTTAAGACAATAGTACAATGTATAATAACGAATTACATTAATAATAGTTCACCGATAGGGTATAATTATTATTAATATAATACCATACACATTAGAATAATTAATTGTTTAACAACACAAATTTTGTATAATTATACCCACGATAGGTGAGTTCATAACTATACAAAATATCAATAGTCATGCTACAATTATACATTAGAAAAAATATATTGTATAACAAATGCAGCATAGAACGCACAACTTAATTCACATAAAATATTCGCGAGGCGAGAGGTATCTCGCGAGGCGAATCTTGTGAAAAGTTAGCAACGTTTGGTCTTCTCGCGGGTACTCGCGAGGCGAGTAAAGTGTTCGCGAGGCGACCCTGAAACCTTTCATTTTCCTAGAACAGTCAGCCTTCGGGGTCGCGAGGCGAGGAGCATGTTCGCGAGGCGACCCAGAGACCTTTCATTTTCCTAGAACAGTCAGCTTTCGGGGTCGCGAGGCGAGAAACGTAATCGCGGGGCGACCCAGAGAGGATGACAATTTCACTGTTCTTCTGGCTTTCAGGTTCGCGAGGTGAGAATAATCTCGCGAGGCGAATCTGGAATTCCAACTGTTGCTGATGCCCAGAATCGCGAGGCGAGCAAAACTCGCGGGGCGATTGAACCAGTTTCACGCAAAAGGGAAACGAAAAACATCGATTTCTCACGTTTTATTTAATGAAATCCAACGATTTTCGAGTATGTTACTCGAATAACATGTGGGAAGAAAAGCCCTTAAACAATTTTCGAAATCATTGGCCAGAATCATAGTTTCGAATTTTGAAGAACAAGGCATGAAAACGAAAGTTGCTGAAGGAAAAAAAATTTGGGCAAGCAAAATTTTTTTTTTTCCATATTGATATAACATGATATGAAAATTCCTAACAAATTTTGTATCTTGATTGAAAAACATAAATTAGGGTTCATATAATTTTCAGAACAGCTATAACATGTATCTATCCATGGCTCTGATACCAATTGAAGGAAAAACTTATAAATCTAAATACCATACAGATACAAATCATAGCATGTGATTCTCATGTTAATCAAAGGAAAGAGAAGAATGTTCATACCTTGGAGATTCGCAGAATCCATCACAGCAGATCAAAGGGTGAGAAGGAGATGAACAGTGATCAGATTGTTGGAGAAGATGAGAGGGTTACTCCTCTCTTTCTGGTTGGTTTTGGTTTTGTGTTACTGACCGTAAGAATGCCTAATGGGGAGGCTATTTTTATAACCTACCAGCAGAGAGTAGGGACCTCTCAACGGGTTAATATTAGAAATGACCCATCCCATCATAGGGTCACTCTTTAGTAAATACCCAACAACTATTTCACCAATTGGTTACGTAATTAAGAATTAATTTTATAACTGATATTTTAATAATTTAATTATAATTTAATAACCAATTAATGCTAATCCATATGTTATACACATTAAAATTCAACAAGAACTACCTAACAAATTTAACAGTTAACCGTAATAGTACATTCAGCTTGGTCTGGTTCTGGTATAAGAAATAAAACCCATGATCCACTATAGATAATTTTGTTCAGATCTAATTACTTCAAACAAAGTTCTCCTTTTACTCATTTAATGAATTTCTTTTGATCATATATATAAAAAAAAGAACTCGGAAATGCTGTCCTGTAAGAATTTTCTGCTGAGGGAAATATGTCCTTTTAGAATTTAATTATATATATATATATATATATATATATACTGGCCGAAAAGATAAGGCCGATGACTTGTTAATAAACTGGACTAACCGAGCTTACTCTTATAAATGGGCATTGACCCGAACTCCTCCAAAGCCGAGGACTCGTTAATACACTTATCAACCGAGAATAAATACTCGGACCTATCCCATAATAGACCACGGATGAAGACACCTCGGTCCCGTGCAATCCAGTCACAACTGACTGAGTCAAACTATTGTGAAAACTTTATGGGAGAAATACTTAATGATGAAAACCATCATCCAAACAAGACAAGTCATGTTCAATCATCAAGAATAGAGAATGAAAGACAATAGCGGAAGCGTACCCGAATCCATGGAGAATATGATGGAGAACTTGTGGTTCTTGATCTTCCAAGTCATGTATGCACAATTCCTCTTAAACCATAAAGAGCCTCTAGTCGCGCTGTCGCGCACACGCCAAAAAGGACAAGCGAGTTTAAAAAAACTGTAGTGTAGTGCGAAAACTCGGATGTCGTCTCTCAAGGACTCTGAAAATGTTACCTTTCACAAAAATCAGTTTTTTTTGGGGGGGTTTGGATTGGAGTGCAAATAAGAAACAAGCAAAACAGAGCAATTAAAAACAGGGGCGATTGAAAAGAGATTATCAATTATCAAACAACGATTAATCTACTGTCAAGAATTCCCAACTATCCTTGGTTAATGCAATCCCAAGCCCTAAGCAGATTCTAATCCCCTTTCAGTTACAGTAACAACTAACAACGTAATTGCTACTATGGATGCAAGTTCCTATTCCCAAAATAACAAACGGGGTTAAGCTCTCATGAACAAACGATCATGAATGAACATACGCGAATTAACAAACACGATTATGTATAGGAAAATAACATCACTGAAACAAATCAATACAATACTACACACTCCTGAAATAACAAACAGAAATATGTAATATGGTATTGAAAAGGGAAAAGCAATTAAAATAGGGATTTACAAAACCTCAAGTATATAGAATCCTCATACAGTAGACTAATCCTAGGACTTAGTTCTCCATGGCAAAAACGAAATCACAGAGAAAAATGTAAAACAGAAAATTGGAGAAGCAAAAGTTTTTACAAATTGTTCAGAACAGCCTTTTATACAAATTCAGAATTCAGCTAGCTCGCGAGGCGAGCACACATTCGCGAGGCGAATTTCATGAAGAGTCAGCAACCTTTGGCATTCTCGCGAGGCGAAATACTTGCTCGCGAGGCGAGGATATGAAGAGTTTTCTCCTTACGCCCGTTATGGCCATCAGGGGCCAACCGTGATGCTCTCTGACTTCCAGACTCGCGAGGCGAATGGATGCTCGCGAGGCGAGACTCTTCAACTTCAAAACTGCCACGGTCATGACCTTCAACACGGGCAAGCCGTGATCGTCTCTGACTTTTTCAGGGTTGCAAGACTCGCGGGGCGAGACCTTCTTCGCGAGGCGAACCAGAGACTTAGCATTTTCTTGGAACAGTCAGGCTTCGGGTCGCGTGGCGAGCGTGTCCTTCGCGGGGCGAATCCCCTGCTCTTTATTTTCTCAACTTCTACTTAACCTGAAAACAAGGAAATAACCATAAGTGTATTATTTTGACTCAAAACTAGCTAAATTAACTTAAAACTACTCTAGAGACTCAAAACCTTGCTTGAGGACAATCTAATCTAATTTGGGTGAAAATACGATATAATTTGCACAAAACCCTGGTCATACTAGCCATAAAACTAGATGAGCCAGAGGCTTATCAAAATACCCCAAACTTAAACTTTGCTTGTCCCCAAGCAAACTAAGACTCAAAAAAAACAAAAAGACTCAAGACCTGGCAAGCTTAAAAGATCCAATCAACATTTCACAAATTCAAGCAACTTCATCTAAACAGCTTTTCTTCATTGTTTCCCCCCTTTTCAAACAGAGCAATCCCCACATTCATTTATTCTAAACATTTGAGAGTTTCATCATGAAAACAATCAGAAGTCTAAGCAGGGGATCTAAGTCACACACAAGAGGGAGATCACCAAATCCAAACAACTGTCTTCCTCACAAGGGCATTATTTGTTCACTCAGTCACTCAGTTTATGTCAGGCTAACAACTTGCACTCAGTTTCACTTTTCAAGTACACTTCCCAAAAATTTGCTTTTCATCTCAAAATGGCTCCCACAGAAAACATGCAAGCAACATCAGAAGGTCTTTTATGGGTTGTAATGGGGCCTGGCTAAGGGTAGGATATACAAAAGGAACTAAGCTGAAGACCCTAGGAACTAAGAGAGCATGAACTATATTTACACTTTGAAATTCGCTCAAGTTCCTTTCTTTATTTTTTTCTTTACACTTCTGGGTGGCTACAGCTTTTTTTTTCCTATTTCAATAGCCTTTTTGGCATTTTTTGTATTTTTGTATTTATTTTATTTTTTTATATATTTTTTTTCTTCTTCTTCTTCTTTTTTCATTTGTACACTTTTTCTTTCACAAGCCTTTGGCTCCAATCCCAACAACATCTTACACCTTGTAGCCACCCCAAACTTAGTTTCTTGCACCCATTCTAAGATTACATGCTCTCCTAATCCTAAGATCGGGTTAACATGGTTTTCCAGATTTTTGGGCTTATAACATTAGGTTATCAAGAACTAACTGGCTAATAGGCTCAAAAAGGCTAACTAGGGAACATGCACTAGGAATTGGTTTATTTAGGCCAAGTAGCTATTTACAAAGAAAATGCCTAAATCATTTGCTACACACATATAATCATGCAAACCAAAAAGAGATTCAATCAAATCCAGGGAAGTGCAACTTGAAAGTGATTTTTCACACAGTTTAAAACATGTTGGAGGCTCAAAACCTCACCTGGACATTCATGCAAATTGTTTGAAAGAGATTCTATCCCTAGTGTGTGCTTCCTATCACCCCAAACTTATCATTCATCATGCCATTATAACAAAATCTCAAAGTTCAGTTTTCAATTTCACATGGGAATCACTTTTCAAAAACAAAAATTTTTCAGCCTAGGGGGAATCATCACATATCAATCATGCAAGCAATCTGTGCAACATCAATCAAAATCTAGCAAACTTGCCAACTAAAAACTTAACACACAAATGCTCCTGAGCTTCTCAAATTATTCAGGAGCTTTATTCAAAGAAAAGAAAACTTTATTCAAAGAAAAGAAAAACTACAACTAGTTCCCTCCCCCACACTTAAAACATGCATTGTCCCCAATGAACAACAACAGACTTTACAATCAGAGTGAGGGAAAGGAAAAGAAACTCCCTGATCAAGCATCAGTGTAGGTTGGAGCATCCAAAGATAGCTCCTCAACATTAGCATTCATAGGAACAACAGCATCCACACCATGGAATGGCTTCAACCTCTACCCGTTAACCTTGAAGGGCTTGTGTGTACCTGCACGTGTAATCTCTACTGCACCATAAGGAAACACATTAGTAACGACAAAAGGGCCATCCCATTTGGACCTAAGTTTCCCGACCATCGTTTCAAGCGGAGTTAAACAATAATACTAGCTGGCCCACAAAAAATTCTTTCCTAACAATCATTCTATCATGAAATTGTTTTGTCTTTTCTTTATAAATCTTGGAGCTTTCATAGGCTTCAAGCCTAAGCTCCTCAAGTTCTTGCAAATCGCAGCTTTCTTTCAACACCAGATTTATTCATGTCCATGTTACAACACTTTACTGCCCAATATGCTCTATGCTCAACCTCCACCGGGAGGTGACATGCCTTACCAAAAACTAGCCGAAATGGGGACATTCCTATAGGGGTCTTGAAAGCAGTCCTTTGTGCCCACAAGATCGTCTTCCAGACGGCGGCTCCATTCCTTTCTATTAGGCTGCACCATCTTCTCCAGAATTTGCTTGATCTCCCTGTTGGATATTTCAGCCTGGCCATTGGTTTGGGGATGGTAAGCAGTGGACACTCTATGTACAACCCCATATTTCCTGAGTAAGGCCTCCATGGTTCTCATTGCAAAAATGCGTGCCACGGTCACCGATGATGGCCTTGGGTATGCCAAACCTGCAAAAATGTTGGACCTAACAAATTTGGAAACAATCGAGCATCGTTAGTCCTTGTGGGGATTGCTTCCACCCACTTTGAAACATAATCTACAAACCAACGGAATATATACAAAACCAAAAGAAGGAGGAAAGGACCCATGAAGTCCATCCCCCACACATCAAAAACTTCACAAAAGAGCATGGGTCATTGAGGCATCTCACTCCCTACGAGTGATTGCGGGGCTCGTTATTTGACATTCTTTAAAACTCTTATATACCTCATATGAATCCCTAAAAATTATGGGCCAATAAAATCCAGAATCCAGGACTTTTCTTGCTGTCCCTCGAGGTCCAAAGTGTCCTCCAACTGGAGAGGCATGAGAGAAATGCAGGATGGACTCCGTCTCATGATCGGGTACACACCTCCGAATAACCTGGTCACCGCAAAACTTCCACAGATAGGGGTCATCCCACACATAGTACTTTGCATCGCTTCTTCACTTGTGGAACTTATGTCTACTTGTACCTGCAGGAACAACACCAGCAACTAGAAAATTTACAATGTCAGCAAACCAGGGGTTACCCCATACATATGTAACAGTCTCTCATCAGGGAAATCATCTTGGATGGGAAAAGTATCCTCATCCCTTGCTATCCTGCTCAAATGATCTGCTACCAAATTTTCAGCTCCACTTTTATCCTTTATCTCCACATTGAATTCTTGGAGCAAAAGCATCCACCGGATGAGTCTTGGCTTAGCTTCTGGCTTTTTCAACAGATATTTCAAAGCTGCATGGTCAGTAAAAACAGTCACCCTAGAACCTAGCAAATAAGACCTAAACTTATCAAGTGCAAATACAATAGCTAGCAGCTCTTTCTCAGTGGTGGTGTAATTTGCCTGAGTAGCATCTAAGGTCCTAGAAGCATAGTGAATTACATGGGCAACCTTGCCCACCCTTTGTGCCAGAACTGCCCCCACAGCAAAATTTGAAGCAAACACATTTATTTTTGCAGGATCTACAGAAATACCCTCTTTGGAAATTACATGACCCAATACTATCCCCTGTTCTACCATGAAGTGACATTTCTCATAATTCAGAATCATATCAGTATCAATGCATCTTTGAAGAACTAGACTTAGACTATGCAAACAAGCATCAAAAGAGGAGCCATACACAGTAAAATCATCCATGAACACCTCTATGCAATTTTCAATAAAATCAGAGAAAATACTAAGCATGCATCTTTGAAAGGTGCCAGGAGCATTACAGAGGCCAAATGGCATCCTCCTATAAGCAAACGTACCGAAGGGGCACGTGAAGGTGGTATTTTCCTGATCCTCAGGGGCAATATGAATCTGGAAATACCCGGAAAAGCCATCTAGAAAACAATAATGGGATTGACCAGCCAACCGATCCAGCATCTGATCTATGAACGGCAAAGGAAAATGATCCTTTCTGGTGGCCTGGTTTAGCTTCCTATAGTCTATACAAACTCTCCAGCTATTCTGGACTCTAGTAGGCACAAGTTCATTATTTTCATTCCTAACTACTGTTAGACCAGACTTCTTTGGTACAACTTGAACCGGACTTACCCAAGAACTATCAGAGATGGGATAGATAATACTGCTGTAGAGAAGCTTAGTCACCTCTTTCTTTACCACATCCAGAATCAGTGGGTTAAGTCGCCTTTGGGCCTGTCTGACTGGCTTAGCCCCATCCTCCAGTAAAATTCTGTGCATGCATCTGGAGGGGTTAATTCCTGGAATATCGGTCAATGTCCACCCAATGGCCTTCTTGTTCTTCCTCAGAACTTCTAAAAGCTTGGCTTCCTGATCAGAGTTGAGGCTGGAGGAAATGATGACTGGCAATGTTGCATCCCTCCCCAAGTAGGCATACTTCAGGTTCTCAGGAAGTGGTTTGAGTTCCAGAGAAGGTGGCTGCTCAACAGATGGTGCATTGGGAGTAGCCATAGGGTCAAGGACCTGGCTGAGTAGACGACTTCACTCTCATTATCACTATCACTATCATCCTCACCCTGCAAGGTTGAATCCAAAAACTCAGAACAAACAGAACATGGGTTAGTGTTAGTGCAGTTAGTACAAGTATATACATCATCAAAACCAGAAATAAGAGGAAAATCAGAAAGAAAATCATCATGGGTGTCCTCGATAAGCTCAGACAGCAACTCTAAGTGGAATACAGAGTGCTCCTCTACTGGGTGCTTCATAGCATCAAAGATCTTGAATTTGGCCACAATACCACCAAACTCCATAGACATAGTCCCATCATAAACATCAATCTTGGTCTTGGATGTCATCATGAATGGTCTACCCAAGATTATGGGTGATCTACTAGACTGAGTCTCTCCTGCCATGTCTAGGATATAGAAGTCCGCAGGGAATATCAAATCATCAACTTGCACTAGGACATCCTCTACCATCCCCATGGGTCGGGCACTGGTCCTGTTAGCCAACTGGATGGTAAGACCTGTGTACTGCAATGACCCCAGATCAAGGTTATTAAAGATGGAGGTAGGCATGACATTGATTGATGCTCCCAAGTCCAGCATGCAGTTCTCAAACTTCTTGTCCCCAATAGTGCATGGAATAGTGAAGGTGCCTGGATCCTTGCACTTCTGTGGTAGTGCTTGAGTAGGGGCTATAGAAGCAACTCTTTCTATCTTAGACTGGATAAGCTCTGAGACATTCATTCCCAAGTCAACCCTCTCATTAGTCTTCATCTTCCTCTTGTTGGTGCATAGGTCCTTCAGAAATTTGGCATATCTGGGCACTTGCTTGATCACATCCAACAGTGGAATATTAACGGCTACTTTTATGAAAACATCAAGAATCTCCTTCTCCTTATTTTCACCACCAATCTTCAAATTTTTCTGAATTCTGTGTGGGAATGGAATGGGTGGTCTATACACTCTCTCAGTTTCAACTTCAACCATAGGCTCAGGAGTAACCTCACTAGTAGGCTCAGGAGTAGCCTTCATAGTTTCTTCATCCTTTCCAGAAGTGGCCTCAACAACCTTTCCAGATCTCAGAGAGATGACACTCACATTAGGGTTGGAGGCATTAGGATTTATCACTGGCTGTGCAGGCAGCTGGTTTGTCCCTTGACCTTGCTGTATGCTATTCATGGATGTGGCCAACTGTCCAATCTGTGTCCTCAAATCTTGAATACTAGCATCCGTCATTGCTGAAACTCGTACACTAGATGCAGCCATTTGCTTTACCAAGTCTTCTAATGATGGTCCGAAGGTGCGTAATGGTCACTGGAGGATGATTCTGAGGTGCCATCGGCTGTTGTTGGGATGAGTTCCCATACCGCAAATTAGGGTGATTTCTCCAGCTGGGATGGTACCTATTGGTAGAGAGGTCTGGAGTACCGTACCGATTCTGACTGTTTCCTTGATTATAGGGGTTCACTGCATAAGCTTGAGGTACTTCACTGACAAACTCTTCTCTCTGGATCGGGCATGGATCAAATGAGTGCTCAGGTGAATTGCACATGCTACATAACTTTGCAGGCTGAACCTTGTCTATTGCCAATTGTCTTACAAAGGAAGTCAGCTCATCCAATCTATTCTCAAGGGCGGCCTGGTTGGAAGATGAACTATGAATCTCATGCACACCTCTTGGATCAACTGAATTTCTTCTTGTAGAAAACTGCTGGGAATTCAATGACATGTTCTCAATGAGTTGCTTGGCAGCAGCTGGGGTCTTATCAACTAATGCTCCCCACTAGCAAAGATCCAATGATTCCTATCCATTGGCAAAGCAATCCTTCATAAAAGTATTGGATCGGGAGTTGTTCGAAATTTGATCTTTGGGGCAACTAGATACCAAATGTTTGAACCTTTCCCAAGATTCGACTAGTGACTCGTTCCCTTGCCTGATGCCACATATCTCTTTCCTTATTGAAGCAGCTCTTGAAGCAGGAAAATACCTTTCTAGGAACACCCTCTTCAAATCATTCCAAGTGGTGATGGAGTTAGGCTCAAGATACAATAGCCAATCCTTTGCAGCTCCCTGGAGTGAAAACGGAAAAGCCTTCAGCTTGATACTATCCTCAGTGACTCCCTCTGCTCTCGAGGTTGTGGAGCATACAACTTGGAAATCCTTCAAGTGCTTGTGTGGATCCTCACCTGCAAGACCATTAAACTTGGGCAACAAGTGAATAAAACCAGATTTCAGTTCAAAAGGAGTGTCAGCACCAGGATATGAAATACACAATCCATTATAGTTGACATCAGGGGCAGCAAGCTGTCTTAATGTCCTCTGGTCTCCCATGTTTTCAAAAGCAGTTTTAAAATTGGAATCACTACTAGTGCTAGCCCGAAATTCCCTATGGAGTGTGTGCAGTGTTCTTTCAATTTCCGGGTCAAAATCACACAGTTCAGGGCAATGAGACCTAGTAGCCAGACCAATTCAAAACAAAACAGAAATTAAAAGAAAGAAAAGAAAAATAAAATAAAACAAATTGCGAAAAATAACAACTCAGAGTCTCCGGCAACGGCGCCAATTTTTGATCGCGCTGTCGCGCACGCGCCAAAAAGGACAAGCGGGTTTAAAAAAACTGTAGTGTAGTGCGACAACTCGGATGTCGTCTCTCAAGGACTCTGAAAATGTTACCTTTCACAAAAATCAGTTTTAGGGGGCGTTGGATGGGAGTGCAAATAAGAAACAAGCAAAACAGAGCAATTAAAAACAGGGCAGTTGAAAAGAGATTATCAATTATCAAACAACGATTAATCTACTGTCAGGAATTCCCAACTATCCTTGGTTAATACAATCCCAAGCCCTAAGCAGATTCTAATCCCCTTTCGATTCTAAGAATAACTAACAACGTAATTGCTACTATGGATGCAAGTTCCTATTCCCGAAATAACAAACGGGGTTAAGCTCTCATGAACAAACGATCATGAATGAACATACGCGAATTAACAAACGTGATTATGTATAGGAAAATAACATCACTGAAACAAATCAATACAATACTACACACTCCTGAAATAACAAACAGAAATATGTAATATGGTATTGAAAAGGGAAAAGCAATTAAAATAGGAATTTACAAAACCTCAAGTATATAGAATCCTCATACAGTAGACTAATCCTAGGACTTAGTTCTCCATGGCAAAAACGAAATCACAGAGAAAAATGTAAAACAGAAAATTGGAGAAGCAAAAGTTTTTACAAATTGTTCATAACAGCCTTTTATACAAATTCAGAATTCAGCTAGCTCGCGAGGCGAGCACACATTCGCGAGGCGAATTTCATGAAGAGTCAGCAACCTTTGGCATTCTCGCGAGGCGAAATACTTGCTCGCGAGGCGAGGATATGAAGAGTTTTCTCCTTACGCCCGTTATGGCCATCAGGGGCCAACCGTGATGCTCTCTGACTTCCAGACTCGCGAGGCGAATGGATGCTCGCGAGGCGAGACTCTTCAACTTCAAAACTGCCACGGCCATGACCTTCAACACGGGCAAGCCGTGATCGTCTCTGACTTTTTCAGGGTTGCAAGACTCGCGGGGCGAGACCTTCTTCGCGAGGCGAACCAGAGACTTAGCATTTTCGAGGAACAGTCAGGCTTCGGGGTCGTGTGGCGAGCGTGTCCTTCGCGGGGCGAATCCCCTGCTCTTTATTTTCTCAACTTCTACTTAACCTGAAAACAAGGAAATAACCATAAGTGTATTATTTTGACTCAAAACTAGCTAAATTAACTTAAAACTACTCTAGAGACTCAAAACCTTGCTTGAGGACAATCTAATCTAATTTGGGTGAAAATACGATATAATTTGCACAAAACCCTGGTCATACTAGCCATAAAACTAGATGAGCCAGAGGCTTATCAGCCTCTCATTTCTAACGATGGGTGTTAGAAAAGAAAATGGGTTGCATATGACTTGGGAACCATAACCTTTTATAATGAGTCCATGCCTTTTCATGAAGAGTGATGTCCCTTCGAATTCAAACTCTTTCATGAAGAGTCATGACTATCCACACATTTCTTATCTCTAATTTTGCCCATCATAAAAATAGAAATAAGACCTTATGGTATCTACACAATAATTTTCATAACAATTATGTCCTTAGCCATAAACCTTACTTGAATTAGATCACTTTAATTTGACTAATTAAAAATAATGGCCCTAACACATTTAAACATTACAAGTGTGACCCAAAAATTTCTAACAATCTCCCACTGGTCACATATGTATGCTTATAAATGTGTTATACTTTATGAGCTCCAAATTTGCCATTATAAACCTTGGACATATCCCTATCCCGTCCATTAGTTATATCAATATATAGAACCAAAGCGGCTTTCGTTATATCAATCATAACTAAATCCATCAATGGTCACTAATATTAACACAACCAAATGACATAGATTAATCATGAAATGTGCAGCATGAAAATCACATGAAGGTGATCTGTACATGTCGATTTTCAACTGGTCCTACATTACTCTTTAATGAGATCAATACTCAGAGTGAAAACCAAACCAAAAACTGTATTCTGTAGAAAATAATCATAAAGTATATCTTCCTTAGAAAAGCATCCAAATACAAACTCCCACTGAACAAATGTATCATCTAGTGGTACAACACCCATTCGAGCAATATGCTCGTGAAAGACCTTTGGTGGTAAACCTTAGTAAGTGGATCCACAACTATGGAGTTTGTCCTAACATGCTTTATAGACATCTGTCACTCTGAACTCTTTCCACACCAATAAGGAACTTAATGTCACTGCTAACTTATGGTCACAAAATAACTGTAATGGTCTTTCAATAAATCTAAAATCCATAACCCAGTGACAAAATTCCGCAACCTTATCACATAATTTGAATGCCTTATAACCATAGATAAACATAACCAGATGTAGATTTCCAACTGTATTGGCATCCAACAAAATCAGAATCAGAATACTCAATGATCTCTAACAGATCTGATTTTCCTTATGTGAGCATATAGTTATTTGTTCTCTATTGAATAAATCATAACCTGTTTGGCTGCTTTCTAACAATTTAGTCCTAGATTGCTTAAGTATCTGCCTAACACTTAACAATGTACGCTATGTCCGGATGAATACGGACTTGAGCGTACATTATATTTCCTACAGCTGACGCATAGGAATCTCCTGCATCCCTTTAATCTTAAGATTTCTTTTGGGCACTGATTGAGACTAATTTGTCTCCCTTAGCGATCGAGGCATCACTTGATTGACAATCTTGCATGCCAAACCATTTGAGCAATTTATTGATATAGCTCTTTTGTGACAATCCTAGAGTACTCCAAGATTGGGCTCAGTGTATCTGGATCCCTAATACAAAGGAGACGTCACCATATTTCATCTTGAAATTATCAATAGAAATCTATTGGTTTCGTGCAACATGCCTATATCATTAGTCCCAAGTAGTATGTCATCAACATACAATAACAGGAAAATATTCTTACTCCCACTGAATTTGTGTTGCACACAAATACTAACAACATTCATCTCAAAACTGAATGAGAGAATTACCTGATAGAACTTGTGGCATCACTAACGAGACGGTTATTTTAGCCCACAGATGGATTGTGTCAATTTTCAAACCGTGTTCTTTGTGTCTCCCAACACAAAGTTTTACGGATGCACCATATAGATTGTTTCGTCAATGTTGTCATTGAGAAACATCATCTTGACATCCATTTGATGAAGCTCCAAATCCTAAAGTGCAACAAGGGTCCCGATTGTCCTAAAAGAGTCCTTCAATGAAACCGAAGAGAAAGTCTCTTTATAGTTAATCCCTTTATTTTGAGTATAGTCCTTGGCTACAAGACGAGCCTTATACCTCTCCACATTACCTTTGGAATCCCTTTGGTCTTAAATATACATTTTCAACCAATGAGTTTCACACCTTCTGGTAATAGGAGAAGTTCCCAAACCTTATTGTCTTGTATGAACTCATACTCCTCATTTATTGCTTCAATCCAATTTCTAAGTTGGAATCTTGCATGACTTGACGAAAATTGATTGGATCATTTTCCATCATACCATCATTTTCCTCATGTTCCTGAAGAAATACTATGTAGTCAACTGGAATAGCATTTCTTCTTTCTCTAGTGGATCGTTGCAAAGACACTTACTCTTGAAGCACTAGCTCTTGAGGATCTTGAATTTGTTCTTCTGGAACAACTAACTCATCTTGAATGGGAGTTTGAACAGCAATGTCATTTAGAGGTTCCGGACTTGCTTCATCAAAAGCAACTTTATGAATCTATTCTGGAACTGAAACCAATTCTTCCTCAAAGACAAAGTCTCTAACCTTATTTCTCCCGCCAAACTCAATATCCTCAAAGAACGTGGCAGTTCCCGTCTCAAAAATTGTCTTTAATTTGGGATCGTAAAACTTATAGCCCCTGGATCGTTCAGAATAGCCAATAAAGTAGTTGCTCACTGTTCGGGGATCCAATTTCCTTTCATTTGGCCTATAAGGCCTTGCCTCAGCTGGACATCCCCATACATGAAGGTGATTTAGACTAGGCTTTCTACCTGTCCAAAGCTCATAGGGTGTTTTGGCAGCTGCCTTAGTTGGCACTCTGTTCAAAATGTAAGCTGCAGTCTTCAATGCCTCTCCCCAGAGTGACTCCGGTAATGTAGAATGACATAGCATACTCCTTACCATATCCTTAAGAGTCCGGTTTCGTCATTCAGCTACACCATTCATGCTAGGTGACCCCGGCATGGTGTACTGTGGGATCCCACATTCCTGAAGGTATTTGGTAAATGGTCACGGACGTTGTTCACCTGATCCGTCATACCTACCGTAATATTCACCTCCACGGTCAGATTTGACACTCTTAATTCTTTTATCGAGTTGATTTTCAACTTCAGCCTTAAATGATTTGAACACGTCCAAAGATTGAGACTTTTCATGTATAAGAAATAGGTACGCATATCTGGAATAATAGTCTATGAATGATATAAAGTATTGTTGACCATTCCAAGATGGTGTTGGAAATGGCCCACAAATGTCCGTATGTATCAATTCTAAGACATCTGTAGCTCTATATGCTCCCAATTTCTTTTGTTTGGTCTGTTTGCCCTTAATGCACTCAACACAGACATTAAAGTCTGTAAAGTCAATGGAATCAAGGATCCCATTTGACACAAGTCGTTCAACTCTATTTCTAGAGATGTGACCTAGACGCTTGTGCCACAACACTCCTAAATTTGCATTGTCAACTTTGCGCTTAGTACCACGTGATTCCACATTCAAGTTTTCATTATAGGAAGCAATAGTGTCAAGCAAATATAGATTGTCATACACCATAAGAGTACCAGTTCCAACAACATTTGAATTAATAGATAAACTGAATTGATTGTTTCCAAATGAACAATGATAACCAAATTTGTCCAAACAAGAAACAAACTAAATTCCGTCTAAAGGACGGTGCAACAAAAGTATCCATTAAATCCAAATAATAACCAGTACTTAATAACAACCTAAAATGCCCTATTGCCTCTACTTCTACCGACTTGCCATCTCCCACATAAATGCGTCTTTCAGCATCAGTTGGCCTTTGGTAACTCAGGCAACCCTCAGAACAGACCAAAGTAAGGAACATACCTTTCTTTTCACGCCAGGCATGATACTTGGTACATTCCTTCTTGACATGTCCAGTCATGCCACAAAAGAAGCAACCGTTGTCACCCTTATTTTGCTTCTTTTTTGTTGGACCCTTAGCAGCTTCATTCTTAGTATCCTTATGTTTCCTCCTTTTGCCCTTGTACTTCATAGGAATCAAGCTTTGAAGGAGTGTGCTTGTTTCTGCCTTATCACTTTTGGCAAAGCGTTTCTCAATTTCGGCAAGGAATTCTTTGGCACTTGTTATCTTTTCAGATATAGCACCCCTAAATGCCTCCGGAATGTCGCGCTTAATGATCATGAGACTCATATGATTGGAGCGTTCCTACTTCTCACAAGTTTTCCTCTCTTCAGAGGTACTGGAGTCCGTAAGAGAAAAGGTTGCTCCATCCTTAGTGCAAGGTCAAGATCCATGCAGCCCAGAACAATTAAAATGTTCTCTTTCCAATCCTTAAAGTTTGTACCATTAAGATCAGGAACCGAATTTAGGTTAGCAGATATAGTAGCAATAGTAGCTGAAGAGAGAACAAATAAATAACATAAATATACTCACACCATAACCCAAATTCAATCATCAATAAATTCAAATAATGGCATACCCCATCTTAAGATACCTAGTACAACATTAATATCAAGTCTTTGGACAGTAATATTAACTGCTAGTGGTACTCTTGTTGTAATGATCAAACATTGACAATAATGTATGTCAAATAATAAACCCTTCTTTGGACTGATTTATCATTCACATCTACAACCTTATAATCATCACATGTTTACCATCACAGGTGTGTATGTAATCCGGCCAAATATTAACCTTCCCTCGGGCCGATTAATACTCGCATGGATACTCATACACACTAACATTCAACATTTCTCATGAGCAATCTACACAAGAGAGGTCACTTTGGCGACTTCTTGCTTTAATTGGGTCACTTAAAATGTCAAACAATTTTGTAATCCAAAATATAACCAATTATTTGAATTTTGATTGAACACTTAATCCAAAATAAATTTTATTTATTTCCAGAAGAAGACTGTGTCCACACTGTGTTCATCACTGTTTCACTGAGAAAAAATATTTCCCTCCCAAATCCAAAAAAAAAAAAAAAGGCATCCGTCAACCAGTCTTTAAATAAAACGTTTTGATACTAAAACACGAAGTTATAGTGACAGCCTAGTGGTGAGGGCTCCTTGACACAAAGCACAACCGCATGGTCTCAGGTTCAAATCCCATGTCCTCCGCTTTTGTTATATTTTCCGATTTTCGGAAATCAACAAAAATATAACTCTGAATGCAACAGTGGGAATCGAACACGGAACCATCTTGAAAGGAAGCAACCGCTCATACCGTTGTGCCACGCTACGAATGATGGCAACGGTTGCGAAGTTTAATATTTAAATTAAAAAAAAGAACACAACGTTTCATGATTTGTAACCCAACTTGGGAATCGAACCTGGTTCCCAATGGTTAAAAAATCTAACAGCAGTGCAATCATTGACAACAACATCAAAGTGACACTACTCGAACGTGTCAAAGCACCATGCCATACACAACTCTTTGATGAAAGTTACACTAGTTTATATTCAAACTACTTTATATTCATGTTGAGTATCAACACAAAATACATTGCAACTCAAACTTAGAAAATCTAGTCCATAGCACTAGTGCAGAAAAGGGATTCTACATCGGAGTTTACACATCGGTTTAATAGAAACCGATGTGTAAAACGAGGCGGTGGCATTTTTGAAATTAAAACGAAAGTATTACACATCGGTTTAGAGAATAACCGATGTGTAAAACTTTTCCACATCGGTTATTTATAACCGATGTGTAAAATTAAAATAAAAAAAAATAAAACTCGGAATTTTTAACATTCAACATCGGTTCTTTTTGAACCGATGTGTAAAATGGTGAGTAACCACATCGGTTTTTATTTAACCGATGTATAAAATTATAAATAAAAAAAATAGAAATTAAAATTTTACTTTTACACATCGGTTTTAAATAACCGATGTATAAAATTTAAAAAAAAATTGGGAATTAAAAGTTTAAGGTTTACACATCGGTTTCAGGATAACCGATGTGTATAATATGGTTAACCACATCAATTTATGGCATAACCGATGTGTAATACTGCCAATTTTTATTCATTCGTTCGCGCGCTATCCCTCCATTCTTCAGTTTCGAGTTTTGCTGAACCCTAAAACAGAAAACACCCTTTGCTCAGTTCATTCCTCACCTTGTGCTTTACCTTTGCGTTTGGATGCTCGCCCTCACCTCGCTCTGTCCGCTTGCCGCCATTGCTTCATTCTCTGGTGAGTGCTTCCTCCATTTTACTTTGCTTCACTTTCCCTTCACCTTGCTTCATTCTCCGGTATTCACTTTGTTCAGTTTGTTGTTGTGGTTCATTCACTGATGTGTATGGGTAATGGATTCACTTTGTTCAGTTTGTTGTTGTTGTTCATTCACTGTTATGTTGTTTCGTTTTTTTTTCTACCAGCATTGCACGGTACTCATCTCCTCTGCTAACGCGCGGCCTCCGCTTCTGCCTCCGCTTCTGCTTCTGCTTCTCCCTCCCATCTCTGTCTCTCAAGGCGTGAAAGGTATTTTTCTTTTACTTTTTTGTTTATAGTTCTATCTCTGTCTCCTAATGTATGATATGGTTGTGGTGATGTGGGGTTTCTGGAAGAAAGGGATAGATCTTCTTTTGAAGAGATCTTGTGAAGGTTTTCTTCTTTGGGTCTTGGGGAAGATATAGATAGGGAAGGTCTTAGAAAGACACCATTTGGAGTTCCCAGGTCCTTTTTCCCTTTTTCCCTTTACTGGTTGTTCTGTCATGGCCGTGACCACCATCACGGCTAGGCCGTGATCGATTCTGCCTGTGAGGGTCTAGTTCGATTGGCATGTCACGGCCGTGATGGCCATCACGGCCAGGCCGTGACAGTTACGCCTTGGAGGTTACATTTCGTTGGTTATCATCACGGCCGTGACCACCATCACGGCTAGGCCGTGATCGATTCGATGTGAGGTCTGGTTCGCTTGGCATGTCACGGCCGTGATGGCCATCACGGCCAGGCCGTGATAGGTTCACGCTTTGGAGGTTGCTTCTTTGGTTGGTGCATCGCGGCCGTGACCACCATCACGCGGCAGGCCGTGATCGATTCTGCCTGTGAGGGTGCGGTACAACCGACATGTCACGGTAGTGATGGGCATCACGGGATGACCGTGACCAGTTCGACTTTTCCATTCTTTCTTTTAAGCTATACTCGATCCACAGCCGTGATGGCTTTCAAGTTTGGCATATTATGTGTTTACGTTGATATTTATAAGTTATGTTTATGTACGTTGATCGATATTTATAAGTTATGTTTGATATTTATCCCGACATACTAACAAGTTTTTTTTGTTTTGTGTTTAAACAGGTATACATGGCTGATCATGAGGATACACCTCCTTCATGCGGCGGGTCGAGACCCCGTCTACCGTAGAGAAAGGGTAGACGTGCCACACGGATGAGGCATTTGATCGCCAACCGTGGGTCAAATCGAGAGGATAAGAGTAGATTTTGATGATAACCTCAAACCTATTGGGCTAATGGAAGATCGGTTTACCGGTTTTGTGGCGACCCTTGCTAGGAACAGGCCTAGTATACTCATTGATAGGTGGAGAGATGTACCGGCGGACGAGAAGGAGCAGATATGGGAGAGTATTCTGGTATCTATACTTCTACGTCCTGTGTTTGTCTGTATCTACTTTATTTTTATCTTAATAATATCATACAGTAATTCGTTGATTCTTTTGGTCTTAATGTAGTTGACATTTGACATACCGGATACATACGCTATGAAGAAGCGTTTCTTTGAAGTATCTTTGGAGAGCGTTGGAGGGGTTTTAAGGCCGACCTGGGCAGATACTATGTATTCGGTCCAAAAAGTAAAAAGAACCCACTTGAGGTGTATCCGTTTCTTGACAAGGCGACGTGGGATCGCTTTGTTCAGAGCCGACGTGATCCCATCTTTCTGGTTAACTTATTTGATTTGTCTCTAAATTTATGTAATTGCATTAATTTCATTTACTTATGTAATTTAATTGTCTTTTATTTATAACAGGAGAAGAGGAAAAAGGGGCAGGAAAACCAAAGCAAGAATGTCTACCCCCATGTCATGTCTCGTGGGGGATATAAAAAGCTTGTTAAGAAAATGGTTGAAGAGGAAAAGAAAGCACGTCAGCAGACAGCATCTCAGGCGGATCCTAATGCTGAAAATCTTCCAGAGGTTGTTGATCCACCTCCACCCCCACGCCATCGTTCATGGAAGAGGGGCCGACAAAGAAAAACGGGACAATATACATCCGAGGAGGCCCGCCAAGTAGCTGAGAGGATTGTAAGTATAGTTTGTTGTAATTGTCATTTTAAGATTGTTACCGAATTGTAATGTGACCTGATATTTTTATGTGATAGGATGCCTTGGATGATCGGCTAACCCAAGGAACCTTTGTTCCTAGAGGACGCAATGATATCTTATCTACTGCCATCGGTAAACCAGACCACCCGGGCCGTGTCATTGGTGTTGGATGGGGAGTCGGCATTCGCCAATACCATGGTTCATCTTCACACCAATGCCACAGGGATTCGGTTGCAGATAGAGCACAACTAAAACAGGAGATTGCAGCTGAGCTTCGACAGGAGATGAACGAGCGGTTGCCCAGCGAGATGGCAATATTTACTTCTTTGTCCCAGCGAGATGACGGCCGGTGTCCAACCCTCTGTCCAACCCTCTGTCCATGTGAGCACTAAGGGCTCATGTGATCCTCCTCATCATCCCGAAAATGATGATGATGCTTTCCGCGATGATGATGATGATGATGATGATGGCGACCCGATAGGTGTGAGCTGTATGTTGATGATCATCATCATCATCGCCGCTTAGTGGCATTGGGTAGGGCATATAATAAGTTAGGTAATACCATACACCATCGGTTATTACCGGACGATCATCCGAGGGTGTCTGTTGAGATTATTCGAGATCTTGATGCTCGAGTCCCTGTGCCCACCGAGGAGGTTCAAACAGTGGGTCGGGCCCCGGTAACTTCATCTTCGGCCAAGAAGACTGGGTGCCTTTCTTGTTGCATCCGAGGTATTCGGTTAGTTGTGTTTTTCTATATTCATAGTTGAAATATATTTATTATTGTTTAAAGATAATGCTTTATTTGTATTTGTTATAGGATGTTGGAAATGATATTGTGCCTAAAAGTTCGGATCTAGGAAGACCGAGAGATGTCTGCTCCTGTCAAGGTATTCATTTGATCATTTAGTTCATAACGAATTAAATAACTTAATAATCCGTGATTACTAATATATATCTATGTTGGTTAGGGGATCGACAAAGGGCACCTGGCCATGGTGATGTTTTCAAAGATCTTGCTATACAGGTTGTCACCATGGAGGATGATGCAGCATTGGTAACGTTGGAACATGATGCCAGCCCTGGTGAACTGTATATACCAAAGAAAGAACTTATGGAGATGGCACTCAATAAAGAAATGGCCAGTTCTGCACACATATCGTTTTGGTGCACGTAAGTACATTTTATTTATAAGTTAAGTACGTAATTAATTTTTAAATACAATGATAATTAACATGTTTTTCCAATATATTAGGTATCTGCATCGTATGTTAGTCGATCAGGGTAACCTCGCCCTTTATGGGTTCATTGACCCCATGTTCATTCAGGGTGATGTTCTCGTAGCATCGGAAGACCCGGTCACTACCATACGTGATATACTTGCCCGAGACGATCATCAATTCTATCTTGCGCCTTATCTCAATAAGTAAGTACCGGTTATTAATTTAAGTATAACTATATATGACTTACAGTCACTAATTGTTCCGCAAATACAGCAAGCATTGGCAACTGTTGCTCTTGTACCCAAGAATGAACGTCGTGGTCTTCTTATGCTCATTGGGACATAAGCCGGCGAATGAACTGAAGACGATCATCGAAACGTAAGCGTTAAAATACTTTATAATCAGTAATGCAGTTGTTTTAATTATCTGAAATCTATTATATATACTTTAATTAATGTTTTTGTCATGATAGGTCTATTAATGCATCCCACATGCGGCGTGGTGAAAGGCGTACTCGGGCTATCAGATGGATTATTCCCAGCGTAAGATATTTATTAGTTCAAATGCATCAAATGCAGTGGGTACAATAATTGATTTCTATTTTATTTAATTCCTCATATTCTAATTGGGTTTCATTTGTACGTAGTCACGTATACAACGTGGGTCATGGGAATGTGGCTACTATGTGATGCGGTGGATGTTGGAAATTATCTCCTCCGGGATCACCGAAAGATGGAGTGAGGTAAATGTTAATTGACACAATTAGAAGTAATAGTATAGATTCGTTATATGTTTTATGTTAGTTTATTACTTAAAAGTAATAATCTTTTGTCCAATTAAACTTGCAGATATTCAACAATCCATCTCCATTGTCCAGTTTCGACATCAACATCATAAAGAGGCGTTGGGCAACTTTCTTTCTTGAAGTGTACCACCCATAGTTTGTATATATGTAGTTAGTTTAAAAACTTATCATATACTAGCTATAGTGTACGTACCTTTGATTGATGATATGTATTAGTGCTCGTGTCTGGTTCAATTTTTCTTCTCTCGTGTTTTGATGTAGCTTTGATAAAGTGTTGTTTTCATTTATAAGAAAATTGAATGAAGTATGTTTTGCTTTTGAATGATTGTGTCAAAACTGGTTTGGTGTTCTGTTGTTGTTTCTTGTTTGATCAGAGTCTACTGCTGGTTTGTTTATTGATCCGCATTAGTGAAACAGAATGATTGAAATGTAAATAACAGATTAAAAAAAAAAGAGATTTTACACATCGGTTCTCAGTAACCGATGTGTATATTTAACTTTCTACATCGGTTTTACATAAAACCGATGTGTAAATTTAACTTTACACATCGGTTCTATAGAAAACCGATGTAGAAGGTCAATTTTACACATCGGTTTTAGGAAAAACCGATGTAGAAAGTTAAATATACAACTGCTTATCAATTGCTAAATTAATTTTACACATCGGTTAGTTTTAAACCGATGTTTAAAATATACTTTACACATCGGTTTTAAAACCGATGTGTAAAGTGGCAATAAACCACATCGGTCGTTTCCACATCAGTTTCAAAACCGATGTGGAAAGCCAAAAATAACCGATGTGGAATCCCCTTTGTGCACTAGTGGAATCACATAATATTTGAATCCATAATTTATGATTTGATATCATAATTCAGAAACAATCCATGAATTCTCCTAATTTAATACGAATATGACATGAATCCAATATTCAACTTCAAGAATATCCATCTTCATTGAAACTTAAACCATAATAGTTCTTAAATTTGATGATTTTAACTTAAACATGTCAAGTTTAAGAACACAATCAATTACAACACAAAACATTTCTCAATGATTCAACATAAACTTGTGGCTCTGATACCACTTGTTGTGAAAACTTTATGGGAGAAATACTTAATGATGAAAACCATCATCCAAACAAGACAAGTCATGTTCAATCATCAAGAATAGAGAATGAAAGACAATAGCGGAAGTGTACCCGAATCCATGGAGAATATGATGGAGAAGTTGTGGTTCTTGATCTTCCAAGTCATGTATGCACGATTCCTCTTAAACCATAAAGAGCCTCTCCTTTCTAACGATGGGTGTTAGAAAAGAAAATGGGTTGCATATGACTTGGGGACCATAACCTTTTATAATGAGTCCATGCCTTTTCATGAAGAGTGATGTCCCTTCGAATTCGAACTCTTTCATGAAGAGTCATGACTATCCACACATTTCTTATCTCTAATTTTGCCCATCATAAAAATAGAAATAAGACCTTATGGTATCTACACAATAATTTTCATAACAATTATGTCCTTAGCCATAAACCTTACTTGAATTAGATCACTTTAATTTGACTAATTAAAAATAATGGCCCTAACACATTTAAACATTACAACTGTGACTCAAAAATTTCTAACACAAACATCTCGCTGGTCCAAATATCCCTCCGTATAACTCGGAGCCTTATCCTTATCTTTATCTAGTTATGATAACAATACGATCTTATCAGATAAGATCTCAATAACAGTCCAACTCAAACTGTTATACCAAAACATCTCTATAAATAGGGGACCAACCCCCTCACTTAGAACTACGTTTGCTTTGATTCCCATTTGGATACGCAGGAGCAGAATTCCGATTCTGTCAAGCTATTCCAAAAACACTCCCACAAGAGTTTCTACGGACGAGTATCTCTCACTTGAGATATTTGGACGGAACATTTGGCGCCGTCTGTAGGAGTCGAAGCAAAATTTTCCCATACCACAAACAATGGTGAGGACAAGGAGCGAGAACTGCAGGAGAGAGGGGCTGGAGAATGCCAACAATGGGGATAATGGAGAACGATCCATAAACCCAGCGATGACGACCGACAATCCCATTATTCAAGAACTTCTCGCACAAGTGGCGATGCTGAGAAGGGAGAATGAAGAGATTCGTCGGTAGAACAGCCGTCGTGAACGAGAACAAAGCAGAGAAAGATCTGCCTCTTCTCCTCATGAGAGGGAGCGCCAGACAGCTAAGAATGAAGGATCCAGAAACACGCGCAGAGAAGAAGGAATCCCACAACCCCGTGTTTCACATCATGTTGACCGAAGAGGCGAGGAGGAATTTCCTAGGCAGGCCCCTGAACTTTCACTTCAGGTAAATAGGCCTAATGAAAGGGTCGGCACGCGGAGGCCGAGACATCCCTTCACTGACGCCATCATGGAGGTTCCTCTACCAGCCAATTACAAACCAATAAACATTGACAGGTATGATGGCACCACAGACCCGGAGCGTCATTTAGATGCTTTCACTACTCAAATATATCTCTTTACCAATGATGATGCTGTCATGTGTAAAGTTTTCCCTACTACTCTAAAAGATGCTGCGTTAAGCTGGTATACCCAGCTACCGCCAACATCAATTGACTCCTTTGACACGTTTATGATTAGATTCAATGCTCAGTTTGCCACAGGCCGAGCTCATCAAAAAACCTCGGCCTCGTTGGTAAATTTGAAGCAAGAAAAAAACGAGTCTCTACGTGATTTTATGGCCAGTTTCAACAAAGAGACCGTCCTGATCCGGAATCTCAGTGCCGATGTTGCACTACATACTATCTTGATCGGATTACGGCCCGACCCTTTTGCCAGACACCTAGCTCGGAAGCCTCCATCCAGTATGGATGAGTTGAGGAGAAAAGCTGCTGGATTCATTAATATGGAGGAAATAGAAGAGTCTAAGAAAAGAGAAAGAACCGATGATTCTGATAGATGAGAAGGGAAAGAGAAGAGGATGGCTGGAGGTGACAAGCAGAAATTTAAAAATACATCTGAGCATTTACATAGGGGGCCAAAGTATGAGCACTATACCCCCCTCAACACCAATAGAGCTCGGGTATTTGAGGAAGCCTACAACGCAGAACTTTTATAGCTCCCCAACCGTGGCCACACGCTCGAGAATGATGATCGACAGAAGCATTGTCGGTACCATCGTAACTACGGGCATACCACCGAGGAGTGATGTGTCCTGCGTGACAAGATTGAAGAGTTAGTGCAAGCTGGTCATCTGAATAATTTCATTCAGAGAAGTCACAACAATGGCGAAGGGCGTGGCAGAGGTAGAAGGAGAGGAGGCGGCCAAAGCCCGGGAAGGGGTGGCGGTCGGCAAAATAATGAAAGAAGAGAAAATAGGGAGGAGCAAAGTGAAAGGAGGGAGGAGGATAATACTGTCCGAGGTGTAATAAACACTATTTCAGGGGGATTTGCGGGAGGAGGCACAACGAGTTCAGCTCGGAGAAAACACCTGCGGGCTATTTGGTCGTAGAACTCGATAGCTGGCAAACCCCCGAGGATTTCCCCATCGATTATTTTCTCCGATGAAGACTTCTTGGGTGTGGATCCTAATCAGGACGACCCAATGGTAATCACAGTGCAATTGGCCAACTTCTCGTTCAAGAGAACTCTCGTCTACCAGGGGAGCTCGGCTGATATCCTATATTATACAACATTTCAGAAGCTCGGGATCCCAGAAAAATCTATTCAGCCATACGACAGTAAACTCGTCGGCTTTGCCGGGAAACAGGTGGATACCTGAGGATACATAGACCTCCTAACTACTTTTGGAGATAGCAAAACGTCCAAAACTATTCTGGTCAGGTACGTGTTGGTTAATGCAGTAACATCGTACAATATCTTGATCGGAAGACCATCCTTGAACGAGTTGGGAGCCGTGGTCTCTACTCCCCACCTCACTATGAAGTTACCTTCCAACTCGGGAGACATAGTTGCTATCCGGGCTTATCAAAAAATGGTCAGACAATGCTATGCCGATAGTTTGCGTGTAAGCAAACTCAAACCTACACCTGTAGAAACACTAGACAGAGGAAAAGACAAGTCTGTAAATTCAGTTAGTTCTGTTGAACTAGACCCGAGGATTGACATGCAAGAACAACGGCCACAACCCATTGAGGAGTTGGAGAAGTTCCAGCTTGGATCACAGCCCGATCAGTGCACTAAGCTAGGCGGTCAACTTGAGCCAAATTTAAAAGAAAAAATAACGAAAGTACTCCGGAGCAACGCCGATTTGTTTGCCTGGACAACATCAGACATGCCGGGGATTGAACCCAATTTCTTATGCCACAAACTGGCAATCTGTCCTGAGGCAAAACCAGTAGCTCAGAGGAAAATGAGACTTGGTGAGGAAAGGAGAAAAGTGGTGGAAGAAGAAACAACAAAGTTGGTTAAAGCCAACTTTATTCGAGAAATAGAGTACACTACTTGGCTGGCCAACGTGGTTCTGGTTAAGAAAGCAAACGGCAAGTGGCGCATGTGCACCGATTATACAGACTTAAACAAAGCTTGTCCAAAGGACTCTTATCCTTTACCAAGTATTGACAGGTTAGTGGATGGTGCTTCCGGGTACAGAATTTTGAGCTTCTTGGATGCATACTCGGGGTACAATCAGATACGAATGTATTCCCCAGACGAAGAGAAAACGGCTTTTATAACCGAAGACTCAAACTATTGTTACTGGGTGATGCCATTCGGATTGAAAAATGCTGGAGCAACCTATCAAAGGCTCATGGACAAAGTGTTTGAAAAACAGATCGGGAGGAATATGGAGGTTTATGTGGATGATATGGTCGTAAAATCCGATGACCACAACAACCACCCGAGGGATTTGGAGGAAATTTTTCAACAGATAAGAAAGTACAATATGAGACTGAATCCAGAAAAGTGTGTTTTTGGTGTCCCAGGTGAAAAATTCCTCGGTTTTATGTTGACACACCGGGGAATCGAGGCCAATCCGGACAAATGCCGAGCGGTGACTGAGATGTGAAGCCCACAAAATGTTAAATAAGTGCAGCGAATTGCAGGGCGACTGGCATCATTATCTTGATTTCTCCCCAGATCTGCAGAGAAGGCTCGACCTTTCTTTAAGTTATTGAAGAAACCTCAAACTTTCACGTGGACTGAGGAATGCGAGAAGACCTTTCTTGAATTTAAGACCTTTTTGTCTTCACCGCCAATATTAACTCGACCTATTCCGGGGAAATAGTTGTATTTGTACTTGTCGGCCACCGAGTACGCCATCAGTGCAGTCATTGTTCAAGAAGTAGAGAAAATGCAAATGTCGGTGTATTTTATCTGCAGAATTCTCCATGACACCGAAACCTGGTATCAAGTCATATAAAAGCTAGTTTTAGCCCTTGTAACTGCAGCTCGACGATTGTGTCCATATTTCCAGAGTCACCAGGTGATTGTCAAAACTGATCACCCTATTAAGCAAATTCTCAAAAAGCCTGAATTGGCAGGCCGCATGATTGCTTGGTCGGTGGAATTATCCGAGTTTGGCCTCAAGTACGAGATGAGAGGTCCCCTGAAAGCTCAATGTATCTCTGAATTCGTAGCCGAGCTCAATCCGCTGCCGATAACCGAAGATTTATGGTGGAATTTATATGTGGATGGATCCTCGAATGTCAAAGGCAGTGGAGCTAGGATAATACTGGAAGGTCCGGGAGAGCTAATCCTAGAGCAATCATTAAAGTTTGAGTTCAAAACCTCAAACAACCAAGCTGAATACGAAGCCTTGATAGCAGGGTTAATGCTGGCTAGGGAAATGGGAGCAAAAGCTGTTAGATGCCGAAGTGATTCACAGCTAGTCACAGGACAAATCTCTGGAGAATACCAAACAAAAGAGCCCCAACTTACCAAGTATTTATGTAAAGTAAATCAGTTAATTTCCAACTTTGAGAAATTTACTATTGAACACATTCCCAGAGAAGAAAATACTCGGGCCGATCTACTGTCAAAATTGGCCAGCACGAAGAGGCCAGGCCAGCATAGGACAGTTATTCAGGAAACTCTCAATGAACCGAGTATTATGCTTGGAGAGGTGATGGCTAACGAACCAGTTGACCGAGAATGGATGACACCCATATGGGAATATTTATCCTCAGATACTCTGCCCCCAGATCACGCCGAGGCCAGAAAGATCAGGCTCAGAGCAAGTCATTTTGCTATTATTTCCGGAGAATTGTATAAAAGAGGATTCTCGGTACCGATGTTAAAGTGTCTGACCAAAGCCCAGTCAAAATATGTAATGGAAGAGGTTCATAGAGGAATCTGTGGTTTTCACTAGATCAATGGCCTCCAAGGTAGTCCTAGCAGGGTACTATTGGCCTGCCATCCGAGTAGATTGCATCGAGTGGACGAAACAATGTGATGAATGTCAAAGATTTGTCAATGTAAGTCGTACCCCGCCCGAAGAACTTCACACATCAAACTCGCCTTGGCCCTTTGCTATATGGGGGATGGATATACTTGGACCATTCCCCATAGCCAAAGGTCAAGTCAAATTTCTCTTGGTAGCGGTGGACTACTTTACAAAATGGATTGAAGCAGAACCTTTGGCGAAAATTACTGCCGAGAAGGTACAAAAGTTTGTGTGGAAAAACCTCATCTGCAGGCACGAAATTCCCTTCGCAATTGTCACCGATAGTGGAAGGCAGTTTATAGATAAGACATTGCGAGAATTCTATGTCAATCTCGGTGTTAAACACCACGTCACATCGGTGGAACATCCCCAAACCAATGGGCAAGCCGAGGCAGCCAACAAAGTCATTCTCGGCGAGCTGGAGAAGAGAGTGGGAAAAGCCAAAGGAGCTTGGGCAGAAGAGTTGCCGAGTATTCTTTGGGCCTACCACTGCACGCCACAATCCACTACTCAAGAAACACCCTTCAGGCTGACATACGGAACAGACGCCATGATCCCAGTTGAGGTTAGTGAGCCGTCTTTTCGGCGAATGCAACATGAGCAGAATGAGAATGAAAGCAACTTAAGGGTCAAACTTGACCTGGTCGAGGAGATCAGAGAGGAGGCTAAAATCAGAGAGGAAGCCTGCAAACGAAGAGTTGCTCGGAGGTATAATTCAAAGCTAAAACCGAGAAGTTTCGTGTACGGGGACTTGGTGCTAAGAATGGAAGGAGAAGCAAGAAGAGATCATACGAAAGGCAAGCTAGCAGCGAATTGGGGAGGACCATTCCGAGTAGTAGAAAGCTTGGGAAACGGAGCATACAGATTAGAAGAATTGATAGGGAAACCTATCCCGAGAACTTGGAATGCTTCCCATTTGAAATTTTACTACAGTTGATGTATATAGTCTGGTGATGTACTATTTTTCCTAGCTCGGTATTTTTTTCCCAAAAAAGGGTTTTGACCGAGAAGGTTTTAATGAGGCTCACCGCATACTTTTTTATCCAATAAAGAATTTATTATGAACATTGGTCCATTTTCTTATTCTGCCGATGTGTTTACTATTATTTTGCGATTATTTCAATTGTTAAGGCCAAGTTTGAGCCTGAAAGGCCGAGTTCGAGCCATTTAAATTGCTAAGGCCAAGTTTGAGCCTAAAGGCCGAGTTCGAGCCATTTAAATTGGTAAGGCCAAGTTTGAGCCTAAAAGGCCGAGTTCGAGCCATTTAAATTGTTAAGGCCAAGTTTGAGCCTGAAAGGCCGAGTTTGAGCCATTTAAATTGTTAAGGCCAAGTTTGAGCCTAAAGGCCGAGTACGAGCCATTACATTGTTAAGGCCAAGTTTGAGCCTAAAAGGCCGAGTTCGAGCCATTTAAATTGTTAAGGTCAAGTTTGAGCCTGAAAGGCCGAGTTCGAGCCATTTAAATTGTTAAGGCCAAGTTTGAGCCTAAAGGCCGAGTACAAGCCATTAAATTATTAAGGCCGAGTTCGAGCCTAAAGGCCCAGTTCGAGCCTTGAAATTGTTAAGAGAAATTAAATACGAGCATCAATTAAAAAAGAACAAAGTTCGAATCTAAAGGCCAAATATGAGCCATGATTTTATTAAGGAAACCGAGTACAGTGCTGAAATTGAAAATAAGGCCGAGCCGACCTCAAAATCCTCGGAATTGGAGCAATACCAAGTGGCCAGAACAATATGGGCCTAGGAGTAGGAACCCAGGTATTGCTAGTAGTCCCCCCACTCGGATGCCCCGATGGACGAAGTAATCACTTCCCCCCTGAGAAAGCTGGATGGTGAGGCACTCGGCCAGCTTCAGGAGAAGATGGGTGTTACCCCTTTCACCACTCCCGGAAACTGCTATTCTCCCAGCTAACATCCTTTTTAGAAAGAGATTACATCACGAAAGAGATTATGGATCCCATCTCCCAATTACACCCTTTTTGGCAACTTTAAAGCTCGAAAAAGATGTTAACTGGGAGAGAGGAACGTAAACCCCTAGCAATATTATGAAAGGAATTACTCGGGTCAAAAGAGAACGAACTTTGCTGGTCGAAAAGATGAAGAATGAAGAAGTGAAGCAAACAAACAGCCCTATTTATAAGGGGGAAAAGGTGTTGGAAAGGGGAAATATGCAGTGGGAAAAGGTTTATTGAAAAAATAAACCTCGAAACTCAGCAAAAAGCAGTAATTGCATGAACCCACTGGGATTTCCAAGGCACATAACGTGTGAACACACATATAAAACGTGAATCATGCATTTCACATTTGACAACAACTATTCGTTTTAGATACGAATAACAAAATATCTCGGCCTTAGTCGAAGTCTCGTTCAAACAGCCGAGCAAGCAATACAAACAACATCGGAATATAGAAATACTCCGGTCTCACTCAAAGTATTCGAAGAGTAGCTCGGCCGAACAAATGCCATAAAAGTAAGAGGAAGTCATCAAAATGCTGGAAGAGTTTTTCATTAGATTAACAAGGATTACAAGGGGAAAACCCATTACAAGGGTATGAAAAACAAAAATACAGTCACTCATCCCTATGATTATCTTCGGCGTCGATGTGATCCTCGGGAGAATCTTCCCCCCTTCCACCTCTTCTTCCTCTTCGGGAATGATGGGAACAAGTTCCCCATTTTGCACCTCTTTGTGTACATCGGCACCCGAGATATCAACCCCCGGAGTGAGAATTTGCACTTGAGTGATGGCCTTTACGAAACCTGCCCGACGCTCCTCAAGGATGCAATCGGTGGCCTATTTCAAATCCTCCTGAATCTCCAGCTTGGCCTTAGTCTCGGCATTCAAGTCGGCTTTAAGTTGTTCAATTACAACTCGAGCCTCCTTGAGCTCCTCTTCAGCACGAGCTTTATCCTCCTCAGCTAATTTTGCTTGAGAGTTCAACTCGGAGTTCCGACCATTAAGCTCGGCAATGGTAGTACTCAGGAGATTATTGGCTTGGGCCAGCTCATCGCGCTCCGTGGAAATCCGGGCAAAATCCTCCTTCAGCTTCTCAATCGAAGCAAACTCAGCCTCCAAGTCCTGAGACTTTCTCTTAGTCTCTGTCAATTCTCGGCTACAGAAATGGGCCAGAGCAGCAGCTCGGAGACAGTAGACTGAGAGGGCCTCCATACTAGACCGAGCCCCATGCTGCTTAATCAAGCGGAGATCGGCAGGCTTCAGGAAATTCGAGTCAAAAGAAGGGAAGGGGTTGAAGTCTTCGCCCCAGAGAGACGAGGTTCCTGCTTTCAAAGAAGTGTTCTACCACCTCACGTCGGCAGAAGGAGGAAGTTGCTCCTCTTGTTTCTTAGCACCCGTCTCATGCGTAGTAGGACGTTTGGGACTCGGGCGAGGAGGGGAAGAATCTTCGGCATCAATTGCTATTTCCACCCTTTTCCTTTTGTGAGGGGCGGATGATGAAGCCCCCTTAGCAGTGGCCTTAGCAGCGGACGAAGGAATTCTTTTCTTTTACTTCTCGGTCGCTGAGGGACCCTCCTTCGCGATAGATTTCAAAAGCTTAGAGAAGTCGAATTTCCCTATGATAATTGCCGAAAAGAAAAGCTGTTAGTACGGGAACACATACAAAAAAGATTTAAAAACTAAAATGCCGAACACTTACTTTTAAAGTCAGCTCTCGGAGTGGATGAAAAAGGGAGTTTCAGAAGATGTCCACAATGGAGAGGCCGAGGAAGTTTTTCTAAGATATCTATATCCCGTTTATCCTCGGCAGGAAGGGATTCGTATTCAAAACCAACAAATTTGGTAGGGTATGATTGCCAGTACAAAGGAAACCTGGCACATCCGTCTTCATCAAAAAATAAGGAAAGGTGAGAGCCCGAGGGGCGAACTCAGAAGAAGACGACCCGGAGGAGGACGATCTTACCTGACCGACGTTTAGTTCCTGTGAAGGAACAGAAGAAGTGGAAGGAGAACCCCCAATGAGGGAGACCTCGCGCTCCACCAGAGGTGAAGTGTTCGACTCAGTGGACTCGGATGAACTCATGACCGGAACCCAGAAATAAACTTAGAAATATGATAGAAGGGAGAAGGCTGGGCATACCTGGAGAGCGAAAGGCAGAAAAACGATTGCAGAAACTTGAAAGACAGAGATGAAGAGCGGAGGAAGGTAGTGGGCAAGGGGGAATAAGGTGGAGTTAGAGGAGATATTTATAACTGCTACGGTTGATGATGAGATATGATCAACGGTCCGCATTCCTTCAAATAAAAAAGGAAAAGGGGCGCGACTTTTAATTTTCCCCTCATTAAATGAGTGCGGAACTCTAAGGTTACTCACCCATAACGTGCAACAGAAGATTGAAGGGAAATGATAACCTTCTCTGACAATGGGGGAGAAGGAAGGGTCAGTTGAAATGACAGTTTGGATTACGGAAGGAGGAAAGTCCACGTGGCCGAAGCATAAGCTCGGTTTAATACTTGTCAGCTCTTTCGCTTATTTAAGCTCAGAGCTCGGGGGGCTTGTGTACTGGCCGAAAAGATAAGGCCGAGGACTTGTTAATAAACTGACTAACCGAGCTTACTCTTATAAATAGGCCTTGACCCGAACTCCTCCAAAGCCGAGGACTCGTTAATACACTTATCAGCCGAGAATAAATACTCGGACCTATCCCATAATAGACCACGGATGAAGACACCTCGGTCCCGTGCAATCCAATCACAACTGACTGAGTCAAACATCTCGCTGGTCCAAATATCCCTCCGTATAACTCGGAGCCTTATCCTTATCTTTATCTGGTTATGATAACAATACGATCTTATCAGATAAGATCTCAATAACAGTCCAACTCAAAATGTTATACCAAAACATCTCTATAAATAGGGGACCAACCCCCTCACTTAGAACTACGTTTGCTTTGATTCTCATTTGGATACGTAGGAGCAGAATTCCGATTCTGTCAAGCTATTCCAAAAACACTTCCACAAAAGTTTCTCCGGACGAGTATCTCTCACTTGAGATATTTGGACGGAACAAAATATATATATATATATATATATATATATATATATATATATATATATGTTCAACCTTTTGGAAATGACTTCTTGAGGATGTTCCTCAGTCAAATGTTAAGACTTAAGAATGGTCTCCCTCATTCGCATAAGAGATGTAGGTAAATGGATGCTTCGTAAGTTCATTTTTAGCAGTGATGAAATTTATATAAAATTGAGCAATGCTGTTCCTTAAGGAATTAATCATATAATCTAAAGTTAACTAAGATTACACTTAAAAAATAAATTGCTTGCAGGATTAACCCATTCCAACTGCCTTTGGCTTTGTTTGTAAGTTTGGAGGTGAGGGAAAGGGAGGGGATCAAAGAAGGAGGAAAGTGGAGGGAGGGAAGGGAAATGAGAGTATTATCCCCCCTTATTTGTGAGTGGATATATTGTATGAGGGGAAGTAAATAGAAGGTTTATAGTAAATTTTTACCATCTTATCCTTATTTTAGGAAACTAACATAAGTAATATTTTTAAAATAATATTAATATTAATGCAAAAAAAAATGTAAATTAGTAAAGAATGGAAGGATAAGTTAGTAATTTAATTATTTCACCAAAAAAACCTCAAATTGGGGTAAACCAAAAAATTGAGCTGTGGAGGAGTTTGGGGGTTTTCTAAAATCTTTAGAAACTTTCCCTGCAATTTTTTAAACTCACAAACAAGGGAGAGACTCTAACAAACCCTCTCTTTTCTTTACTTCCACTCCTAAATAAGACTCACAAACAAAACGTTGGGATTGATCCTCATTTGATTGCAGGAACAAGAGAGTTATGTAGGCTCTCGCAAAAATTGCTTTCCTATTTAAGAATTTGACTCGCATCATTCATCATACATCTATATTCTTAATATAGGTGAACCCATTTTTCACTATTCATAACAGGTCTACTCAGGAGCTGACACGTGGCGTTACCATAGCACTACGGCATTTTTTTTAATTTAAATTCTGTCTTTCTTTTTTTAAAAAAAAGAATTACTTAAAATATTATTTTAATTAAAAAAATTATAAAAAAAATTAAGATTTTTTTTAAATAAATTTGTTTTACATTTTTATTATTAAAAAAATAATAGCACAACTGTAGCGTTTTTATTTTTATTTTTTTAAAACTAAAACTTTGTCTTTCTTTTTAAAAGAAAATTAAAAAATTTAATTTAAGAAATTTTTATATTTATTTATTTAAAATAAATTTTTTTACATTTTTATTAAAAAAAATTCTTTTGACTTTTTTTAATTGAAAACAATATTGTTTTAACTGAAACTTTTTTAATTAACAAAAAAAAATCTACTAATTTTTTTTAGAATTTTTAAAAAAATAATATTTTTTAATTAAGTTTTTTTTTAAAAAAAAGCTTTTAAATTAATAAATATTTATTTTAAATTAATAAGTATTAGATATTTTGTTTAAAACAAATGGTAGCTTGATTTTAAAATATTTTTTTAATTAAAAAAATAATAGCACAACTGTAGTGTTTTTTTTTAACTTGAAATTTGTCTTTATTTTTAAAATAAAAAAAATTTATTCAAAATATTTTTGTAAGTAAATTTTTTTTTCATTTAAAAAAAATTCCGAATTTTTTTTAATATATTTTTTTTACATTTTTATTAAACAAATTTTTTCTTTTAAATTAACAAAAACATTTTTTAATAAATTTTTAAAAATAATACATTTTTTAATTAAGATTTTTTGAAAAAAAATATTAAATAACTTTTATATTAAAAATTATTTATTTTAAATTGTTAAATATTAGATATTTTGTTTAAAACAAATGGTAGCTTGATTTTAAAATAATTTTTTAATTAACAAAATTTTGTATTTAAAAAAATTTCTGATTTTTTATTTTTATTTGACAAAAAATTTCTTTTTTTAAAAAAAAATAATATAAAAAATTTCCATAAGAAAAAATTTAAAAAAAAATGTCGAAAATTGTTTTTAAAAAAAACTTATTTTAACAAATTTATTTTGTTAAGAAAATAATTTTTAAATAAAAAAAATTTTACAGATTGATGTTTTATTCAAAATATTGTTTTAATCACAAAAAAAATTATTTAAAAAAATCCGAATTTATTTTTTAAATAATACTTTTTCTAATTAAGTTTTTTGAAAAAAAAATTAATAATACAACTTTTAAATTACATAATATTTATTTTAAATTGTTAAATATTAGATATTTTGTTTAAAACAAATGGTAGTTTGATTTTAAAATATTTTTGTATTTTAAAAAAATTCCGATATTTTTTAAAAATATTTCTTTTTATTTGACAAAAAAATTGTTTTTTTAAAAAAATACTTTTTTATTTAAAAGATTTCAATTAGAAAAAAAATTATTTAAAACAAATTTGTTTTTAAAAAAACTTTTTTATTTTTAAAAAAATAAATTTTATATTTTTTTAATAAATTTTTTTAGCATTTTTTTAGATTAATTTAAAAAAAAAACATTTTTTATTAAAAAAACTTTTAAATTAAAAATATATTTATTTTAAATTGTTAAATATTAGATATTTTGTTTAAAACAAATGGTAGCATGATTTTTCGTGGAAGAATAAACGGGCAGCATGTGTCACCGATGGGGTCCACATATATTTTATTCATATGACATTTCCTTAAAATATAAATATTTAATTATTTTAATTATTGTGTTATTCATACTAGAGTATTTTCTTAAATTTGTATTCTAGCATGATTTTATTGTGAACGAATAAACGAGCGGCATATGTCACTGACTTATGAAAAATAAAAACATTGTGCACGCCTCATGGATTTTTTTTTTCATTTTCTTTACATTTGATTCGTAATATTTATTGCTTTTACAATAGCTTTATGATACTTAAATTGAACATAACAATCCAAGATTATAACTTACCCTAAATAACAGGATTATACTATACAGATTTAAATTACTTGTGAATGTCAAACTATGATTTTTTTTCAATCAATGTTTCTTCTATTGTTGTTGTTATAGAAATGTTCGATACAATAATATATAATGTCATAGAAGTGTGTATTCTTTTCATAAACATAAAAGATTAACATATTGTATATCATGAACTCATATCTGTAATGGAAAGTCAAGCTTTTATAAAACCTACTAAAAATTTTATCATATAAATTTGTCATATAGCATGTTCTTGATTAATTATTGAATATACAAATCCAACTATTGCACACAATAGTATTATTATATATTTAGAAAAATAGTACATTTAATATTGTTCATGTTGAATTTATTTATAATAAACTATTACGAAAATAATCGTCTAACGGATGCCCGTCCGTCTCGCACGGGCAAACAACGCTAGTTTATTTTCATTGGCCAACAACTATCTGCAACTGCACTGTTTAATTGATAGATGAATGAATTTCGCAGCATTTGATAGTTTTTTAAATCAATTTTTAAAATATATTCGTGTTGCTTTTCAAGAGAAAGTCTTGAATATGTACAAATCTAGTGTTAGAGTAGGAAAGAAATTCATCTGGTTATTCAAGAAGCCTATCACTTTCACTTGTGTATGCAGACATTATTCTGGATATCAAGCGACTTCTTGCTTTGCATTGGGATGTGCATTTTTGTCATTTTCTCCACGAAGGGAATGTTTGTGCGGATTATATGGCTAAACTTGGTGCTCAATAAGATTGTTCTTTTCATGTTTGGTCATCTCCTCCTTCTGGTCTTCAACCGCTGTTGCTTGCTGATTCTTTGGGTGTTTCTTACCCTCGTGGCTAGTTTATAGTTTTTCTTTCTTGTTTTTTTTTGGCTATTCTTCTCCGATGTACCAAAAAAAGAGTTGGAAAGAAATATTTTTGATAATAAAATGGATTTTTTTTATACTAATGGAAATTAATTAGAATTAAACCATTGTCAAAGTACAAGAACTCTTCAAATCATCCTGTATAAGGAGATTAAGATATGGGTCAAGACTGTCAACTAAGGGCAGATAATAAGGCCCAAAATGACCTTTGGAAGCTAAAACATTTGCACATTTATTTGCAGATCTGAGGATGTGAGATAAATCAATCTGTCAATCCCTCTTTCTCATTTGAGCTTTGATTTCATCCACAAGTGACTGAAGGGCAAGGTTGGGGACGAAACCTTTGAGGATGATATCCACAAAAGCTTTGGAATCCATTTCTACCTTAACCTTTCTAAATCCCAACGATCTCGCCAAGCTCAGTCCCGAATAGAGACCCCACATCTCAGCCCGTATAATATTGATAGATGCCACCTTGCAACTGAACCCTTTCAAGAATGCTCCATCCTCATTTCTTAAAATACCTCCACAGGCGCTGCTATGGCTCTTGGGGTTGTGGGAGCCATCGATGTTCATTTTAACAAAGCCCTGTGGCGGCTTTGTCCATGAAGCTGGAGCGTTCTGACCTATGCCATTGCTACACGAATTCACTACAAAAAAAAAAAAAAAAAAAAAAAAAGGTTGTTTAGCGACCGAAAATAGTGACCGAATTTTTCGGTTGCTTTTTGCGACCGAACTGGCGACCGATTGTAGGATCTACATGAAGTAGTGATTAGAGATAATACTGCAACCGAAATAGCGACCGAAATAGAGCGTAGCAGGGTTATCGGTCGCTATTTCCGTCGCTAAATAAAGGAACTTAAAAGTTAGTAATTTTAATCCTTATTAGCGACCGAATTAAATGCAACTGTTGAAAGTCAGAATTTTATGTATTCTTAGCGACCGAAATAGCGACCGAATTAAATGCAACGGTTAAATTTTATTTACATTTGCGACCGATCTTAATTCTGGCCGCTAACAACAGCAAAAAAATTAAAATCGCGCGTGTTAGCAACCGATTAAGTACTCCGTCGCTAAATTTATGAATTCAAATTTCAAATTAACTCATCTCGCGACCGAATTTAGCGACCATTTTTTTTTTAAGTGATTGGCGACCGATTTAGCGACCGATTATTTCGGTCGCCAAATTAGAAATCCATAAAATCGTGAAATCTTTCCCTTCTTCCTCATTTCTGCCATCTCTTCCTTCCCACCCATATTCGATCTTCTCCCCTCGCGTCGGAGCCGCCACCACGCGGTGCGGTGCGCACCGCCACCACCGCCGTCTCGGTAAGCCTCCGTCCTCCTCCTCCTCTTCTTCCATCTCTTCCCTCTTCCTCTCTCTCTCTTCCTTTCACCTCTTCCCCGCTCTCTGTTTTTAATCCCCCCCTGCTTTTCGTGCCGCCATACTCAGGCTACCAACACGTCACGCAGCCTCTCCCGGTCACCATGTACGCGCAGAGCTCCTCCTACCCCTCTTCTCTCCTCATTTTGTGCATTCCCCGCCCGCCTTGAGGTAACCATGCATGGACTCTCTATGTATCATTTTTTATTTTGCTTCATTGTTTCATTGCTTGCTTTATTGCTTACTACTGAGAAGAGCTACTTGTGTATTTCATGTGAGTTGTGAATTGTGATATAGGTGACTGTGATTGAGTAGAACACCTTTTCATTGTTTCTAATGTAAGTTGTGATTAATCTTGATGTAAATTCCTATTTAAACATTCTTGTGGTTTTCAATTTTCATTCATATATTTATATCATGTAATGAATATTAAGATACATATAATAGATGTCATTATATGAGATGTGAGATTTGTTTAAAATAAGAAACCAAGTATATGATAATGATTGCTTGTAGAAAGTAAGATTAATTGTGTGGAGAGCAATTAGTTTTGCTTTGAGTGCAATCAGGTTTTGGTTTTAATCCATTTTATGTTGATTATAGAATGGACCGTTAAGTGTAATGATGTATCGGGTTAGAACACTTCTTGTACTCTTATTTACACGACTTGCTTGTTTATAAAAAAATTATGGTGGTTAGTGGTTACTTGTCAAGTTTAATTCTTATGGGTTATAAATACTTGTTTGGGGGAATTGGTAAAGATATATGAAGGGGTGACATTAATTGAGATGTGTTGTAGAGATGTAGAGATAATGGCAAGAAATTGTGGATAAAAGAGATTGAGACTGATATTACATACATTAATTTGTAATTAATCTTGTTAATAGATTCATATCTTATATTTAATACTGAGATTTGTGGAAGATATGTTTTGATATGAGATATGTGAGATTTGTTTGAAATAGAAAATTAAGAATATGATACGGGTTGCTTAAAAGAAGGTAAAATTACAGGGAGAGCAAAGAGTTTTGACAGGAGAGTAAGTGTGGCTACTTTGCCAATTACGTTTTTTTTTTTGTTGGATTTGTCAAGTAAAGTTTTGTGATTTATAAATTTTAATATTTGTATTGGGAAATTGGTAGAGTGAGAATGAGTGTGAAGATCAAGGTTTTAAATTGTGGACTGCATCACGTGATGCAGCCGCAACATCTCGATTGCGGTGGTCACTGAAATCGCATTGGACCGTGATTGCGGACTGCATCGACCACAATATGACCGCGATGATCATTTGTTTTCATGTGTCATTATTTAATCACTCCTATTAGGATTAAGAAGCTCTCGTTGAGAAAGCACGAGAAATCTGTTTTTGTAACTTTTTTTTGAATGCATCGAAATATCAAAAGTCAAGACTGTGAGATTAGAATTGATGTTTACTTGAGCCACAGAATGCCATTGCTGCCTGTGAGACTGCGAAACATAAACAGGTTTTGATTTTTTGTTGATTATTGACGTACCAATTTAACGGGAAAATTTAATCTGAGAACCCTTCTGGTTTGCTTCTTGTTGAATTAGCTGTGAAATTACCTTCCATTTCAGCATCTTAGTCTTTGATTTAGATTCAGTTCTGCTTTGTGAAATGCATCTAAATTGGTTAGTGAGGATGTGTGCTATGGATTTTCAATTTGTTTTGTGCTAGGTGTCTACAATTTCAAACATGGATAGTTCATGGCTATAGTTCAAACAAATGACCAATACCGAGGCAGTTGTTTGAAGACCAATTTAGTTTAACATGTCCAGTAACAAGATTGTCCCTGTGTTAATGATTTGTTTTCTATTAAATATGGAACTTGTAATTTCTGGTCTGTTTATCTTTCCATATCTTGGCTGAATTTATGTCTTTGAATATCTCACAATAGTATGATCTATAGCCTCTGTGATGCATTTGTTTACTTGAATAATTTCATATCGTATTGTACGTGTATGCATTCTCGATTGTATTGTATTTTGATTCGTTTGGAATCCATGAATTTGTTGGTTCTTGTCCGAATCTGTTTCAAAAATTTCAAAAGAGGGTTTTAGGGATTTCAAGTTCTTGTTCACTTCTTTGTAAACAAAAAAATATTCTTTGTTGGAGTATGAAATGATCTAAAAACATTATTGTAGCCTTGTAATTCCAAGAGAGCTTTTCACTCATTTTGAATCGGATTCATTTGGTAATTCTACTTATCTCTTTTCTGTTTGATGATGTAAATTTATTGAAGGCTGGTACTTATATCTGAGCATGTTCATACATTTGGATTGCTATGAAGAATAGTTTATTCTCTTTAAAATAAAAATCTTTCAATAACAATGAATCACTGTAATTAGAATAATTTGATATGTATTTATTGATAACTTGTTTGGAAATGATTATGGAATCATATTTGTATATATTTACATTATAAGCATTGGAATGAATTGATAAAGTGTTATTAGTTCGTAAATGGCATGACTTTGTTGTTGTTAATATTCATTTACTAATTTAAAGTCCATGAGCTTAATTAGAAAGTCTCTTCTTGAAGCCAACAAAAGCGAGTCTCTTAATTAGATAATGAAGGATTAAGTATAGGGTTAGATAAAATGAAGGACTAGGCACAGTTTGCCAGACACATGCATGACGTGCCGTCATCATTAAAACATTATTCACATTAGAAAGCAGCTTTGTACACAATATTATGAAAACAACTCTGGTTTTTTACTAATTTGTTTCATTAGGAAATGGAGCTTTCCAGAAATAGTTGTTGATGACCATCCTTACTAGGTTATCTAGGCACTTCCGGTAGGAAAAGTCCTCTCTATGACCATCCTTCAAAACGACGTAAAAGCATCTGCTTTCCTGAAAACTACTATGTTTGCTAATATGTAAAGTTGCATGTGATTTTAACATGATAGTATGCTACATGGATCTTTCCATCTTTTCTTATTATCACTTGATGAAGTTTAGACATATGACTTGTTTTCCTTATCGTTTTATCAGAAAATGGACCCGACTAAATGTTTTGAGACAGCCATCCCATATAGACCAGGTACAGTATCTCATCAACTTAAGAATAACGATCGGATTCACGTAATGATGGTTAAGGCATAAACTAATCATTTACTAAATTGTTCTTGTGTATTTGCAGGATTTGATTTCAATCCCGCGATCATTCTACCGTCGTTGGGGACAACAAATACCGCGTGTTGTGACTATTGAAGACAAAAGCGGAAATCTGTTCAATGGGAATATAGTAATCCATGAGGATCGCCCATATTTTGCAAATGAGATACAAATGGTATCGGGGAGTTGTATTTGTTGTCCATTGGTGCATTGGCAAAGTTTAAGTACCTTGGGGGTTCTTGTTTCTACATGTTCATCCCTTTGGAAGATTGATGAGTTTTGATATTTTGATTAGTACTTATTGATTGTGGTGTATTTTTATGTTTTGATCGTTAATTAGTACTTATTAAACTTTTTTTTATAAACCATTATTAAACTTGCGTTAATTAATGTATATGTTTTCTTGATCATATTGACTGTGGTGTTTTGGATCGTTAGTACATCATATTTATGTTTTCTATTTATTTAAAAAAAATATTGGTGTATTTTGTTTATATCAGAAATTAAAAATCAATGGGGTAATAGTTGAAAAACTATATTTGGTCGGCAGGATCGTTACAGGAAAAAAAATCAAAATTTTGCAACCGAAATAGCGACCGAATATCGGTCCCCAAATTAGGCGAGCTGGGTATGCGACCAACTATACGGCGACCGAAATATATACTTTTGCAACCGAAAAATCGGTCGCAGATTTGCGACCGAAATATAAGTTCGGTCGCTAAACATTTAGCTACCAGGGTTTCTGCTACCCCCTTAATTGATCGCTAATTTCGGCCGGCTATCGTATAGCGACCGAATTATCATGTTTAGCGACCGAAATCTTCGGTCGCTAAATAGGTTTTTTTTTGTAGTGATTATCAATGAAATGGACCTCTGAACTGACAAAGTCCCACAAATCTTCCCCCATAGATGAAGCCTGAGAGAAGACCAAAGTATTTCTGTCCCTCCAAAGAGCCCAAATAGCCACACCAAAGAGGATTGGTCACTTCCAGACCAACGTTTTCGGTAGAGAGGTTCCAGTCAAGCCAAGCATGTTCTCCCAAGCTGAAGAATTTACTCCAGACCCTCTGATTGGTGTGCTTAGTCCAGAATTGGTGAACCTCATCACAATCTCTCAAGATGTGCATCACTATTTCCGGAGCAGCATGACATCTCAGACAGGTATCGTCAAAGGCCATGCCTCTTCTTGTTGGGCTTGCATCTTGTTAATTCTCCAACACTACATACATAGATTTAAGAGAGAATTTCCCGTCACTTGCTGCCATCCAGGAAGGGAAATCGGATTGCCCTGGGCAAGGAGGTCTCATGTTTACTATCGCAGCACAAACCTCATCAGGTAACATCCTTTCTAGATCTCCTGTATTCCAAGTATTTTGATGACAATAGGGAGACTGGAAAGTCTGATTCGCCCTAAGGAATCGCAGAGGGATATTGAGCCTCGAGACTCCCAATGCCAGGAATCCAGTAGTCACGCCAGAATCTAGTATTATTATCATTTCCTATAACCCATATTGTATTCTTTTCAATAGTATCCCAAGAATTCACCATGACTCTTCACACACTAGAAGCATTGTTTTTGGAGCAAACCTTAGGCATTCCATAGGAACCACAGTGATAATTAGATTTCATAATCTTCACCCACAATTTTTCAGGGTTGTTAATCAAGTGCCACCCAAGCTTTGCCATATAAGCCTTGTTGAGTAGCCTTAGGTTCCTGAAGCCTAGACCACCTTGATCTTTAGGCTTGCCAAAATTTTTCCCAGGAGATAAGATGGCATTTTCTATGTTCAGCAGAACTACCCCAAATAAAATTACGCGGCAGATGGCCTCAGCCTCATCACAAACAGAAACTGGAAGTGGACAAGTTTGCATAACATAACCCGGCATACTCGCTAAGCAAGATTGAGCTAGGACTATTCTCCCTTAAAAAGAAAGAGATCTAGCTTTTCAGGAAGTTAGTTTTTTCCTCATCTTATCAATCATAAATTTAAAAGCATGCTTAGAAATTCTTTGATGTAGCAAGGGGACCCCTAAATAGGATCCTAGATCATTTGTTTTCTCAATACCCATCTCAGAACTAAGAAGATTAGCCAAATCCTCAGGAGTATTTTTAGAAAAGAAAACTTTTTGTAACAACCTACGTTTTATTTTCCGACTTTTTTCAGTAAAAATATTTTCGCTGTATTAACCGGTATAAATGTATTTATTTATATTTTTATCCGAGTTCATGGAGATTGATTTTTATGAAATAAAAATCATATTCATACTCTATCTTAGGGTAGAAGCTTACGATAAAAATTTGGGTTGAAAATTCAGACGGAACCCGGTCTGCGTTTTCACTGACAGTATAATTTTACTGGGAAGAAAACCAAATTTTTACTCGTGAACGAAATGGTTTATATTTAAATCATATTTCAAACGAGTTTGGTTAGTTTGAAAATTTTCAGCCGAAAACGAAATATTACGCTTTTACGCAGGCGTAAAACCCTAATCGGGAAACCGACGGAGTCGAGAAGGGAAGTGCAGAGACCCGTCAAGAGATCGGGACAACGAGTCATACATGATGACTCATGGAGGATGAGTCACCAAGCATTTATGAGCATTAAATGCATGTAATCATGACATTTAGGTAAAACGACCAAAATACCGCCAAGCTTTCGCGGGTATTAACAAGACGCATCTACGCACTCTTAACCACTCATTTTACGTGGTTGAAAACCTCTCACCTCTCTCCAATTTCGTGCATCCACCTCCAATAAATCTTACCTATTTTATTTTGCTTTCGTTTCATTATTTTCCTCTCAAAAACCGAAATCGGGTAAACGACGGAGCTGCGTACGGAATTTCCGGGAACCGCTAACGGATAGGATCGATGACTCATTGGTGAGTCACTTTGTGTGACCCAAAATCAGTCACACCTCCATCAAATGTGAGCCACATATTTAATAACCATAGTTAAGCAAAGTAACCCTAGTTAGGTTAATTATTAATTATGGTTAAACTTATATTAATTAAATAATCACAAAACCCATTAAATCAATTCCTTATAACCAAACAAAGCCTAAATCTAGCCTATAAATACTCTTCAAAACCGTGGCCTCCCTCCCCTTTCACTCACACCTTCATTCTCTTCATCTTCCTCACCAACTAAGTTACAAAACCCTAAGAACACCGAATTCCCACCAAACATATGACCCTATTCCTTTCTGAAACTCGGAAAACATTCAACATAAAAGTTGTTCCACTTTCTCTCTTCTTTCCAACAAGATAAATATAATAAAAAACGGATAAGTGGATTGGGAGATAGGATCAAAATACCGAAACTGCCCAGAATTCTCAGCAACCCACGAAACAGCAGAAATAAGTCCCTTTTCACCCCTGTTATGATCCGAACCAAATGAAACCTTCAACACAAAAGTTGTTAACTTTCTTATTATCTTTCTATCAAGCCAAAGTTAGTAATTTTTGGATGAGTATATTGTGAGATACACTCACAATACCATCACACCCTCAAGCTGTCCAGTTTTCAGCTTAGTGAAGGTTGATCATTTTCTTCATTTCTTCAATCTTCAAGAGGTAAAAGCTCATCTCCTTGATCATATAAGCTTTCATATTCATGTATTTCTCATGTTTATTCCATGAATCATATTTTTCCATTCCTAGATCTAGAACTTCAAATAATTCTAGAAAATTGTAGAAAAATCATAAAAATGTGAAACCAATTTCTATGATCTAGTTATGATCCCTCCTTTATTTATCCAAGAGCATGTGATCAAAATCATTTTCCTTCCCTATTAACCATTAATGGCCGAACCTAGGTAGGAAAATGGGTTTGGTGTTTTGTTGTTTGTTTTGAAAGTTAGTACTTGACTTAAGTTCTATAATACATGTATAGCTTAAACCCAAGAGCTTAGGTCCAACAAAAATCCCTAGCTTAAATTCCTAATATGGGCCGAAACCCTAACCCTAAAGGTTAGAGGATTTTGTTTAAAATTTTAGTCTTGTAATAAGTAATCTATGTTAGTTAAGACTCTAGTAACTAGGATCCAAAAGATGGCATTAAGAAGATAATCCTAAACCTATTTTCTAAGTCTTGGCCGAACCTAGCCCTAAAGTGTCATAGATGGATTTGGTTTGATTAATTATAGTTATGTTGTTTGGTTCAAGGTGAAACTACTAAGCTGTGGTGTGATAGCGAGGAACGTCGAGTTCGGGATTTCAGTGCTAACTCAGGTGGGGAAAAGAATCAACCTATCGTCGGAATTGATAAGTAGTAGATTATATGATAATTGTGTAGGGCGACCTAAACCCTACTAGTAGTTGAGTAACCGGCAAGACCAAAATCACATTGGAAACCTTTTCTGTAAAACCAATGGTGATTCTGGGATTGTAGGTTTATCGACATTAAGGTTGATTTTATGATGTTGAGGATGTGTGGCTTTATTACTTATTTGAGTTGATTGTGATATGTTGGTTATGATAATTTGCTATATGTGATATTTTATGATATTTGAATATTTTGTTGATATTGTGTGATGCATGATCTGCCTGGTTTTTAATACTATGCCTAGTTGAGTTTAAGTAAGGATATATGTTGTTCGGGAGATGATTGTTTGGGTGAGAGAATGAATTGACTTAGAGGTGCCTAGCTTAAGTAAGTTATCTAATGGATGAGATGTGACATAGAATGCGAGTTGAGGTTATGATGGGAGTTTGAGGTACAAGGTTGTTATTGATTTGAGATAGTGAGATTCATATAGAGGCTTTTATGCAAATACTTTTTCAGTCCATGACGCGTAGATCTGATGTATCCTATCGAAAGATAGAAGAGCACTATGTTGAGTTTTATCCTATCGAAAGATAGAAGGGCACTACGCTGAGTTTATCCTATCGAAAGATAGAAGGGCACTATACTGAGTTTTATCCTATCGAAAGATAGAAGGGCACTATGTTGAGTCTTATTCTATCAAAAGATAAAAGTGTACTATACTGAGTTCTTTGCATCAGACTGACATGGACTACTAACGAATGTGAAAGGAATAGAGACAGTGATGATAGTATAAGTGTTTAGACTACATGAGCTGAGGGTAGAGGATGATATAGTGAATTGAGGATGATTGTTGATTTTGAGTGACGTGTGTCTGTGACAGTTACTGTATAATTTACTATTATTCTTTTCCGCTTTTTGATGATAGAACTGTTTCTTATTCCCTATGTTTTTCTGTGTGTTGTATTTTATTTCTGATGTGATCGTACTAGAAGACCCGATGGAGGAACCAATTCTTTGAGGAGTTAGATGGAACTCCTTACGAACTGATCTTTGGAGGTCGAGTTGTAATTCATGGCGATTAGAGTATAGACATTATGGCAGTGTGTCTAAGGAGTATTTATATTTCCGCTAAGTATGTATGTAGTGAGGTTTATACCGTGAGGGATCCCATCGAGAGGGTACCCTTAACAGTGTTTTGGTTTTGTAATAAATAAATATGTGTGTATTATGTAATATAGTTTTGGTGTGTTTTATATTGGTAGAAGTTATGTGATCATTAATTAAGTTTTAAATTTTTACGTATTTTCAATAGTAAGTGCGCGATTAAGTAAATAAATATTAAGGTTTTAATGTAATAATACGATGGGACACATCGGGGTGTCTCACTTTTGATTTCAAAGAACTCACCTTTTGACCAGAACATAGACAGATATCATTAAGAACCTCATTTATTACCTGAATTTGATCTCTAGATGCTTCCGCAAATAGCACAATATCATCTACAAAACAAATGTGAGAAATCTTTGGCCCACTTCCTCTCCCAAAGGAAATAGGCTTCCAGGTTCCTTCATCAACCTTGTCTTGAATCTTATGCCCAGGTCTTTCCAAGGCTAAGACAAAGAGATAGGGAGAAATGGGATCTCCTTGTCTTAAACCCCTTGATGTAGAGAAAGGTGATGAAGGACTACCATTCCAGTTAACACTTAAACTAGCAGAGGAAATACAATGAAAAATAAGGTTTTTAATATTCTCAGGAAAATTTAACAGATCAAGAGACTCCATAATAAAATTCCATTCAAGCCTATCACAGGCCTTTTCTAAGTCTAACTTGATAATCATATAACCGTTATTTCCTTTTAGAAGGTTTAAGGAATGAATAGCTTCCTGCATAACAAGGATATTGTCAATAGTGGATCTACATGCAATAAGGCTACTCTTTTGTTGAGAGATAACATATGGGAGCATAGGTTTCCTTCTCTGAGCAACAATTTTTGTTATAATCTTATAACTCACGTTACAAATAGCAGCGGGTCTCAAATGACTAACTATAGAAGGATCCTCACCTTTTAGGAATTAAGGTAATAAGGGTTTTTATTAATATCCTCGATTTTACTCGGATCATTAAAACAGTTCACAACCATTTTATGAATAGACTTACCCGGCCACAATATCCCATTGACTTTCAAAAAAGAGAGGATGAAAACCATATGGGTCTGGAGATTTATAGTTTTTCATACTAATGGATTTAATTGATATATGCTGACAGTGTAAAGATTTGTTACACTATCAATCAACCAGAAACTGATAAATCATTAAAAATCTTTAACTCTTATCCTAACCATCTTAAAAGTCATTCAAACCATGATTTCTGATTGACTGGCTGTATAAATTTTTTTATACTGACAGTGTACAGCATTTAAACTCTAATAAAATTATCAAAAATATAATTTATTTAAAAAATATTTTTTTTATGAAGCAAATGTCATCTTACAACGTCTAATGTTCACGGGTTCAACCGAAAGCACACAAGGATCGTAGGGAAAAGAATGAAAACTATGTATGATAAATTAACCAGCTGTTATTTGTGTGGCAGCTAATTTTTTTTGGCAGCTATAAAAAACAATATTTCAAAATAATTTACAAGAAAATGGATAGATAACAAAGCAATGTTGGCTCATATTTGAATGGCCTTATCATTGGAAGGTTTGGTCCTGCATAAATTTATGGGCTGGCGTGTATACATAGTCCATAGATGTGATGAATTAAGAAAACGATAGATTTATAAAAAATTAATTTGTACACACTGTCAGTATAAAGATTTTTACACTAACAATCAATCAGAAATCATGGAATTGATGATTTTAAGGTAGTTAGATGAGAGTCATACATTTTTAATGACATGTCAATTTCTGATTAATTAACAGTATAAATTTTTTTACATTGTTAATATATACAATTAAATAAATAAAAAAAAGATTCTTCTATTTTCATTAGCGGTTTGTCGACCAAAACTTTTGGTTAGTGTTATTTACAATCAAAATGTGTTTAAATGTACAATTTACAAGGTGGTAATGTGGGTTGGGCCCATCAAGTTAGCCCGTTTAACCTATCTTTTTTGGCGAGTTGGGTTGAGGTCCCTAATACATCAACCCACTTTGACCCGCCCAACCCAACCCACCAAAGATATGGGTTAACTGTGGGTCGGGGCGGGTTGGCCCGCCAACCCAATTGCCTTTTTTTTCCAAAAAAATTAACGTTTTTGTGAATTTTTAATTTTGTTATCTGATGATCTTGCATGTCCCTCACTCCTAGGAAAAGAAACTTACGTTAGTATACTAAGAGTCACCACTCACCCATTTAGAAAGAAAGAAACTCTAACATACTTCCTCCTTTTTTCCTCTGCCTTTTCTCTCTCACAGCCTCACCTCTAGCGTCGGCACGGCGGCTCCGCCATCACGTCGCTTCTGTCATAACTCATTTGTGCGCCTTCTTCCTTCTGTGCGTCACAACAACTGCTTTGCCATCACATCTCGTCTTATGTTTTGTCTTTAAACGTGCCCGCAAGTCGTCGCCTCAAACATGTTCTTTCTGTTCTTTCTTTATTATATATCTTAGACTAAACCCCCAATTTGGTCCCTGAGAAAAACACTCGGGTCTGAAATAGTCCCTAACCAAAAAAAACTATCCGTTTAGTCCTTAAGAATGTATTTCCGGGACAGATTAGTCCTTCCGTCAGTTGACCGCCTTTGATCGCAGGTAAAATGCTGACGTGTCAGTTTCCTTTTGCTAAAAAAACCAAAACGCATTGCCGTTTGTGAACTGAAATTCCTTCTTCTTCGACGTTCCTTCTTCTTCCTCCCAAACTTCTTCTTCCGTCCAAACTTCTTCTTCCTCCCAAACTTCTTCTTCCTCCCAACCCAAGGACTTCCCAACCCTAGGACTTGTTCTCCCTCGCCATTGTAAACATTCTTCTTCTCCTTCCCCCCATCCGATCGCTACCCTCGGACTTGCGCACCCTTTCCCTCATCAGCAGTGACTGAATCCCTAATTTCTATTTCGCCCCCCTTCCATTGTTGGACCAGCGTTAAAATGAGTTGGGCGTCTAACAATGTGTCCAGCCGTGACTATAGTTGGAGTGCTTCCTCAAGCACTGTAACCCCAAAGTTCCCACCTCCATGTTGCATTTGTAAGAGACCCTGTGTCATCAGCACTTCAAGAACACTGAAGAACCCAAACAGACCCTTCTATGGCTGCCCTTTATATAAGGTAATGAATCCCTTACTTTAGTTCCATATTGGTTGGCCTGTCATCTTTACATTCTTGCTGGTTTTGGTTGCAGGAGAAGAAACCACATTGTGGCACATTTGTGTGGGTGGATATATATGAGGCGCAAATGGAACAAGAGAGACTTAAGGAGATGGAGATGGGAGATGGGAGAATTCCTCAGGTGGAGATGGAAATAACCGAGATGAAAGCAAAGATGAATGAAATGCAAGTCAAGATGTTGCTTATATCCAAAGATGTTGTTTATCTCCAAAGATCATTTGGAGTTGTGATAGGGGTTGTCTTGGTTTTTGTTGTTATGGTTATGATATTTAATGTATGGAAGTAGTGTAAATGTCATGGAAAGTTAGGTTAGTATGTGCTTGTAATATTTGGGTGAAAAAGTTATGTAATCCATGCCTTTTGGCATTTATAATGAAATGGAAATTTCTGTTTTTCTAATCAAAGTTGTAAAAGAATCCATTTATAATGTAAGGTAAATAACTCCAAAATAACTCCAAAGGGCAGCCATGAAAGGTAAATAATACCAACAAAATAACTCCAAAATGTACTTTTCATTCATATGCATTGTCAATTCATTACAAATATATCCCGTCATTGTCAAAATAACCTTATAATGTACCAAACAACAAGATAAAACACAAAACATTGTTAGTCCCTAACTAGAACATATAACCTAGTAAACTACTGAAAACTCAAAAAACATTGTCATTCTTGAATTCCTTTGCGCAGTGTCACTTCCCTCTTCATTTTTTCTTCTTGCCATTATCTTGCAGTGGTGGTGGTGGTGGTCCGTATCCAGGTGTTGGAATGAACTTGAATAGCCTCTCTCTGCAGTCCCACTACTTGTCTGCTGCCAATGTCTCATTTGACACGCTTCCTTACCCCGAGCATATGTTGGAGCTCAGTATGGCCTAACTGGAGGTGGTGGTGGTCGTATTGATTGTATTCCCACCGCTGATGAAGGACTTGGGGTGAAAGGGGGTAGAGTTACACATGGTCTAACTGTCCCCACGTGGCCACGATAGGTGTTGGCCTTATAGCTGGTGGCAGCGGTGGTGTACTCTGATCACTCATTTCCTGAAATCAGACAGATCAAACCAGTGAGGAATTTTGAACATGTAAATATCGTGGGACAAAATGGTCCCTTGTAAAATGTTTAGTGGGCCAAAATGGTCCCTTACAAAATTCATATGAGACAGATTAGTCTCTTGTGGAATTGCAGAGTCTGTAGTATGCGTTCCTTGAATGGGTTGTTGGTTTCCTTCAACTGGTTCCTGAGTCTGAAACAAAATAAATGTCATAAGAAAACTACACATAAATACAGCCCAAAACTTTGTACACCTAGTTACCTGTGTTGCACTTTCTTCCTGAGGCTGTGATTGTGTCAATGGCACCTCTTCTTGTGCTGCATTCTCTATAGGCTTGTTTGGACGCCTTTTCCTAGCAACTTCAGGTCTAGCTGGTCCCTTGCAAGTCTTCTCATAATGTCCAGCTTCTCCACACTTTAAGCACCTGACTTCATACCTCTTCCTAACTTTGTTTTGTTGGCTGCTTGGAGCTTCTTCAGATTCAACATCCCTTCTTCTGTGCTTCTTTGGCCTACCAATAGGCCTCTTCAGTTTTGGTGGTTCAGGTTTTGGATTGTCGGGTTTCGACCAAAATTCTTTCTTTGGGAATTGGGTGGATCCAGTGCTGATATGTTGCATCAAAGGCTTCCATTGTCAGCCATTGATGCACATAATCCTCAGGACACTCATTCTTATAGGCTATAGCTGCTATGGCATGAGCACAAGGCATGCCAGTTAGCTGCCACTGATTGCACGTGCATGTCTGCTGACTCAAGCTCACTCCAACCTTTGACCCATATCTCTGAACTTCAAACTTATCATTGTCTGGGTCACCTGTCCAGGTAGGTGTCCACTTATTGCGCTCAAGCTTCAGTTTTTCTAGCTTCTTCTGTTGTACTGGTGGTATTTTTCCTTTGTATGACCCCAACACCCTCATGTGGCCACTATGCCTCCTCATCAAATAACATCGCAGCTCCTCCAGCATGGTCAAAATTTGTTTCTCTCTGTACTTGAGTATCTTGCTATTCCAGACCTCACACATGTTATTAGTTATGTTATCTACATTGGGCCAATGGCTATAATAGGCCTTCACCCATGCACTTGGCTCAATAGCATTCAGGTAGTCGTATGCACTTTCATTCAGGCCTCTTAGTCTTTGCATAGTTGTCTTAAACTCTGCCTCAGTTGTGCTCTTTGCACATTCCCAAACAAAGCCACGCAGATCCTTGTCCTTCCAGTGCTTGATAAAGTTTTTCCAAATGTGAAGCACACAGTTTCTGTGATGTGCACCTGCCATAACCTCCTTAAGAGCAGGTACTAAACCCTGCAGCAATGAATATGTTGGAACAGTTATAATAGGCATAATTCAATATTCTATACATTATTCGTGGGACAAATTAGTCCCTAACAATTTTTAAGTGATACCAATAAAGTCCCTAAGAAACATGACCGTGAGCCAAATTAGTCCCTATTAACATGCACTACACATGATAGAAACACTACAAAATATGACAAACAGAAACAGCCAATCTGATATAAAGTTCCATCCATATTAACCATATACCTTCTGCTGATCTGATATAAAGTTCCATCCATATTAACCATATACCTTCTGCTGATCTGATATAAAGTTCCATCCATATCTCTCATGACAGCCAATGTCCCCTTCCAAAAGTGTGAGAAACCACTTCCAATTATCCTTTGTCTCAGCATCCACTACGGCATAAGCTATGACATAAAACTGATTGTTTGCATCTTGCCCAACAAGTGACAAAGAACTGACCACCATAATAACCCTTCAAAAAACACCCATCTAGGCCAATGAGTGGCCTACAACCAGCCTTAAAACCTGACTTGAGGCCCTCCAAACAGATATACAAGTGATCAAACAGTGGGGGGCCTTCCATTCTGGGTGAAACATCCATCCTAGCAGTGGATCCTGGGTTGCTTTTCAACACCTCAGCAAGGTAGTGCCATGTCCTACCATATTGATCTTTTTCTGAACCTTCCACAGCAAGCCTGGCTGCTCTCAATGCTCTTGACAGCTTTTTATCATTAAGGTGCACCGTAAACTCCTCCTTGAAAATGTCAAAAGCCTGTCTCCTTTTAAGCTCAGGCTGTGTCAATAATCGCTTCTCCAGTTTCTTAGCAACCCACTTCTTGGTGGCAGCCTTGTTCTTAAAGACCCTGCAGCAAGTATGATCATCCACCAGAGTCTTCAACTGGTAAATCTTGTCCAGGCTATTCCATGAACAGAAAGCAACCCATGGACATTCCTTCACCTTACAAACAGCCCTAGCCCTCTGTTTATCATTCTTCTTCCATACAAATTGCCTTCCAAGTCCAATATTGTAGTCTTTCACAGCATTCTTAAACTCCTCCAAGTTTTTAAACTCCATACCAGCCTGTAGCCTAACCTGTCCAAATGAGATATCTGAGTTGAACACTGGGAATGTGTGCCTTGAGTTGCCCTCGTCGTCAGTAGAGTCTGGGGTTTTCATCTGCTCAGAGTAAGTTTGGTAACCATTCTTCTCAAATGAGTTGATGTCAGAATTTTCAGCCCTCTCACTATCTAAAGATGAGACAGTGGGGGCTGCCCTCTTCCCCTTCACTTCAGTTTTTTGCTTGCTCATGTAACCTTCATCACTATCACTGTCAGACACTGGAGGAGGCCTATAAAGAGAATCTTCCGCACTGTCATATTCATCATCAGTCACCAAGTCTTCGAATGAAGCTTCAATTGGTGTAGAACCATTTGCCTGAACATTCTCCTCCTCCTCATCTGGATCAACAAAGACTGCATCTTGCACACCTAGAACCGGATGCTCAAAATACAAGTGCATTGTGTAATACTCTCCAGCCGTGTACTCCATAGCAACCTCACACATGCGATTGATGTCATTGTCTCCCTCAACTGGTCTTAAACCAGTCACAAAATCCTTACGACCCGGATGCATCCACCACATAGCCTTGAAGTCATGGTACCCCAAGTTCTTGAACATCACCACCAAATCAAAATAGTTGACCAAGTCAACATCAATTGGTGGCATGGTGTTGACCCTCGAATCAATGTATTTCAGTACCCCATCCTGCATAACCAGCTTTCCTCCATGGTGAAAGAAGAAGCGAATTTGTGTAATCATCTGCAAACAAGAAACAAAGAAGCAACTCAGCAGAAGTTAAAGGGACACCCAACACATGGGCCCACACAAACGACACTATCGTGACACACACCCAACACATTGACAAAGGGACCACATTTTTATGTAAAATAAGCATTCAACAATCCAAAAATGGATAAACTAATGAAGAAGGGACCACAGAAACATCAGACCCACCCATGCATGCATGAGAAAGCCAAAATTAGCAATAACACAAACCCTAAACCCTAACACTCGATTCTCCACATTTCAAACACGAAAAACCCAAAAGCATAGAGATTAGGGAAGAATAAGAAACATTACCTTCAGAAATCGGATTGATTCACACGATTCTTCACCCTTGAGTTAGTTGGAAGACGCGAACCCCTTCACTTCTTCTCCTTCGTGTGGTCTTTCTTTGCAGAGCAAATGTCAACGAAGCTGGAGGAAGAAGACGGAAATTCAGTTCCCTCGGGAGGAGAAACGTAGAAGCTGGAAGGAAGAAGAAGTTCCCTTGGGAGGAAGAAGAAGGAACGTCGAAGAAGTTTGGGAGGAAGAAGAAGTTTGGACGGAAGAAGAAGTTTGGGAGGAAGAAGAAGGAACGTCGAAGAAGAAGGAATTTCAGTTCACAAACGGCAATGCGTTTTGGTTTTTTAGCAAAAGGAAACTGACACGTCAGCATTTTACCTGCGATCAAAGGTGGTCAACTGACGGAAGGACTAATCTGTCCCGGAAATACATTCTTAAGGACAAAACGGATAGTTTTTTTTTGTTAGGGACTATTTCAGACCCGAGTGTTTTTCTCAGGGACCAAATTGGGGGTTTAGTCTATATCTTAAAAGTTGCATGTTTGTGTAAGATTAATTCTTACAGTTGTTTTCCATGATAAAAACTCTTTTTTAGTATAAAGTTACATGTTTGGGTAAGTTAGTTAAATTGGAAAATGACTGTTTTTTTGAGAAAAAAACTATTTTCAGATAATTTATAAGTTTGAATCTTATTTAAAAAACTATTAGATTATTTTGAAACTATTTCTTCCTATTTTACCTCTACTAATATAAATTATCAAACAAATATTATTAACTTCATTTTTTTTTGTAGTTTACTATTTGAAAGTGATATTTATACAAAACTCAGATGAAATAAATTATCTTAAAATCACTTTTCAAAAAACTCATCCAAGCGTAAAATCGATTATATTATAATCGATTATTACGATAATTGATTATGCATATAATTAATTATAAAAATAATCATTTTTTTGCAGCTAATCTGAACACACACTAACTAACCATTGAAACAACACTATTAAGTTGTTAAAAACGAAAAATTATTTATAATGAGTTCTTTGGGATTTATATATAAGAAGAGTTTTAAAAATGAGTCATAGGTTTTTTTTTTTCTAATTAAAATTTGTTAGAAGGATCCACAAGTCTCGAACCCGAGACATTGCTTAAAGGATCTGAACCCGGTTTCACTCGAACCAACGTAATATTAGTACAAAAATATAATGAGCATTTACTATCATTTAAGTAAGCATATTTGAGTATAATATCAAATACAAATTTCTTTCTTAACCTCTTTGAAAGATCCAACAAAGAATTTCTTCTTCCGTTTTCTTATCAAAAAAAAAAAAAAAAGAATTTGTTCTTCCTTTTGTAAATAATTCTTCCAGAAATATTTTTTAACCTAATCTTTCCAAAAAAAAAAAAAACACATACATTACTTTTAGGTTTGTGAGCCAAAGTTTTACAAATTAAAAATTAATGTAATTACTATTATTGGTCTATAAAAAATATCCATAAAAAGAGAGGAGAAACTTTTATCTATCTTTTGAAAGGCAATAGAGGTTGGAATTTTAAAAAAAAAATCCTTGTAAGTACCTGATAGTTTTTTTTGTATGGATAATAAATACTTAATATACAAACTTTTTTTTTGACTAAGAAAAATATTCATTCATTCAAATTGGTAGAATAAATCATAAACAATACAAATCCAACATCGTTAAAAACCGAAAAAGGATGAATATGCAATACAAACTTATAAAAATATCATAGTGTAGAAACAAATAAATATGCAATATAAATTTCCATATTACAACATATATTCCGTATCATGCATCATGCATGTCCAAAATAATTTAAAGCATTAACTTTGTTATGAGAAAGAAATAAATGTGCAAACTAGATTACATACATATATATATATTTATATATTTATATATATATATATATATATATATATATATATATATTTCCAAACAATAAATATAAAAATCTTAATAATTTTTCAGACATAAAACAAATGAAAAATGTCCCTCCAAAGTAAATTTATAAAATCAAAATGAGAAATTAAATGTGTATCTTTTAGACAGTTTAGTGATTCTAGATCTTAAGTAATCAACCGCGAACTCTTACTTTCACACTTGACATCCAAACTCCACTACAATAGAAAAGGCTTTAGATAGCATTTTCGTGTGTCTTTTAATAGTGCTTTTGTTTATGTAGCCTTTAGATAGCGTTTTTTTTTATACAAATGCTATCTAAAAGCTGCCTTTAGATAGCGTTTACAAATACAAACGTTATCTATTCTTTTTTTTTTTAGTTTACCTATTTCTTAACTTTACATCCATCCTGCATGTTCATAAAAAAACATAAGGTTTACACAAATAACTCAAACACAATCCAAATTATAGGTAGCAATCTCCAATAGTATGTGCAACAAAACCCAGACACCTAAGTTACTTGAATCAAACCATGCATAACACAATACAAAGTTTAGACCATATATAACAAGTGTAATCAAATAAACTTTTCAACAATATAGCAAGACAAATCTTCCTTGACTTCAGATAATTGGGCAGTGGAGTATGTGAAGCATTTGCAGTCAGGGAAGTACTGCGACATCAAAATTAAATAAATTAAGTTACAATTGCTATAACACTTGAACAGTCACATTTAAAAGCTAAGTAAACAACAAGCACTGAAACTACATACCGCCATTGGTATTTTAACTTGGTTCTATAAGATAATTTCCTTCATGAAACGCATGACATAATACCCACAATCTGTATTGTTGGGTTGTCTTGGGCGCTATAAAAAATAAAATAGTAAATCAATATAGTTTTTTTTAACTAATTGCTCATTAAGTTTTTGCAAATATACCTCTATCCGGATCCATTTAATGTTGGTTGCTTTTAAACGAGGCACCTTAGCTCCGCTACGTGCGCGATAAACTTGCAAAGCACTAATCACAAAATCAAATAGACTTCATTAAGAAACATATTTTCAATCATCACAAACACACGTATGGATTTTCCAACAAAAATTCTCAATGGTAACATCTAAATACAAAATGAAGGTTCCGGTTGCTTTTTTTATTTTGAACCACAACAGCCATAACCCGGTATATGCCAATTCAACACAGTTATTCTAATGTCAAAAATCAAAAGCACATTAGGACCATGACGACTTGCAACATGTATCTACCATGGAAGCCATTCGACAGAATCATAGAAAATCATAAAAATAAAAGCATGTTTACTTATTGAACAAATTCTTTAATTCTGGGCGATTCCTAGGATCAGCATGCAAGGAATCCAAATAGTAAACAATCTCTTCAACAGTATTTATCGCTAACAACACCCAATGATTCCTACAAAAATGCTGAGATAACAAATCCTAAGCACCTCAATTTTTATATAATTCATTATTGTGAATTAAGTCCTATAGGATAAGTGACTCACCCAACATTGCACGACGCTAGAAACAAGGGATGATATTCTCCCTCTGTAATTGCAAAGCGGTCAGCTATATACCTTGTCTGTGAATCCCCCCGAAGAAGCCGTATGTATCTGTTTGATGTGGGGACAAGAACAGAAACCTCCTCGTTCTTTCCTTTGGAAGCAAAAATTCTTCATACAAATACCTTCAATTAAAATATAAAAATGGATTACACCAATGACATCAATATTTAAATGGAAAGACTAAAAAATATTGTACACTTCAAGCCTGATTTAGTACCTGATATATATGGAAATAACGGAGGCAGATACCCATTCATGATTTACAATTTCTCTGATATTTTCAACATTAATTCTATCAATGATATGATCACCAACAATATTTTGTTCTATCTCTATGTCCAATGGTCATCATTTTTCATATTCTTTCGTTCATGTATTTTAAGAAAATTGAAATATTCCAGAGAAATGTTATTTGAACCAGCTGTAGGAGGGTTGGCCTGAGATTTGCCTCCTTTCTTTACCGGGGTTGTAATTGACTCCTTTGTATGTTCAGACACTCTGCCCTTGCCTTTAGATTTTGCAGGTGCCTGGAAATTTTGCATTTCAGTATGCCAGTTAGTGATCAACTAATGTAATAAATATACGCCGTATATGACAAGGTGGAAAAATCTAATTACATACCATATTAATTACAACCATGAGATCAAACCATGCCACATAAGTACCTATTGCATCTCTTATGGTCATTATATCTGCATCATCAATAGGTACCGACAATGGCGTATCCCCCTCAATTGCAACATCAACTCCAACTTTCACATGGTTAAGGGGTAGTGGTCCGGTGTGCAGTGTAACACCCGGCTCATTATATACTTTACCCTTACCAACCATATGATGGGTTGGGGTTGATAAATATAGATGACATGAGTTGACGCCCTAAACCAATGATAGATGAATAAGCTGTGAATTAAGGCATCCAATTGAATGTATTTAACTGTGAATGTAATACTAGTAAAAAAAAGCATGCATTACCTCTAGAAGCTTGATGGCAGATGCTAGAATGCAACTATCTTTGACGCTTGGGGATGTGAAATTAGCCTGCCTCTCCTCATCCTCCTTTTTTTTCAGCTTATCTTCCAAATTGTTCAATCTTTCTGAGAGTCGACCCACCAATGTCTCCCACCTTTTCGTTTCACATTTATGTTTTGCACGACCTTCAGGTGGGAAGTAGTCTCTTTGAGAGACACCAAAACCCACACCCCTGACACGACCAGGGTTCTCTGGCACACCTAGGGCTTTAGCAAGAATATCCTGGCGACCATAATCTTTTATTTCTCCCTCTGTTGCAGACTGTGACAGTTCCTCCTGACACAGATATTGGTGAAATGCAAATGTTAACATTATTATATATTGTCATAAGAAAATAACAAATGAAAATGTAAACGTTATTCTACTTACACATTTATTCCACACTTTCTGCATATTTTTGTTGTCAATTACACCCGCCTTGTTCTCGCGGGCTTTCCTCCACACAATATGGCGTTTAATTTTTTTAACTTCTGGTCCTGTCTCCTGTATCTGTATATTGAGATAATATATATTAACCAAAGTATTTAAAAGTCATATTTACTACACAGTTAATTATATACATACCAATTCATCCTCAATGTCAGCATACCCCTTACGTGATGCTTTATAAGGACATGCAGGATCTAACGCTCTCTTGCGATTTTCATTGCTTAATTTCTATTCAGACACGTATCAGTAATATTAATACATGGCTAATGTCATATATATATATATATATATATATATATATATATATATATATATAAGGGAACAAAAAGGAAAAATATTCAGGAGGAATATTATCAATTTCTTAACAATGTTAAGACAAAGGTTTTATTTTTTGACTGGTTTCATGCATACTCAGTCAACCATTCAATTAATTATCCTTGGAAGACAAGGATAGGTGTTGATAAAACCACTAATGTCATTACAGTATGGCATTTAAAAAATGGGGAGTTGATCAAAACAGAGTTACCACCGAATAACTCTTTTCAACTCCCTGGTGTCAAAGATCCTTTCACCAACAAACCCATCATAGCTGCTCATTTCAAAAACAAGAATCTTGATGAAGCAATCTCTAATCATGACATTAGTAAGCTCATGGAGCAGTCCAACTATACCAATAAGTATCTTTAGGTGTTAGGAGAGCACTTGATCAAAAAAGATGCAACCACTCAGGCATCTACTTCGGGAATTAAGAAGAATATTCCCTTAGAGAAACCCTTGTTCAAACCTTTTAAGATGAATAAGAAGATCAAAGATAGTTTGCTTCTTCTTCATCCTAATGTCAAAAAGGAAAATCAAGAGTTCAGGGAAAAAATAGAATAAAAACTGAAACAGTTAGCTGCTCCAGATTCTCCCTCTGATAATCAAGAAGGAAGACCTGTAATCAGGGATAAAGGTCCGACTATCAACGTCATCAACGAAGATGACTCAAACGGAATCTATGGCTAGTACTTCTAAACCTATTCCTCGGGATAAACCTCCAATCAATATCAATCCCGTCCTTACCCAATCTTGGAAAAAACCCTCCAAACTTTATTATCATAGAGCAACTCCTCCAGACATGCTCTTTGAAGAAAAAACTCCAACTTTTAGGAGCTTCAATGCAATTAACATCTATGAATGGAACATAGATGGTCAAACGAAGTATCAAATGCTCCAGACTATGCAGCATATGACAATGATGACTACAGCATATCAGACTACGAATGATTGCTCTGAGGAAGCCATTTGTAATATTTTGTCTGCAGGTTTCACAGGCCAACTCAAAGGTTGGTGGGATTATTCTTTCTCTGAGACACGGAAAGAACAAATGTTTTCTGCTATTAAGACAGATGCAAAAGGAAATCCAATCTATGATAATGAAGGTGGAACCATTCCAGATGCAGTTAACACCTTAATCTTCTCAATATACGGACATTTTATGGGAAATACTTCCACTTGGAAGGATAGGTCTGCAGAATTATTGTCCAACCTCAAGTGTAGATCGTTATCTAGTTTTAGGTGGTATAAATATACCTTCCTAACCAGGGTTTACACCAGAGAAGATTGCTAGAACAGATTCTGGAAAGAAAAGTTCATCGCAGGTCTCCCAACATCTTTAGGTGATCTTGTTAAGGATGAACTTACAGCCCAATCCCCAGATGGAAACATCCCTTATGAGCAATTGAGTTATGGTCAACTCATTGCAGCCACCCAGAAAATAGGGGCAAGACTTTGTAAGGAAGACAAAGTCAGAGATCAATTTAAAAAAGAAAAAGCCGCCAAAAAAGATTTAGGATCTTTTTGCGAACAATTTGGTATACCTCCTTGCCCAAAGGATAAAACCAAGTCTTCTAAGAAATATGAAGGCAAAACCCAAAAAGCTAAGTATACCAAGTATACTAAGTACAATAAAAACAAAAGGAATGGTAAACCTAAAACCGAGTTCAAACTAGAATTCAAGCCTAAACCAGCTACTGGTGATATGAAAGCGGTTGCTTGTTATAACTGCGGCAAACCTGGCCATATCAGTAAATACTGTAGGCTAAAGAAAAGAATCAAAGAATTAAATCTTGAACCAACAGTTGAGGAACAACTGAATAATCTTTTGATTCAATCAGATACGTCAGAAGAAGAATCAGATGGTGATTTTGCTGAAGATATCAATAATGTTCAAGAAGATGATATTGGAAATCTAAGCTCCGATTCATCTCATGAAATTAATGTCTTAACTAAGGAGCAAGATCTCCTTTTTGAAGTCATTAACTCTATAGCTGATCCAGAAGAAAGGAAAAAATATCTGGATAAGCTTAAGTCTTCCTTGGAATCCTCAAAGGAAAAGGATTTCAAAGGAAAAGGCAAAGTTATAGTCAAAGATCATTTTGACTTTAAACAAATTCTGAAGTGGCTGGATGCTGCCCAGAAAACCAAACCTGTTACGATTCAGGATCTCCAGCAAGAGATTAAAAATCTAAAGCAAGAGATCAAAGAAATCAAACAAGAACAAGTTGTTCACAAATTGATTTTGTCTCAAATGGCTGAAGCTCAATCGGATGAGTCTGGTTGTGAAGATAAACCAGAATCAAGTGCCATCAAGGAAGATGTGAAGGATAATCTTGCTAAAGTTCAGGATGATACTGAGGATGAAGCATTCCTGAATTTAGTAAATCAATTAAGAATTCAAAAGTTCCATATCAATATCAAAATTATCATTGGAGAATTTGTTCTTGATTCCACATCACTTTTTGACACAGGTGCTGATTCAAACTGTATTCAGGAAGGATTAATTCCTACCAAATACTTTGAGAAAACCTCCGAAAAGCTAAGTGCAGCTAATGGTTCTAAACTCAATCAATGATAAGCTGTCAAAAGCTCTAATAGAAAATCAAGGTCTCCAAGTTGAAACCCCTTTTCTATTAGTTAGAAATCTGAAAATGAAGTGATCCTTGGAACTCCGTTCATCAGGTCACTTTTCCCTTTTTCCATTACTCACAATGGAATCACAACTCAGCATCTAGGAAAAGACATAGTCTTTCCCTTCATCAGGAAGCCAATCATTCGAGATCTAAATCTTCTCGATTGTAAGATTAATCAAATCAATTTCTTAAAGGAAGAAATTTCTTTTAAGAATATTGAGTTGCAATTACAACAACCAAACATCAAAAATAGGATCCAGATCCTCTTTGATGAAATCCAAAAATTTATCTGTTCTGATTTGCCAACGGCATTTTGGAATAGAAAGAAATACGTGGTTGACTTGCCTTATGAACAAGATTTCAACGAAAGGCAAATTCCAACTAAATCTAGACCAATCCAAATGAATCATGAACTTCTTAGATATTGACAAAAGGAAATTAATGATTTCTTAAGAAAGGGTTTAATTAGGGATAGTAAATCTCCCTGGTCTTGCTATGCTTTCTACGTTAATAAGCAGGCAGAAATTGAGCGTGGAACACCTCGCTTAGTTATCAATTACAAACCCTTAAACCAAGCCCTCAGGTGGATTAGATATCCAATTCCCAACAAAAGGGATTTGCTTAACCGCCTAAGTACGGCAAAAGTTTTTTCAAAATTTGACATGAAATCTGGTTACTATCAGATAGAAGTCAAAGAAAGTGAGCGTTATAAAACAGCGTTCACTGTTCCATTTGGGCATTACGAATGGAATGTTATGCCCTTTGGTATCAAAAATGCTCCTTCAGAATTCCAGAGAATTATGAATGAGATCTTCAATCCTTATTCAGACTTCACGCTCGTCTATATTGATGATGTTTTAGTCTTTTCTCAATCCATTGATCAACACTTCAAGCATGTTAAAATCTTCATAAGTGTCATCAAAAGAAATGGTTTAGCTGTGTCTAAAACTAAAATCAATTTTTTCCAAACAAAAATCATGTTTCTTGGTCATAATATTTTTCAAGGAACTATCATTCCAATCAACAGGGCAATTGAATTTGCTGACAAATTCCCAGACCAAATAATTGACAAAACCCAGCTTCAGAGATTCTTAGGATGTCTCAATTATGTTGCTGACTTCATTCCCAACCTTAGCAATATCATCAAACCTTTGCATAACCGTCCAAAGAAGGAACCTCCTCCTTGGACTGATGAGCATACTGAGGTGGTCAAAATAATCAAGTCACAGATAAAGAATCTTCCATGTCTTTATCTTCCAAATACATCTGCTTTCAAAATTGTTGAAACCGATGCTACTGACATTGGTTATGGCGGTATTTTGAAACAAAGAATTTCAGGAAAAGAGCATATCATTGCATATACTTCTAAACATTGGAATTCTGCACAACAAAATTATTCTACTGTCAAAAAAGAAATTTTGGCAATAGTTTTATGCATCTCAAAATTTCAATCTGATTTACTAAACGAAAAATTTTTAGTCAGAGTAGATTGCAAATCTGCTAAAGATATTTTGCAAAAAGATGATAAAAATTTAGCATCCAAACAGATCTTTGCCAGTTGGCAAGCAATTTTAAGTGCTTTTGATTTTCAAATTGAATTTCTTAAAGGCTCTTCAAATTCTCTTCCTGACTTCCTTACTCGTGAATATTTACAGGGTAGGTAGTAAAGAGAGATTGGCAGCAATGCCAAAGTCTGAAGCTTCTCTACAAAGGGGAAAGGTAAAGGAATAGTCCTTAAAGGACTCAATCGCCAAGGTGCATCAAAATCTGGGTCTTCCACCCAAAAACAATATGGGTCATCAACCCAAAAACCCACAATCAACATTGGGTCATCAACCCAATCTGGGTCTTCAACCCAGCAAACAACCAAACAGTCGAAAGAAGACTATGGCATCCCCATTCAAACTTTGTTAGCCTTCCAAGATCAAGGCTTAACCAAACTCCCTAACGGAACATGGGGAGATAGAGTGGAGAATGAATCAGATTCCCCACCCCCTCTCAAAAACCTAATCAAAGAGTTAGCCCAAACAGCTATCCCTATAAATGTTGTCAAACCTGATACAAGATTATCAAAAGACAACACCCAAACTCAAACAGCCGCAACTAACTATGTTGCAAAGAACCAATTTCATTTTGTTGTCCAAATGGAACCAGGATTTTGGGATAATAACCCTAATAAAGTTCCCTCCAAAATCTTTCAAAACAGTTCTCATTTCCAACAAACTCAATCAAACAAAAACAGAAATTTTTACGAGTTTATCTTGATTGATACAGACTCAGTCACGATCAAGCATTATCGTGACCCAAAGGATCAATCAATATACACTCATTCGACTTTCCAACTTTTAAAGGTTTTAACACCTGAGCAATTCGGAAAGAGCTTGAATGTTTTCAAAAAAATTTCTCAAACTTTTGATCCCATTGGTTTTAATTACTGGGATTATCAACAAGCTTGGTACAATATTTTCTGGTACCAAAACAATCAAAGTAAACATTCTTGGTTGATCTATTTCAAAAAGAATGTTAACTATAAATTTTCTCACTGGTTCGTCCATTGGTGGAAAGTTTTTGGCCCTATCAAACAAATCCTTCCCGGTGAAGTTCTTGAAGGATACCAAACATTTGAAAAATATTTTGACATAAAGGCCAGTCCTTTCCCTGTCAACTTAATATTTTTCTCAAAAATTTCCCTTTCATGGGTATTCAGCTGGCAGTACAAGTACCAGAAGCAAGATCAATACCCTGGTATTTTTCCAATCCTGCAAAGGGCAACCTATGTCAAGTGGTGGTCTCAATTTAATTATGCGGCAGCCACAAGTGACAATGTTAAAATCTGGTTCCATCAGAATCCTAAATGGATGAAGGCAACTAATCCCGAGACTTGTGAGTTCTTGAATCAGAGATCTCAGATTGTTTCAGTTTTAGCAGGATCCAAATCAAAAGAAAGCTTCATTCACAGTATGGAAGCTATCTTAAAATTAGCCAAGGAGGAAGTAGGTTCTTCATCAAAATCCTCCAAGCAGAAGCTTCCCCAATCTGAAGAAGAAGAAGGCGAAGAGGATTCAAGCTATTGAGCTATTGTTCGGATCCTTTTTACCAAAACGAAGATGACTGTTAAGGTATTGATACTACAGTCAACCTGAGTGATGATGAATAATATCAATCACTCAGCCAAATCAAGCAAAAATATGGCTTTTAATAGTTCCAGTCACCCGATGGTACTGCTCCTTACCGAAAGTCACAGTTCCAGTCATATTACCAACACTGTTTACCACCGGCACTATTCACTTGCCGACAGCACAGTCCCAATCAAGTTACCGGCACTGTTCTCCAATAGTTACAATAGTTTAGGTTACTGTTACCGATACTGTTGTAATAGTAAATTTTCAATCTTCTATTTAAAGGATGTTAGGTTCAGTTGTTAGCATCCGAAGTTTTAGAGAGAGATTTTAGAGTAAGAAACTCTGAGCGTCCTGAGAGTTCTCATACTGTGAGTTCCTCAGTGTTCTTCTTTCTCTTCTTCAACCTTTCAATCTTGTAGTTTTCAATCATTTAATCAATCAAAACCGCATGATTTAAAATCCTCCCTTCTCCCTCCACCGGTTCTGGTGAGGCTCTGCCTATATATATATATATATATATATATATATATATATATATATATATATATATATATATATATATATATATATATAAGGACTAACGTGATATTAAACATACCAGGAATCGTGCATCTCCTATGCGTATTGCTACAAAATCTATCCACTCATCCCTTGATATGTGTGCATATTGTGATGGAGGTTCCTCTTTGATACTCCCGTTAGCATCTCTTAGAAATTTCTTGTCAATCTAGTTCTGAATGCCCGATGTAGGTTTCCGGATTCCTGAAGTACAAATTTTTGTCGAGATTCATCAACATTAAAAGACATCTGCAAAACAATATAAACAATGTGTCAAAGTAAGTATGTTTACATAGTTAACAATATAATTCACAAATTTTAATAATTACCTGTACATCAGCCCTTATGTTCTCTTTGAAAGCATCCAGAGCTTCATCCTTCCAATTAGAACAGATAATTGGGACCGTTTGTCGAACAACGGCCCCAATGTAACTCTTCAATCTTTTTCCATTGGCACAAATTGGTTGGTCCAAATAATTCCATTCAACCTAATAAAAATAATAAAGTAATTAAATCTAGATATCAAACAACATAATGAAATCCTTAGAATAGTAAGTAAATTACCTCAAATTTTTGTCCTTTACTCCTAGCGCGGATGACCGCCTTCATAACAGTTGGCCCACGTCCCGTCACTTTGGCAGCACTAGCATTACGGGAAGATGCCATTTACCTACAAAAAAATTAGACACACAAGTAAAACATCATTGGACATTAATATAATATTAATTGATGCTAAATATAAAACAATACTGGATAACAAAATCAATACAAGCATTACCGGAAGATGCTAATTATAATATAAATGGATCAGAAAGTTCATTTAAACACAAACACTACATACATTCTTTTTATTTTCTTCATTGGATTGAGATTTGTTTGTCCTTTATTAGTATGAAATGGTGGATTGACCAAAAGCCCCTCATCATGATCATCTCTCATATACATACCATCATCCCTAGTTGGATCAATCTCAAGTGATTGTAATGTCCCGACGAAAGGATCATCTTCAATATCAACATCTCCATGGTCTTGATCATCAATCTTAGTAATTATTTTGTTAGTCAAAAGAACAATGGACCTTTTCATATCAACTGGATCGGTGACATAGAACACTTGTCGAGCTTGAGATGCTAATATAAAAGGCTCATCTTTATACCCCACCCTATTAAGATCCACCTGCATGAACCCTGACTCATCAATCTGAACACCATTATTATTGTCAACCCACTTACAACCAAACACACCAATCTTAAACTTTGTGTAATCCAACTCCCATATGCGTTCAATACCGCCGAAGTATGATATATTTGCATATATGGGGTTTCTGTCTTTGGCACTTGAGATATGCATAGACTGAGCTACAAGAGTCACACCACTATTTTGCATTGTACTCCGACCATCTTGTTCTTTTGTATAGAATGTGTACCCGTTAATTTGATAACCGTGGTAAGAGAAGACATGCAAACTTGGACCTTTGGCTAACCATCTCAATCTTTTTGAAACTGAAGTAGAATTTTCAGTCAACTCTGCAAAAATGTGATCTCTTAGCCACGTTATAAAACAACGATTGTGTTCTCTAGTTAGCCAATTTTGATTCTTATTTGGATACAAACTCTTAAGCATGTCCTTGTGTTTTTCAACATATGGCTCAACCTCATCGGCATTGTGCAGAACATATAAGTGTGCTTGCTCCCATTCCGTCCTTGATATAGTCACTATTTCAATTCCAGTAATTCCTTGCCCTATCATTCTCCCTGTGTGACGAGGCTTTGGCAGCCCTATGGAATCAACATTGGATAGGTATTCGGTACAGAATTCAACAGCTTCTTCGACAATATACCGTTCAACAATACAACCTTCTGGTCGTGATCGGTTTTTCACATACCTTTTTAATATCTTCATATAACGCTCAATCGGGTACATCCATCTCATATAAGCTGGCCCACACAGTTGTGTCTCTCTAACAAGGTGAATGGTTAGATGAACCATTATGTTAAAGAATGAAGGTGGAAAGTACATCTCAAGCTCGCATAAAGTCACAACAGTTTCTCTTTGCACAATGGCAACTTCCCAGGGTCAATCACTTTGGTGCAAATTGCCTTGAAGAAGAAAAAGAGTTTAGTTAAGGGCCCCCGCACTTTGTTAGGCAAAATAGACCGTATACCAATTGGTATCAACTGCTCCATGAGAACATGACAATCGTGGGACTTTAGACCTTTTAACTTGAGATCTTTCATCGATACGAGGTTCCTAATGTTTGAAGAGTACCCTTCCGGAACCTTAACCCCGTCAAGAAACTTACAAAATATAGTTTTTTCTTTTCTAGATAGAGCGTGAGCAGCCGGAGGAAGATATGTACTTTTGCCCTTCTTAGTCGGTCCCAATTCTCTTCTTATTCCCATACTAACCAAGTCCAACCTTGCATTGATGCCATCTTTAGTCTTCCCTGGCACATTGAGTAACGTACCAATGACACTATCACAGATATTTTTTTCAATGTGCATCACATCGAGGAAATGTCTTACATATAATGATTTCCAATATGGTAACTCAAAGAAAATCTACATTTTCTTCCACCCTCTTGTGACAAGATCTCTCGCAAAAGGTTTACCGAATTGGATATTCAAATCCTTTACCTTTTCAAAAAGTTGATCACCCATCAACGGTGAAGGAGCTCTACCGTCTTCCGAGTTCCCATTGAATGCCTTTCTCCACCACCGGTAATGATGACTTGGATGCAAAAATCTACGATGCCCAAGAAAGACATTCTTCTTACAATGTTCTAACCGCATCCAATTCGTACCCTCTTCACATATAGGGCATGCACACTGACTCTTGATGTTATATTCTGACAGATTACCATACACTGGAAAATCATTAATTGTGCCAAACAACATAGCTCTCAAATTGAAACTTTCTTCCTTATACCCATCATACACCTCCACACCTGTCTCCCACATTTGTTTCAAGTCTTCAATCAAAGGAGTCAAATAGGCGTCTATATCGTTTCCTGGTTGTTTGGGCCTAGAAATTAACATCGATAACATAATAAATTTGTGCTTCATGCATAGCTATGGAGATAGGTTATAAATCACCAAAATCACAGGCCATGTACTGTAAGAGCTACTTTGAACACCATGTGGGTTAAATCCATCAGTAGCCAATGCAAGTCATAGGTTTCTTGATTCTTGCCCAAAATCAGGATAATCATGATCAAATTTCTTCCATTGAGGAGAATCTGCCGGGTGCCGCAGCTTGCCATCTTTGATCCTTTCATCCTCATGCCATGTCAAGTGCTTTGAATCTTCTAAACTACGGTACATGCGCCTAGATCTGGGTATTATGGGAAAATACCACACAACCTTCTCTGAATCTGATTCTTTCTTCTTATATCGTGAGGCATTACATTTAGTACACGTCTTTAACGATGCATATTCATTCCGAAATAAAATGTAATCGTTAGGACAAGCATGTATCCTCTCGTAGCTCATGCCAATAGAGCGTAACATTTGTTTAGCCTCATATGTCCGACTAGGAAGCACATTATCCTCCGGCAACATGTCTTTCAATAGTGTGAGTAAGTCCGTAAAGCTCTTATCAGTCCATCCATTACCCGATTTCAAGTTATACAACTTTAACATCACCGACAATCTTGTGAATTTAGTACAACCATCATACAACGGTTGCTTTGCATCACTTACCAACCTCTCAAACATTTGAGGACAATCCCGAAGATCCTCTTCAACAGCATTTACAATGTCTTCAAAACGATCGTCCTCATAAGTATTTGTGTCGGTATCGTTTGATGAATATCTCACACGATTCCTTTTTTCACTAGACTCGTCTCTTGTCTCACCATGTTTTGTCCAACATGTATAACTTTGATCGATTCCATTACACACTAAATGTTCTTCCAACTCGGCTGCACTAATTCGCCTTGCATAACAACAATCTAAACAATGACATATGATTGTACTAGGGTTTTCCGCATGCCGAACTGCAAACCTAGTGAACTCTTTCACCCCATCCTCATACTCCTTCGTTAAACGATTGGCAGACATCCATTCCGATCCATGCTTTCCCGATCTACGAAAATATTTATTGACCATTTTTACTTTGAGTTTAGAGTGGTTGATGTCTACATGCAATGTTTACAGATTAAAATAAACATCCCTAATGCTACCACTAAAGGATTAAAAAAAAACAAATACCTGGTAGAAGAAATCCTTTGTGGGTGGGGAATGATAGAAAACAAAGTAGCAATGCCAAGCTAAAGCAAAACAACAATAGAAAATCTGCAAGAACGAAATTTCAAAGACATTAACACATACTCTACCTTAGACATTATAGATTTACAAATATATAGAAACCCATCCATCCATATAAAATATATATCAAATCTCTACCCAATTTACTTAGCAGTAAACAATGCAAATATGTTACTTTTCTACCTTCGAATTCACAAGGGGAACCATTCAAAAGGCGACAATTCGAAGAGCTACCAAATGAAATACAATTAGAAACAGAGCACACATACACAAAGAATTATATGCAACAGCAAAGCTCAATGGAATGAAATAAATTCAACCATAATATCTCTTGAAAACGGTTTAACTATTGTGCTAGATATAAAAATATTCATGAGTTGCTAATTGACACTAACCTATATTATAAGTCTGTAAGGATTACACCATGACCTTAAATAATAACTAGTAACTCCATTAAACAACAATATATCCTTGTATCACCAAAATACTAGTACATAATTGTGGCTTCTCAAACTTTACAATACCACATATTCATATCATTATTACCTCAAGAACTTTCAAGAAAACCAAACATTATAAGTTAACTTTATCTTTCTTTACCGAGCCATAAAATAAACGCTATCGTAGGTACATTCTTTACATAAAAGTATCCGAACATAAATTGCGTTACAATAAAACCACTTTTAACCAAACTTAAATTTTGCAAAATGAAATTGATTCAAACTTAAGTTTGCAAACTCTAATCCAAACACACACTTAGATACATATCCACAACTCCATTTGCCTCCTTATAAATGTCACAAAATATGCATCTTATGATCTACAATATTTAAAATTCAACAAAAAATTTGTAACTTTCTCTAATATTATATAGAAATGAGAAGACTTTGCAATACTATAGAGGTAGATATACCATAATTTCTTATAAGCAATGCGAATTCTTGAATCTAAAGAGACAAAAGAAAAACATGACCTTCAAGAGAAGATGCATCACAACTTTAATTTGAGTTGAATTAATTACTCATCAGTAAATTTTTTGACAAACTTTGTGTTTAAGCATTTCTGTGGTCTTAAGGCCATCCACACAACATCTCAGTTTATGCTAATTTGGAAAAGTACGAGTGTAAAACATATAAAGTTTACATAATTTATACATGTTTGCCCTGCTTCATAAGCATGTAAAAAGCAACATACAAGTCCAAAATTAGGCTAGTGCTGACCAAAAAGACCTCATACTTTATAGCAGACATGACAGAAGCAACTATTTAGTTGAATTAAATACCTAGCTAAGTGCTAGAGGCAAAAAGGACGTCACCAATGAGCTTGAACTCCTGTACCTCCCTCAAGTTCAACCATGGCTTCTCCAAGACCTTCGTTTCATAAACCTTTTTCTTCCCTCCATCTCTTGCCTCCAAAGTGATATAGTACAGGTATCAGAAACCACCTACTGCTTTGCACTTACCACTTTCACAAATTCCAGAACTGCATTCCGCATAAGCATCATACCAATCCAATTAAAGGGAAGAAAAAAAAAACAAGAAAGAAAGAGGAAATTATTACAAATAAAATTGTAACCTCTTACATATAGAACAAGAACCCCACCATGCTATTACAACTACAAGCAGAATAAAAAATATCAAATTAACATAAAGCACGAAACTTTAAGTAACAGAATTCACTTTCTTCCCTTAATTTTCTCAGGAAAAAAAATATCGATGAAGAATAAAATCAAGTAGGCAACATAAATAAATAAAAACCTCTTTTTTGTTGTGTTCTTGAACAGCAAAGCGAGCAAGATTCTCGATCTCGGCCCTGTTCTGGCTTCCTTCCACCTCGATCTCGATCTCGATCTCGATCACGTAACCAAAAATTTGATACGGAGGTGTGGCTTTGCTCAGTGGCGGTGGTGGTTACCTCTTCCCCAAAACCAAACCTCTTTCGAGCCGAATACAGGTCGAGCACAGCAGAGGCAGAGGGCACAACACATCGACGGTGGCGGTTACCTCTTCCCCCAAAACCCAACCTCTTTCATGCCAAACGCAGGTCGAGCACAATGGAGGCAGAGGGCACAGCACAGCAGAGGGTGAAAGCACCTATTCCAGAGGCATAACGCAGTGAGTGAAAGCCACAACTCTGAGAAAGGATGCAGGGTGAGCACAGCTGCCGGAGGTGACGGAGCGAAGCGGCAAACAACTCTGAGAGAAGCCAGAAATGTTTGCTATACGTGGGCTGTTAGGGTAAAACGCAGAACAACCGAGCAGGATCAAAACACATACGTACGCACGAGGGATGGGACGAAAATAGTTGCGGGAAGTTATAGCGTTTCCGCCTTTAAACGCTATCTAAAGGTTATATTTTAATAGCATTTCTTTAACAAATGCTATTAAAAGTTAATTTTATTTTATTCATTTATTTCAAATTAGAAAAGATAGCGCTTCAACATAAAAACGCTATCTTAGGTGCACTCTTTAATAGCACTTATTTTAGGAAACACTATTAAAAGGGCACAACCATTTTTAATAGCAGTTCCGCTCTACAAACGCTATTAAATAATTGCTATTATAAGTCATTTCTGTTGTAGTGCTCACTCAAAAGGAACTTTGTTGAAAATAATAAGTGTCCGTTTGGTTAGGATTTTTCCTAACGCAAACGACACTTTTTCCCGTTGGAAATAAGTGTTTCCTGGTTGGTCTAAACTGAATTTTGTGGAAGCAAAATTTTTTAGCCTTTCCGTAGAAAATAATTGATTCTAGATGTAGGACCCACAGAATTCTACATATTTACACATCAAAAGTGATTTTACTTTATCATCCAAACAAAATCAATTCTTTTAAACTCACTTTTAAAATATTATTACCAAATACAAATCAATTTTTTCAAACTTCATTTTTTAAAATCAATTATTTCAAAATCAATTCTATCAAAATCTAAATCAAACGGACCCTAAATAGATATGCAAAACACAAAATTATTCATTAAATTTGTCAAATTAAACCCGTCTAATTTGTGTGTTTGGGAAAGTTATCTTCATAATTGCACTTACATTAATATGCTTATTTAAATTCTACCTTTGTCAATAATATTTATATTTATTATAATAATTTATATCTTATATAAACAAAATAATTGAAAATGCGATGTTTGTTTAGAAGTTATTGACTTAATTGACTAAAAAAAGAGAAAAACAAAAGGTTTAATTACACTTTTTGTCCCTCTATTTTACTGTTTGGGCGATTTTGGTCCCTCAATTTTTTTTTGCTCGATTTTAGCCCCCACATTTTAAAAATGGTCAATTTTGGTCCATACGTATGTTTACATCCAACAATTAATGGTGTATATAACGTGACTTATGATATTCTAACCTTAATTACGCTTTCTAACAAGTGGTGCCATAAGTGAATGTTGATTTGGAATGTTAATTATTGGATGTTAACATACAAATGGACCAAACTTGCACGTTTTTAAAATGTAGGGACTAAAATCAAGCGAAAAAAAATTTGGGGACCAAAATCGCCCAAACAGTAAAATAAGGGGATCAAAAATACAATTAAGCCAAAACAAAATTATACCAAACAAATTCTTTTTCACATGGTAGCCATACATTTTCTACTCGTTATTTGTTAGAGTTTGTATTTAAAAAGGACAAGCCTAAGGTGCAATTCCATGGGTGTTCCTAGTGTTATTTTTTTTATGAGGTGAATACACGTACAACAATTTATGAACGAAAATATATTAGACATGTATCATTCCCCATTGAAAAACAATACAAATACATATAAATCTGGAATTAACTTTTGCTATTTTTTGTCAAAAAAAACTTTTGCCTATTTAAAAAATGAGTTTAATTATTATACACTGATAGTGTAAAATATTTTACACCGTTAACCAATCGACAATAATGGAATAGATGACTTTTAAGGTAATTAGGATAAGAATAAAAAAAAACTTGCTAACACGGTAATTTATAATTGGATGTTCGTGTAAAAAAGTTTTACATTGTCAGTATATATCAATTAAACTCTTAAAAAATTGTTGTCACATTAAAATAAATATGCTTCCAGCCAAAATGTAAATATAAATGCTTACATGAATTATTCCTATTTTCATAAGATTTTAAAATTAAAAATAGACTTTGTTTTATATAAAAGAAATTCGAAGATTTACCTTTAAAAACTTTTTTAATTTATAAATATTAAATAACTAATTAGAAATTATTTGTATTCTTCAATAATCAACACTAGAAAACGAGATGGATTATGTTTATGATCAAATTTGGGGTTTATCATATTTTAATAAATTTCAACATAACGAAGATACACTTAAGTGAAAAAAATATAATGCTATATCCTCCCAAAATATATTTGTAACCTCTTTTAATTATTAACTAGAGCAGATATTAAATGATTTTTTTTTCAGATTTTAAATATTTTAACTTTTTAACAGATGTCAAAAAAAAAACTTTTTAACTAATATTTTAAAAATATTGTAAGAATACTTCATAAAAATATAAATTACTATCTTAACTCATTTGTTTAATTTTATAATTATTTTTAAATTTTTAAATAGGTTGATAAGTTGGTGGAGTCAATCGCTTAACTCAGCCCTAAAAGGATATTTAAACCCATGATCATGAGTCGGGTCGACCCATTTACCCATCCTGCTCTCTAACTTGTGCCGCCGCAAGAGATAGATAACGTAACGAGCAATCGGCGCCACATAAGCAGAACAAGAATACAGCTGGAAATAAAATGCAAAAAGTAAGGGCAATTCCGTCAACTGGAATAACCCAATTATGCTATATAAAACCTTCTAACCCAATGACTCACTCCATCACTCTTCTCTACCCTCGTTTTTTCTCTTGCGGCTAGGGTTTTAGCGCAGCTTCTTCTTCTTCAAAGGTTCTTACTCTCTCTATTCCTAATGCACACTGTTCCTAACAATTGTTTTCGATATTGTTGTTTCCAATTCGTAGTTGTTTAATTGATTTACTATGTTGGATAATTAATCTTAACCATTTTGTTATTTGATTTGATTATGTATATTCGTTTGATTTTGATTGGTTTATATATGCATGTTGGATTTAAAGGATCCACATACTCTGAAAACTCTGTGTATTCGAATTCAGAATTTTTGTTGGTCATTCATGTATAGATGTATAGATCTTGGTATCAGTTTTTTCTTTTTTAGGTTTTCACCGAGTTTACTCGATATGGATAGACATGTTTATTTGGGTGTGGGTATAATTGTAATGTTCGTTTTTTAATCGTTTTTTAATCGATATGGATAAACATGTTTATTTGGGTGTGGATATAATTGTAATGTTCCTTTTTTAATCATTACCCCGTACTGGTTTTTGGGGACATATTGTTATCGCTCGATCTGCTGCAATATGTGGTTTATGTTGTGTTTGATGTCTTGTGCTGATTTGGATTGAGTATCATTTTAACTTGTCAGGCACGGTGAAGTGGTTGGAATTTGGGTTATCTGATTTGTTTTTGTTTGATTATCGATGTTTCTGTTTATGGTCAAGACAATGATATAATTTGAATTTGATTTGTGCTAATATGTTGTCATTGTTGTTGAAATACGTTGGTTTTGGATAGCTTTCTAACAGTTTTTTTTTTAGCAGATCTGTCTTGTTTTACGCTTAAGTACTAATGGGTAAAGAGAAGGTTCACATCAACATTGTGGTCATTGGCCATGTCGACTCTGGGAAGTCAACTACCACTGGTCACCTTATCTACAAGTTGGGAGGTATTGACAAGCGTGTTATTGAGAGATTCGAGAAAGAAGCTGCTGAGATGAACAAGAGGTCCTTCAAGTATGCCTGGGTGCTCGACAAGCTCAAGGCTGAGCGTGAAAGAGGAATCACAATTGACATTGCTCTGTGGAAGTTTGAGACAACCAAGTACTACTGCACAGTCATCGATGCTCCTGGACACAGGGATTTCATTAAGAATATGATTACTGGAACATCTCAAGCTGACTGTGCTGTTCTTATCATTGATTCCACCACTGGTGGTTTTGAAGCTGGTATTTCCAAGGACGGGCAGACCCGTGAACATGCTCTCCTTGCTTTCACTCTTGGTGTGAAGCAGATGATTTGCTGTTGTAACAAGGTATGTATTTTTCGGTCTTTATTGCCATTGCACTTTAGAAAGGCGCATTTGTTTAGTTTTTTTTCAATCAATTTAATCATGTTCTTATTATATCTTGCATTCTCTGGAATAGATGGATGCCACCACACCTAAGTACTCAAAGGCTAGATACGATGAAATTGTGAAGGAGGTCTCTTCCTACTTGAAGAAGGTTGGATACAACCCTGACAAGATTGCTTTTGTTCCCATCTCTGGTTTTGAGGGAGACAATATGATTGAGAGGTCTACAAACCTTGACTGGTACAAGGGTCCAACCCTTCTTGAGGCCCTTGACCAGATCAATGAGCCCAAGCGACCATCTGACAAGCCCCTCCGATTACCCCCTCCAGGATGTCTACAAGATTGGAGGAATTGGAACTGTGCCTGTGGGGCGTGTTGAAACTGGTGTCTTGAAGCCTGGAATCGTGGTTACTTTTGGACCAACTGGATTACAAACTGAAGTTAAGTCTGTTGAGATGCACCATGAAGCTCTCACTGAGGCCCTTCCTGGTGATAACGTGGGATTCAATGTTAAGAATGTTGCAGTCAAGGATCTCAAGCGTGGTTTTGTTGCCTCAAATTCCAAGGATGACCCTGCCAAGGAGGCTGCTAACTTCACATCCCAAGTTATTATCATGAATCACCCTGGCCAGATTGGAAATGGCTATGCTCCTGTTCTCGATTGCCACACCTCTCACATTGCTGTCAAGTTTGCTGAAATTTTGACCAAGATTGACAGACGATCTGGTAAAGAGCTTGAGAAGGAACCCAAATTTTTGAAGAATGGAGATGCTGGTATGGTCAAGATGGTTCCCACCAAGCCCATGGTGGTCGAAACTTTTTCTGAGTATCCTCCACTTGGTCGTTTTGCTGTCAGAGACATGCGTCAAACTGTGGCTGTGGGAGTCATCAAGAGTGTTGAGAAGAAGGATCCCACTGGAGCCAAGGTCACCAAGGCTGCACTGAAGAAGAAGTGAATCGTGCAGGAGGATGGTTTATCAAGGGGAGTTTATCATAATAATAAATGTTGGTTTCTTGTTCGTAGTACTGTTTGTTGTCTAGGTGTCTTGTTTCTTGGACACAGTTTCAAGTCTGCTCCATCATCTCGCAACTTCTGTTCCCAGAACTGGGTTCTTGATCGCCGGTGGCAAGGCTATTTCTGTGTTATTTGAGCATTTTCTTTATGTTTTTGTGATCAGCAGTGAGATTTAGGACTAGTCCTTCACTGCTTATTTGGTTCTGCTTATTTGGTTTTTGAATATCAAACTCTATATTTGTCTTATTTAGTTTAATTGTTAAGTTTTTGTTGGGGCAATTCTGATCGCTTCTACTTGTGTGAGAACGTAGGAAAGCATTTGAGTCGAGCTTATGAGATTGGGAAAGGTTTGCGTATCAGTTCCTACTAATTACCAAGTAGGGTGTACTGTGTCAATTTTAACGTTAGTTTTATTTATTCAATTTTCTTGTTTCATTAAAGAAATTCTTCCCTAGGCCAGAGAGAAAAGTTTTAATTTTAAGAGCATATATATTATATAATGAAAAGTTTTTTTAAAAATGGGAATGATAAATTTTGATCAATTTTAATTTATAAAGGCTGCTGAGAACAAAACTCATTTTAATTTATATACATCATATTTAGATAAAAACTTTTTTTTTCTTTCTAATTCAACTTGTTCGCATTTGGGGTTTATAAGATTTTTACTGCTAATACAGGAGAATGATTGAAAAACTATGAAAATCAAAGATAATGTTCGTATTTGAAAATTTGCATGGGACTATATTTTTGTAGAGTTGGATTGGTTTCCATATCATTTCATTGTTTGTAGATTTAATTAAAGAAAGGAGGATATGAAAATTGAAAAGCTTGAATGAGATATGGTGATTTAGGATAATTATTATTATTATTCTATTTCGTTTCTTAGAAACTCTTAAATAATGATTAATGTTTTTTATCACTCCATCTCCAAATATACTAGTAAGATAATGCACGCGTCAGATCTGTATTGAAGTAAGCGTGCTCCCCGAATATTATAATTAACATAATAACAATAGTCATCTAGTATATATAAAAGTCAGTCATCTAATGTTTTTTACTGATACTTAACACAAGTAGTTTTTCAATAAAAAAAGAGTGTTATAATATTTAATTTTAATTTTATTTATAATTATCTTTTCATCTCGAAATATAATAATATTATATTTTTATTAAAATATAAATATAAATTAATTATTTCATGACTATACACTAAAATCATGATTATCAACACACATTTAAAGTGTAGTTTCATGTTAATAACATGATAAAAGAGAACATTTTTCTTTCATTAATTTTTAAGTATATATTATGAACGAGAATAGCATTGAAATAATAAATTTATTTTTTAGATGATAAATGATTTGTGATAATATCAAATGGTTCAAAGATTTTAAAAGTTGTTTGCGTCTTGAGGAAAAAAGAGAAGAATGAATATTATGATTTTAAATGCGAAAAAGTTATTCGAACATTATAAGACATCATACTTAATGAAGGTGTACCTAAAAAGTGTAATTTTAATTCGAGGAAAATATAATATTTTTCATTCTAGCACTATGATAATTACCACTACCATTTATATCTACATGAAAAAGAAAACCACTTGCTATACATGAGTGATTGTTAATTGCCCTTTATACTTTCACTCAGTCGTCGATAGTTCCAATATTGGGTGTAACTAACTTCTGTCCAGCCAGTAGCATAAAAGTGTATATAGCATAAAAGAATCATAAGACCCAAACCAACATCACACTTTCTGTGACCAAACTATTCTATATCTCAATTAAATAGAACCATTAACCCAATGCGACACATTAGCATAATGTAGGCATCCAAGGCCAAAGACAGAATTGCCAAAAAGATACTAAAATCTTCAAAATAGAGAATCAACATTGATTTAGCACATGACGAAGTACCAAGATACCACATTCAAATTTGAGGTGCTCAGTCAAATTGTAGAAGAAAATTGCTAAGAACTTAGATCTTGACAAAGCTATCAATTTGCATGTCTGAAGCCAATCTGTTTGCGGAAGTTAAGGACTTGCAAATCTGGACCGAAGTCAGTTGTTGTAGTCTTGCAGACAAACTATGTTGTACGATGAAAAAATATAAATTTGAAGACAAAAAATTAGCTTGATGGGTACATAAGTATTGTCTTACTCTGTCAAATAACTTGTCTTCCTTCTTAGCACAAGAGATCGAGTTCCCCTTTTGAATTGACCAGCATCCTAGTCAGGAAATTGAAGGTTTGGAGCTAAAATGACAAAAAAACGAATGATATTCACAAAAAATATTCAAAAAAACGAATGATATTCACCATATTCAGGTAATTTAATTAGGCAATGACACTCACCGTATTGCAATGCCAATTGCTTTTTATCAAATAATATCTTGGGTATATAAACAACCATCATCATCATCTATAACTTGGACTCTTAAGTATAGTTTATCAGTTTCATATAACTGAAACTGTTATAATTTCCTGATTGTTGTAACAGCTCTCAGTTTCATATAACTGAAACTGTTATAATCCCTGATTGTTGTAACAGCTCACAACGGCTAGTTATCTCTAAGATGCTTAGTTGAGTTAGTTAGGATTTTCTATCTTTAGCTTATCTTAGCTAATCTTTGGATCTTTAAATATAGCTTGTATCCTACTATTCTTTAATGAGAAATATATTCAAAATTCTATTCAAAATGAACATTGAGCAAGTCTTGAAGAAGGGTTGCCCATCCCTCTGAAGAATTGAGCAATCAAATCATTGAAACCAAAAAATGTTAAAAGTAGAAGACCACTCATTTGACAGCAACATCCGGACATACACCATCTTCTAACACAAAATATGAGCATTCAAATCAGCAAACAACAAATATAAATTAGCAACTGTGAGAAAAACATTGCAATTTATCACATGTTTACCTTAGTAAACTGACTGCATAGTTTTCCCATAACTAAACCCCATTCCTTCTATTCCCATTCCATAATTTCCCTTTACAAACGATATACTAACCCTATGCATGACATATATGAAACTAAGCACGACATATATGACAAAAACCCACTGCATATCACAAACAACCTCTCCCTATATGTAAAGCTCATATAAGCACCCAAAAAAAAAAAAAAAAAATCATACTCATTTCATAGCCATCATGGGAAGAGGTTAAGTCAAATATCAAAGACATATAAGGATGGTGAGTTGTTTCAACAGCAAAACTTGGCTTCTTAACTTGGTTACTATATCTTCTCTACTTTCTTTGTCCCATCACTTAGAAAGGCAATTGATCAAGACCATCACTTAGAAAGCCACCAAAGAAAGGAAAAACTTTAAAAAATAAGCACACCAAAGATATTAGTTGACTGGTAGATAAGCCACAAAAGGAAGGCAAAGGAAATTATGGTGCAGTGTTTAATCAATTAATAATTATTCACAGAAACCTCTTTTATATCTTAGAGTTGACTGATAGATTTCTTAGGATGTAACCTCATGAAGTCCGCTTCCGGCCCCTCTCCGGAGTTGTCAAGTACAACATCAAGTGGTTCCACATCCAGCACACCATGTTCAGCGATGCTTCATCAAATAATAAGACAAAAAAAAAAAGTCCAGTCTTATAAAAAAACTAAGGGAAATAAGCAAAAACATGACTACCATTGTGGTCAACTTGCCATCTTTTTCATATCGCCTTTCTGGAAATACCCCCGTCAACACACCAATCACATCTACAAAAGTAGTAAAAGAAACTCATTAAAATTCATTTATATAGTCAAAGTAACGTAATACAAAAAGTCATTTAAATACAAAATAACATTACTCACCGATTAAGAATTCATAATTGTCATCAAGATTCAAAACTTCATTGAAGGGAACCAAGGACAACCCAAGCATAGGAATTGAGTCGGATTCTTGCCTCACAACAGTGGTCTGAGCAGCATTGTTAAACATAGGTAAAGACCACAACCTAACAACCCTTACCTTCAGCCTTATTGACTCACTATTAAAACAAACATTGCTAATACTGTCAAAGTGGGAAGCCATAGCAAGTCAACAATGAACACAGTTAAAGTAAGCAAATGAAGTTCTAGCGAAAGTGATGCAACCAAAGCAATTATAAAACTCATTTTACCTCCTCTTATCAATTCTGTATACAACAAAAAAGTATCAATTCACTAATTCCAAAGACAGCGCTGTAACTAATTCATAGTCACATATAGGCTGATATCATAGTCAAATATAATGGGATAATGGCCCTGCATTATAGACATTGACTAAGGAAATCATGATGCCTAAATGTTGAAAGACTTAGGACATCTACAGATTAATAAGCTATCATACATGCTTTTAGCCTACTTTGTTGATATGTTGGATTTTGAATTACTAAGATATAATAATTTGTTTTAGAAGATGATAGTGACCTGTCAGGCTATTGTATTCGCAGAATGACATGAATATCGATACATGTATTATTTAAGTTAATATTAATGTTAAAAAAAAAACAAATTAGGAATCAATAAGAAAACAAACAGAAAAGAGATTGAGGCTAAGAATGTTTGCAGCATTGGATTGAATCACAAAAAGGGAGTTGAAATCATCAGCAAGCTTTTATTAACATCTTTGTCCACTTGTTGGTCTTCTCGATTTGCAAATCTCTTCTCTGTGTACTATTACCACCCGTGTTACTTCTTTTTTCTCATTGGAGTCTGTCTTCAAATTTCTCCTTATTTCTTGTATTTAGAGTTAGAGGATAGAACCAACTTCCTATAATTTGGATCATATAGAAAGGAAAAGAGATTAAACATTACATGATGAGAGGCTCCATCTTCATCTCCATCATCAACAACATTTCCTTTAATTCCAAGAGAACAATTTTCAGAAGTGGCAAAAGTATATAGAGTTTAATATATCAAAATCAACACATTCAAACATGACATACGCTCTATGGCTAAAAAAAATAGTGGCAAAAATATCATTTCAAACATGTCACATTTTTCAACTATTATGTTATCTGTTCCTTTAAAAATAATCAAATTAATGAAATAGAATATAAAATACCATATCATGACAAAAATATAAAATTCCTATAAACTAGCATTTTGCATGACTATATATTCTAATATTTATTTATTACTAGTTTTTTTACATGTTGTTTTTAGACAAACATCTTCATATCAAGTTTATCTGTATATTGTTGAACTCAGAAGTCATTGCCAGACCTCTATTGTAAATTTTTGCAGAAATCCCAATTGTCAATACATGCACTTTTCATATGGATAAGGATATTTAACCCCAAAAATGTGATTCTTCTATCTCAATATACAGCTAGACATATATTAAAAGGACAGAGTACCATGTGTAGCAGATCACTAACATCACTGGCCCCACTACAATCATAGCTAATCTTGCCTCTCTAAAAAACTGCAAGAGAAGGAAGATTGTCTCAAAGCATAACATTATGATTAGTAGATGAAATAGATTATGGAAAAGGACAGAGTATCAGATGAAATAAACTTTTTGAAGTACAAAACCTATTATGTAATATGTATATAATTGTATGTAAATATATACAACTTTAAAAGAGGTATTTCAATCATATAAACTCTAAATTATTCTTGATGACTCACAGTTCCCAATTCTTGATTTTCATATCCAGTTTGGTTTAAGTTGTCTGACAGAGGAAAAGCCTCAGATTGTTGAAGCGAACTTTCATTACTTTAAGCATCTTGCTCAAATGGTGGTAGTGGGTTCTCATCCGTAGCATCAAAATAAGGCCACAACTGCAAGAGATAAATGATGAAGTGAGCACGGCTGAATTAAAGATAACTGATGAATAGAAAGACCAAGTAAAAAAAAAAAAAAAATAGAACATTCACATGTTCAACATGAAACCCAAACTCTCACGTCTTCAAAAAAATTCAATACATATGTTTAAAACAGTCCAACTTACAATGTTTATCCCTCACAAAAGGCACAAAATAGAGAAGCGCCTCATTTTAGAATATACCTTTGGGGTTTGATCAGAGCCACACCAAACCCTGAACCATCCACAACTACATTGGCACTAAAATTATCAAATACTGTTGGTATGTAATCCTACCACATAATAAGGAACCCAAAAAAGAAAAGAGAAAATTAAAACAAAAATTGTGAGTAAGATAGTAAAAAAAAATAGAAGGGATTCAAATACAGATAATGAAACATTGACATTAGAACAAATATCCCAACACTAATATCGTGATTGGCATTAAACCCAGATATTAATCTTGTAAAAAGCTCAAAATTTTATCTTGCTTTACATGCTTTATGTTTGTATAGAAAGCACCGGTCAAATAAACCAACTCCAAAATTCAAAATTGGTAAGAAAAAGAGGAACTTGATGGATAAAGGAAGAAGCTTGAATGGACGGGGTTAGATTTTTTGAAGAGACTTACAGTGGTGAACTTGTTAAGCGTACAGAATGGATGTCTTTCCAACGGCTCCATCCCCAAAGTTATTGTGATCTGAGTGAAGAAAATTTGAAGAGTGGAGGAGAATTTTTTCAACAGAGGAGATGTGAAAAAGGGAAGTGGGTTTGAGCGGGAAGAGAAAAGAAATAATGAAAATGAAAAAAAAAAATTTGAAATATGAATCTGAGTTGGGCGGAGAAAGAGATCAATGAAAGGTTTTGAGCGGGATAAGAGGGGATAATAATGAATGAGAGCTTGACACTTGGCAGAAGTGACGGTGAAGCTGATCTGACATCTGCACAAGACGCTTTCATAGAAGGCACATGAGTTGTACTAACGTGGAATTGTTCGAGTGCAAGCAACTTATGTTAAGACCGGGAAATTCGATTTCGAATCTTTGTGACGTCATTTAGGAATGATAATTTATATCCTATTTATTGGATATCCATAGAAATTATCCACAATGGATATAGGGTAATTATCCACATAATGGATAAGGGTTCGGATACGAATACTATAATACTCACCCAACCTCATACCCGCATACATACATATATATATATATATATATATATATATATATATATATATATATATATATATATAATTTTAACTACAATACAAAATTTAAAACCAAAATTTTCTAAACCTAATTATATCTATAATTCTTTTTTGGATGTTTTTATTTATTTAAATACTTGATTTGTAATATTTATTAGTAGATTTAAAAGACATTTCAATCGCTTTTTTAATTGTTATAACTTTATTTTGTTATTTATTTTTTTTCACTGTTAAAATGCGAGTAACAGGTGCGGGACGGGTACGTAGGTACCCAGAGGGTACGGGTAAGGGTAAGGGTACTAAAGTTGCTACCCACGAGGGTCCAGGTACAGGTAATTTTTTCAAACGCGGGTATGGGTCCGGTTAATATAGTACCCTACCCAAACACTGCTCATTGTCATCCCTAGTTGTCATCCCAATTAGGAGGTTGAGAGCCAAGTGGTAAATCCTTGCTCAACCAGTCGAATTAGAGATTAGTCCCATAGCGGGCCCAAAAAATTTAAACTATAGGGATGCTCTAGTGGACTCACTCGATCCAATGGACTAATTATGGTGGGTTCTCAACATACAAAAGAAAAAGGCATATGAGCACTTCGTCCTCCTTTGCCGGCAAGCGGTCGGGAAGTGACTGACGCACACAAAAGGCCGTCAATCATTCCTACTTGGCCATCACATTTGAATGTTCATTCAAGACTCATTCATACATAGTCTTCAATCCCACTCTTTTAGATGGAGTGAAGTGGTTAATAATGGAGTGATTAATAATGAAGCAGAGTGAAAAGATTGAAGCCTCTCACTCCATTGTTTGGAAGTTTAATGAAGGAATGTAAGCAAATCTCAAACCCTCAATTTGGAGGGTATGAAAATAAGAGAGTTTGAATGGAGTGGAGTGATTTGTATTACCATCCTCAACTATCTTACTCCATAAATGAAGAAACTCTCAAACAATGGGTTAATAAATTTTAATCACGCCGCTTTATTACTAATCATTTGACTCCATCTTCCCAAACATAACTTTACGTATCAAAGTGTCTTTGCAAGTATCTTCATAATGCACTGGAGCAATGGACCAATGATATTGAATGTAAAGACCGACCAATAGAACACTACCAATGTAACACCCGGGTGCCGACGAGGGCGGGGAGTGGTCACCGGTGCAAGAAGGCACGGACAAGGAGCGGCTCCTGGCAGGCTTCTAGGCGGAGGGATACATGAATGAACCGATAACACACCCGAATGAGAAGGATCCTGAGACTGTGTAGGTATGGGACTATACAGTTGAGGAAGGCTTATATGAATTGATTGGTACTACCTATACCAATAAGATGCATCTTCTTTTCGGAAGCCCATCACTTAAGAACTCCACAGTTAAACATGCTTGACTTTGAGCAATTCTGGAATGGGTGACCACCTGGGAAGTTTTCCCAGGAAGTGTGTAAGTGAGGACAAAGCATGTTGAAAATACTCGTGTTGGTTCGTGGGGACAGTCGTCAATCCATAAAGCAGCCAGGGATGTTACAAATGGTATCAGAGCGGCACCTCTCCCAGTACGGTGTGGTTCGAGGACGAACCAAGCTAAGTCGGTGGGCATGTAACACCGGGTGCCGACGAGGGCGGGGAGTGGTCGCCGGTGCAAGAAGGCACGAACAAGGAGCGGCTCCTGGCAGGCTTCTAGGCGGAGGGATACATTAATGAACCAATAACACACCCGAATGAGAGGGATCCTGAGACTGTGTATGTATGTGACTATACAGTTGAGGAAGGCTTATATGAATTGATTGGTACTACCTATACCAATAAGATGCGTCTTCTTTTCGGAAGCCCATCACTTAAGAACTCAACAGTCAAACATGCTTGACTTGGAGCAATTATGAGATGGGTGACCTTCAGGGAAGCGTGTGAGCGAGAACAAAGCATGCTGAAAAGACTCGTGTTGGTTTGTAAGGACAGTCGTCAATCCATAAAGCAGTCAGAGATGTTACAACCAAGTCATAAAGAAGGACTCTAGCTCTATGTAGTTAGAGGATATCGGTGGGTCCAACAATCCACAACATAAAAATAATCAAATTTTTTTATTTAAATATAAAAGATTGCCTACGTGACTCGTTAGGTGCACATTTGACCAATTAAATAATATCAAGCGCATGTGTGTGTCTATATATATATATATATATATATATATATATATATATATATATATATTTGTTTATTTGTGTAACATGTTTTAGTCCCTCTTTTTTCTTTAATAACCCATTTTAGCTCCTGAAAAAGTGATCGTGACCTAAATCGATCCTTGTGTGTACTAGACTTTTATGCATCATTGTTATGCAACACACACATGCACCAAAATGTCCTCTTTTATGCACAATCATGCACCACCAGAATAAACCGAATGAACCAGAATGAACCAAAATGCATTATAGGACTAGAAGTGTATTTGGAACCACATGACCTATGAGTGAAATTTCATCTCTAAACATCAGAAGGCGTATTGACCCGTTGCACACCATAGGAACCGCATGCTACATAAATGAAAAAACTTTATCAAACAGTGGAAGGATAAAGAACTACATATGGTAGTGTGTGAATGTGCCAAGTGCACGATCGAAGCTGAATTTAGGGCACACATGATGAGGCTGAGATAGTTGAATGAGATAGCATGGATCTATCTTAATAACATTGACCCCAGTGCATGTGTCAAAGCATATTTCAATCATTATCCAAAACTGGACAATATCACAAATAACGTGAGGTATGGACCAATGAGATGAATGTGTAAAGGGCAGGAACTGTGTGTTTGTAACTGTGTTAGCTGCAATTCAGATTTTACTTGTTGTAATTAGTTGAGTGTTGTATTGTGATATGCTGCAAATGAATGTCGAAGCTTGGGTGCCAACATAGTTGGGATGCTTGACTTCATAGTGATGCTCCTGCATATCATGAATTAGCACAAACTGAAATTAAGGGAGATGTGTTAAGAAGTTGGTTAATTTCAGTTAGTATGTTAGTTGTAAAGGTGGTTAGTTTGTTGAGCTGACTTGGTCCATGTAGGACTAATCTACAAGTGTATAAATACATGTTATGTGAATGAAAAAGTGCAGTGAGTGTGTATAGAATTTTTCAGATTTCTATTGCCTTCTCTCTTCTACTCCTCTATTCTCTTTTATTGCTTTTCTCAATTCTTGAGTGATTAGTGAGGAACCTTGTTTGAGTGATAAACTAGTTCCAACAGTTGGTATCTAGAGCCACAAGACTAGGGACTTGTGATGGGTCCAAAAGTGCAGAAATTGAAGAGATTGTGAGTGGGGATTTTTCAATCCCTTTACCGGTTCTTGATGGAAAGAACTTCCATCAATGGGTGGTGAAGATGGAGAATATTTTCAATTTCTATGAGATGCTTGAGGTGGTGCAAGAAGGTGTTCAAGGTGTGGAAGATGGTGCTTCCAAAAAGAGAGACTACAAAGCTCTCTTGATTCTTCATCAATGTGTGGATGAAGCAAATCTTGAGAAGATTGTTGCTGCCAACACAGCCAAAGGAGCATGGGATATCTTGCACAAAGCCCATGGAGGTGATAGGAAAGATGAGTGCAAGAAGGAAGCAAAGGGAGAAAGCAATGAAAATGATGAGATTGCAAAGATCAAAACAGAAGTAGGGGTCACTGATCAAGATTCCTATGGTGCATATATGGAGAACTGAAGAAGAGCTGGTGAAGGCCAAAGAAGAAGATGATTTGGATATGAAGAAAAGAAACTTGAATGTTGTGTTTAGTGGGTCATTCCATCAAACACTTTGTGAGCATTCTCTGTCCCAATCCAAAGATTCTGTAAAGAAGGGTGGCAAAGAAGAGGCAGAGTATGAAGTTCAGTCCGAGGGTTTCAAGCAACCATCGAAAGAACCACCACCGCTGCCGTCACTGACGGAACGACGAGCAGCCAAAGCCGTGCTGCTAGAGGAGGTGATGGCGGAAAGAGAGGAGAACCCAATCTGGGTGGCGATGCCGCGATGTGGCCGGAACGCGACAGAGACGAAGGTGGCGATTCTGGATCTACAACTCGCAACGGAGGATCGGACAGAGAGGTTTGGACCTGGGTCGGTCACAATATCGCCGGTGCTGCCATGGATATGCAAGGACGAGTTGTGTTATAACAGAGAAGATGAGTTGCAGCTATGGCTAACCATTGTGAGTGAGGAGAAATGTGCAGAGGCGTTCTCAGGTTTGCTGCCATGGTTATACGAGGAGGAGGTGCGCCATACTAACAAAGAGGAGCTGCAGATTAGACCGCCATCGTCGGAACCGCCAAGCCGTGATTCTCGTATGGTGGCTAACGAAGCAAAGGCGGCTGAGAGGGGCAGCAGCGCACCAGAAAGATCAAAGGGAGTTAGGGTTGCAATTCGGAAATTGGGCACAAAGTTCAGATCGTGTATGTCGTTTGAAAAACAAAACGCAGTGAAGAAAAATAGGAAAGGAGAAGATGAAGATTTATGTTTCTGGAGAAGGAAGAAACTTCAAGAACTTAAATATAATTTGCGATTAACGATTTTCATCAACGGAACGTTGCAGCTTAGTGGTAAAACGTGTTATCTGCAAATTTCAGGTTATGGGTTCGAGGCCCATCTTTTACTTGTGGATCATTTTATTTTTGACAAAATTGCTTAGTTTAAATTTAAATTCCATTAAAAAGTGTCGAGATGGGATTCGATCCGAGGTCGCAGGGTTGAAATGTCATGGTGGTGACCACCAGGCTAGCACATCAACAGCGACAATTGGTTGTTTTTCCAAATACATAACTGTTCTGAGATTCTGGGATCCTGGAGGATACAAAAGCATTTCAATGGAGGTTGGATCATTATGCTTCAAAGTATGGGATCCTGGAAAAATTGTGTTCAGAGATGTATTGGCTTTTGTATTTTGTGTTTTTAGCTAATTTAAATTAAGGGGGTGTGTTGGAGATAATCCAAATTAGTTAGTTGTTAGGAGTTTGTTAAAATGTTGTATCTAGAGTTATTAGTTAGAAGGTATTGAGAGAGTTAGTTAGTGTATGTGTAAGTCTATAAATAGACATAGTGTGTGATGTGAATTAACACAAGTAGAGAAGTGAAAGTGTAGTGTAACTGCAAGTGAAGTGTATGAATAAAAGTTTTTTTGTGTATCTCTTTCTCTCAATATTTCTATTCTTTCTATGTGTGTGCACCATGAGTGGGTGTGAGTGCTTGTGTTCCAACAAGAAGAAGCCCCTAGCAACCAAAAAAAACAAGACTAGGAAGACATGGGAGGTCATATAAGTCTATTACACATAGTGATAAATTTGGGTCACCATCACTTTTTCCGGGATTAAAACGGGTCACCAAAGAAAAAATGAGGGACTAAAATATGTAACATAAATACAATACATGTTGGATATTATTTAAGACTAAATCTAGGTACAATACTATATATGTAGATGGTATTGTTCTAGACACAAAAAGACACTTCATCTCATTAAATAATTACATCTTTTGAGACAAATTATAATAACATTATTTTTTGAGTCAGGAACAATAGAAACAAAATATAAGGAACTGTATCTAAGTTTTTTCCTATTATTTAACACGTCAGTTATGCACTTAGGGTGTGTTTGGGTAAACAACTTAATTAAGAGCTTATCACATAAGACCTTATCGCATGAGAGTTTATGTCATAAGTGCTTAAAGAAAAAAAAGAAAGAAAAGGGCGTGAGAGGATTCAAACAGTTAAAAACATGGAGATGGTGTTTAGTGCATAAGCTCTTATGATAATTCCATAAGCTTATCCCAATGACTTATGAAAATAAGTCAAAAACTCCCTATGGGATGTCATAAGTTATTTTTATAAGCTTTGCCAAACACACTGCAAAAGAGTTTATGTCATCAGATAAGTCAAAAAGAACTTAAATAAATTATTTCAAACACCACCTTAACGGCCACATAAGCAATTTAACGAAGTCAACAATCTTTGACCGACAAAGGTACTAGCTTGTCGCACATAAGTAAATTTAGGGACTAAAGAGTGAGTAATTTTTGTTCCAGTTATGCTAAACTGACACAGAAATATTGACACTTACGAAAACACCGTATATGTTAGTGGCAATTTCGTAATTAAACTAGTGGTAAATGCGTGATTCTGAGGAACAGGGGAAAAGGGGTTTTCCTTGCACTCTTCCCTCCTTCGTTCTTTCATCTCACTCATGTTGGCTCTTTATTCTTCACTCGACGCTCTGTCTTCTTCTCTGCCTCGTCCCTCTTTCTTCTTCACTGTGTCTTCTCACTGCCTCGAGAACAAAGTCTTGCTCACCCGTTCTTCTCTGCCTCGGCGCTCTGTCTTCAACTCGTTCTTCTCACGGCCGCGAAGCTCTGTTCCCGAATGCCACCACCACCCACTAGCTGTAACGCCCTTCGTTACATTAGTAACCCAAAACAAATGGTATAAAAATCCTCTAATAAATTTAATTAAAATATGTTAGTCATAAAAATTTTATCAATTATATAAGTCCGGACAATGTCTCATATTAAATAAAATAGTAATAATGTATCAAAGTAATAAATAATAAGTCCATATGTCCAAATAAAAATCCCAAGCCTCAAAACCGGGCGTCTACTAATAAACCCAACGATAAATAAAAAATAAAATAAATATGTCTAGCCACAAACGGCTCCTTATTCAAAATAAAATACTAACAAAGCTAGATAATAAATAAGTAAATTCGCTAAGTCTTCAATCCTCTCCCCTTCAGTGATATCGCCCTCGTGCTCCGAAAACAACACTTTTAATGAGATATAATCCCAGTGAATAAAAATCAAGTTCTAAAAATATTTTCGCAAATAGTGTTGTTTCATCGGCCGGTCTGTAACCTGGAAAAACATTCATGGTACCCGCTAATTTTTAAAATATTGAATATAATAAACCTCCAAAATAATAATTATATATACATATATATAAAATTAATGTCAAGCATTTAAAGCACAAACTCATAAACTCAAAGAACTGGCCACATCACATTGCATTTAATCACATTCACCATGCAAACTCTACACAATGCAACTCCACAAACATGACTCGGTGATTCCCAAAATCACTTAACTTGACTCTTTGGTTTCAGAATCCGGTGTGGATCCCGGATCCACTAAGGTCTATGAGCTCATATCCATGCAATGGCGTCCCACCGCCTTCCCCATCCCGGATGGGAGGTATCTAATATTCCATCCCGGATGTGAATATTTTCAATAAATCGATATCCCATCCCAGATGGTGATATCTCTCATCCTATTCCCTAATAGAATGTACAACCGTCACCCCTTCCCTAAGGTGATGACCAACTCATATGTACCATGCAACATGTCATCCCAGCATGATCGACAAATGTCATCCCGGATGACTACCAAATATTTCCTCAAACTCCATGCAGCAATTACATAGACACTATAACAGGATTTAAAATACAAACACAACCATAACATATAAGTCCTTAATATAATTTATGCTTGTTATAGTACATGTATTCACTCACAGGGGCGTGGCATATATGTATCAATAGAATCATCTAATATCAAACATAAATAATGTTATGCCCCTGCAATAAGGTTACACACGGTACAAAATTTGGGCATCTATTTAGCTATTTATTTTCTTTATCATTATCATTTTATTGCATCAAACATTAATAGAATAACAAGAAAATTACACTCACTAAACCAATTCATCAAGTGACGTGAAAATATTTCAAAGTTCCAAATAAAAATCATGTACTCTAAAATCTTAATTTTTGTGATTAAACAAGCCTATATAACAAAGCTTCGAATCAATTGTACCATGAAAGTGTGAGAAAAAGTATTTTCACTCACCTCTCGAAGACCTCCAATGTGTTCTAAAAATCACGTATGATAGGGATTTGTGCCTTCCTAAAAATTCCTCTCCCGTTTGGTGGCGTTCTTGGATCTATGTTGTTACGGTTGTACTGGCAAGAAAGGAAAGAAGGCAAATGCAACACTGTGCGGCGCAGCCTCTGACGCGTTTTTCCCCTTTTTCTCTTTACTGTAGACATATATATATATATACGTAGCAGGCGCAAGAGTTTTAGGTTTGGCCAAAAGCATGGGTGGGCTTAACGCCCATGTAACCCCCCTTATTCTTCTTTTTTTTTTTTCCATATAATAATGTGCATATATATATTCATATATTCATATATATATATATATATATATATATAATTTTGCATTTTCTATAATAGTTAATAAATTGCAATAAATCCTTATACCATCACTTCTTTACACTTAATCTCTCATTTATATTTTATTTGCACTACACCTTTTTAATAACTTAATAATAATATTATTATTATTTATTTTATTTTTTTTCAAATTAATTATGTTAGAATTTTAGGATGTTATACTAGCAAAGCCCAAGTGATGACTAATGACTTAAAACGCCGACACCCACCACTCATCGACTGGCGAAACCCACCACAAAAGCAGTTGAGGAAAAACCCTCCTTTCTTCCTTCCCTGTTTCTGTTGATCTCTCATATCTCCACCCACCACCAAATCAAACAAACCCTAGCTCACTCACTCTCACAATCCCGCATCTCATCCCTTGGGCTCTGCTGAAGCTATAGCTAGGTAAGTTTCTATCTATTATCCGTAGGGATTATTTGCTATTCAAGTTGTTTCTTTCATGGCTTTACTGCTTGTGGTCTTTGTCAACATTGTTGTGGCAAGTAATGGGTGAACGTTAGAAACCTCTGTTTTTCTGCTGATGGAATGATGTTATGATTTGTACTGTTTGGTAGTGTGACAGTGTAAAATGCACTTTTTGGTTGAATGTACTTGGCTTGTTCATGAAAGAAGGACTGAGGATGCAATGTTGGTTCTGGCTTCTTGTAACTTATCTTTGAAGCATTTTGTTTGCATCAAAGTGTTGAATTTTTTTAGGCCCCATATAATCCTAGTTTGTCATGACTTTGTCTCAACAATTCCTTATGATAAGTTTTCTATATGTACCATATAGAAAACTTAAAAAAACAATGGCAGTGAGTACAAAATATTTTAATGTGATTCTAACTTATGATGTGTTGGATCGTCTATAAACAGTAAACCAAAAGCAAAGAAAAATGGCTGGAGCAAGCAGATATTAATGTAAGGAAACCTCATTTGTGTTTGTACTTACTCGTGTGCAACGTATTTACAATCAACCCGACATTTCAAGTAACGATACTTGGCGAGGTTCGTGCGAGGCATGCTTGTATGCCGTAAATATTGATTGATATCAACAAGGCACTTTCAGAGGAGCATCGTGCTTTGTTGGATACGACCCCATTTAAATGGGTTAGTAAAATGACCAATGAACCTAATATTTCAAGTGTCTTATTGTGCAAGCTTGTGAGCAGGTGGGAAGAGGGTGGTCGAGCATTCAATGTTGGGGGGTACGCCGATCCCTTTTACCCCCGCTGATATATGCCTGGCTCGGGACTTCCACCCCACAGGTGAACCAAAGTGGTAGGTGCACTGATGAGCAAGTGCTATACACTGTCTATTTTTGAGGGGGCTGATATAACAATAGAGGCTATACTGGACAAGATGCCCGCCATTCCGCATAATGTGGGGGATTTTTGTAGGACATATATACTCCTTGCTTTCGGAGTGTTTTACTTTGCGAGGATAGGCAAGCATGTTTTCACAGATTATGCCTGGCTGCTGTATGACTTGGATGCCATAGCTTCAACTGGGCAGCTGCAGTTCATGAATTCTTGATTGCGAGTTTGAGCAGAGCTCACATGGTCAGTGGCGAAGGGTCAAATGACCATGAAATACATATATGTGGATGTGCACCCATCCTACAGGTATGTATTGTTGCATATGTTAGACAACCATATAATGATATGTTAACAAAATTTTACGGCTACTAATGATGTCAATCTTTTTTGGTAGATCTGGGCGATGAACCATATCTCGATTGGCTATACACCTAACACTCCTCCCGAGCATCCTTTCCCACGGTTTTTGAACTGGCCAATTGTTACATTGAGGAAGAAAAGAATGAAGGAAGCATTCATGAATACAAGGGTGCCAACCATACCATATTTTCGATAATATCTTGAAAATTGATATACCTAATGTTCAGTTGATGTGATTCTGATGTTTGCAGGTAACGGTTGCTTTAATAGCAACAGATGCTGAGCTTCAACTACCCATTGTCCGGGATACATTACGGGGGGGCCAACAACACCAATATGTACATGTTGATGAATATCAAAAAGTATTGGCGACGCTTCAGGAGCATGAACAGAAAATTAGGGAGCAACAACAGAGGATCTTGGCTCTAGAGGCGGATGTTGCAATTTTGAAAGATGGTCCCACTCGTCACCGATCAAACATAGGCCAAGTCAATGAGTTTGTGGGATGTTCCACTTTAGGTGGACAAGATTCAACCCATCTTCACCAAACTCCCCTAGCGGATATTTATGCTGACATGGGTGGTGTAGGGTCTTCGGGTGTTCAAATAGGTGGTGGTTAATAAACAAGCTAGTTGCCTGTTTTACATGGTTGTGTTTGTGGTTTACTCGTTGAAAGCACATTGAGGATCTTTGTATATGCAGGTGTAGAAATGCCAATTTCTCAGCGGATGGAGGTTGATGATGCTATTGTAGATCCTCCGGCTGTAGCGATGGGTGCACCAAATGAAGCAGCAGTTGCAGTGCCCGCTTGTAAGTAATGATTTGTATGTTCACAATGAAAAAGTTCCATTGTGTTAAAAAGAAAGACAACTTACCATCTACCATTGTGACTGTTGTAGGTGAACATAATACGGAGGGTGATCCGGAGGGTGGGTCAAACATAGCAACAAGGGTGAAGGGGAAACATAGGATGCGGAAGCAATCTTCTAGACTTGATCCCCCATATACCAAGGCATACATGAGAAAGACAACAAAAGAATAGTTTTTTATTTGTATATTCGAACATGAAAACTTGATATGTACATTGTTATTTTGTAATGTAGGAGTAGTATGTAATTTCTCGGATTGGTAAGCCTGGATTCTATGATCAACATTAAAATAGATATTAACTATTGTGCAAAATCTCTTACGACATTGCTAAATGGTTTGACATGCTTTACATGGTTGTGTGAAACTAATTTAAGTGTCATGACAAGTCATTAAATAGATAACGAAATTGATGAGTGAAGTTCAGTGATGACATAACTGATTTGCTCCAAGAGTTGGTGGTAAGATACGTTAGTTACCAAATAATTTAAAGCATTCACCAAATAATTGAAGCTTCCACCAGATAAGCGAACTACGTTCACCAGATAATCTAAGGCATCCAAAACTTGGGTTTTAGTATGGTCATTCACCACATATTCGAAGGCATTCACCAGATAATCTAAGGCATCCACAACCCAATTTTAGTATAGGCATTCACGAGATATTCGAATGCATTCACCACATATTCGAAGGCATTCACCAGATAATTGAACTATGTTCACCAGATAATCTAAGGCATCCAAAACTTGGGTTTAGTATGGGCATTCATCACATATTCGAAGGCATTCACCAGATAATTGAACTACGTTCACCGGATAATCTAAGCCATCCAAAACTTGGGTTTTACTATGGGCATTCACCACATATTAGAAGGCATTCACTGGGATAATTGAACTACGTTCACCAGATAATCTAAGGCATCCACAACCCAATTTTAGTATAGGCATTCACCAGATATTCGAAGGCATTCACCAGATATTCGAACTATGTTCACCAGATAATCTAAGGCATCCAAAACTTGGGTTTTACTATGGGCATTCACCAGATAATCCAAGCCATCCAAAACTTGGGAATTGTCTATGGGCATTCACCAGATATTCTAATGCATTCACCAGATAATCGAACTATGTTCACCAGATAATCTAAGTCATCCAAAACTTGGGTTTTACTATGGGCATTCACCGCATAACTGAACTATGTTCACCAGATAATTAAAAGGCGTTCACCAAACCCAATATCCGTGTAATATCGAAGGCATTCACCAGATATTTGAAGCAATTCACCAGATAATTAGAGACATTCACCATATAATTAAAAGGCATTCAACACTTAATTATCTAGGAATAACTTTTTCACAAGGTAATTGAGGGCATTCATCAGATATATATGATCATTTCCATTGACATTTATACAGGATCATTTACATAGGATTGTCTAAGTATGTACAACAAGTGGTGGTTTGTCATTCATGATACAAAAATCTAACACGCAATGTATTGCACCCAACCAAGTTGTATTTAACTACATACACATAGTAAATGTTCATATACATATATGACAAGATAATGGATCGTTGTGCTGCAACCATGTCATTCAAAAAACCGACAAAAGTTATGGCGCCCGACCAACCTGCACAATGAATGGTAAAGCGTTAAGCACTAAAAATTGTACACAAAGTTTAGTACCATAGTCCAGGACTTATGAAAAACCATACCATCAACTGACAACCATATACCAAAAAACACATATCATTAGTGAAGACAACTAAAATCCAAAATGTGTCTAATCATCCAAATTTGTAGTGAACCGCGGACACCCCATGAAGTCAACATCGAGCGTTGTCAAAAGGTTGACGAACGATATACTGGCTCCAACCTGGACAACACCATATAAGAAACTAAAATAATGGAGTCCTTAACTATATAAATAACCCACAATTTACATGCCTGTGTATTCAAAGTAACGTCTTCTAAACCCTTAAATACAGGGCTTGAAACTGTTGGATTTTGAAGAACACAACTGTCTTCAAAAGTGGACATTGACTGTATAGAAAAACAATAAACCAATCAACATAAATGCTCATCTCATTGTCCACAAAAGGCACATGAATTTTGTATAAAGTATACATCACGGGTACAAATCCATCAAATTGCTAAAATTTAACCGACAACACATAATAAAACAACGTCTACAAGTTAAACACAATATGATATTGGACACAAACCACAATGCTTGTATCCAACAATTCTCCACTGGTGACAATGTCAAGAGATGATTCTACATGGATGTTGTTTCCACTGTGATTACCCACCATTCCATTGTTTGCCTCCTGCACAGTTTAGAAATGTTGTTGTTGAAACTTACATTTAAATTGGATTTTGGTTAAGGTTCACATTACTCATCAATCACGTGGTGTGTATGGTTAATACATAAATTTTGGAGAAAAAAAATAATACCTTGGTAGTCTCTTTGTCTTCTGTATGTTGTGACCGCTTCTTCGCCCTTTTTACAACTTTTTCAACTACCCCTATTTTTCTATTTGTACGAGGGCGTCCCTTACGTTTGACACACAATGGACTGCGAATGTTGGGAGCATTGTTTGGATTTGAGTCAGCAATGTGACTTTTTTTAACTTCCCGCATTGTAGCATCCATGGTGGGCAAATTAGAACTAAACTCATGTAGCCTTTCATGTAGTGCCTTACTTGCAACTTCAGACTCTGCACATACTTTAGCAACCTCATAGAAATGCTTGCACAATCTGTCAAATCTTTCCATTTGTGGCTTCAATTCTGTCACACAGTAGCTGCTCTTAATATATGAATATTTCCTTTTAATATTTTTCTTCCATCTTGCTAAAACATACTTATCCGGCACATTTTTAATCCTCTCTTGAGTACACACACAAAAGCACATGGCGACACGGAATGCCTCTGAACTCAAACAACAAACATTCACAACACACTTCATGGTTCTCACGATTAAACACAACAAAGATACTCACATTCTTTTGTTCTATCACCAAACTGGACCTCCTCCATCACATGATAAGTGGCAACGCAACCATCCACGGTCTTCAAAGAATACGCACAATTAATCTTTGATCTAAACTCTACCGAACCTCCTTAAACTTGGCATGAGTATACTCACATTGGAATTGCTTTTCAATTGACGAGTTTGAACCGCAGGGAATTGTCGTATCCATGCATTGAAAATCAGCTTGAAACTCCTTTTCGGCTCTACTCTTGAGAGCATTATCATACTGCTTTACAAATTGATTCAGACTTGTTGTTGAATTGATATACCCATCAAAGAATGCATGTATGCTCTCGCTTCGCTGCGTTGTTGACATACCTGCCCAAGTTCATACAAGTGAAAAACCATTAACCAAGTATGATAACCATGGACATTACACGGCTTGCTGTAACAAAAAGCATGAGAAGGTGGAAAATGCATTTGAAACAAAAGACAGACCAAGTTTGCACACAACCACATACCCGCCCAAAAATATTTCTTCAACAAGGTTGGTGCCCATCTATGACGTTCCTTGTACAACCCATCCAACCACTCATTCCGTCCAAGGTGAAATTTGTCAATGAAGGAAGTCCATCTATCTTCAAAATCAGCTGCTGTGACTGTATCATAAACCGTTGTTTTCATTGCAGACTTGATCTTCTTATATTCACCATATCCGCTAAGTTTTTCATAAATTTTTTTCATTATATGCCATAAACACCACCTATGACGAGTTGTAGGGAAGACTAGCTCAATGGCATTTTGCATAGCCTTACATTGGTCAGTGACAATACCCGTAGGGGCTTTTCCCTCCATACAATGAAGCCATGTTTGGAAAAGCCAGACAAATGACTCGTGTCTTCCGTAGAAACCGGACCACATCCAAGTAACGTTGATTGACCATGGTGATTCACACCAACAAATGCAAAGAAAAAGGCATGTCATACTTATTGGTCAAATATGTTGCATCGAATGTCAAAACATCTCCAAAATATGCATAACTAGCTCTACTTCTTGCATCAGCCCAAAACACATTTCTGACATGAAAATCATCATCCATATCTATGGCATAGAAGAAATCTTTGTTTTGCTCCGTCATTCGAGAAAAATAGCTTAGTAAGGCCTTAGCATCACCTTCTTTCCCAGTCGCACGCCTTTCTTTGTTGACATAATTTCTCACGTCTTTTTCACAAAATGGTATATGCTCATGCCCTCCTCCATCTGTAACGAGAGACTGAAAAGTCTTATTAATCCTCACCCCTGCATCATCATTGATTGTTCTTTTTACATGGAGGTTGATTTTCTTGTTAGCCTTGAACAACCTTGACTTTGTAAGGCTGATCTCGTGAGAATGGTTGGGTTCAAATTTATTAATGTACCACAATTCATCTTTTCCCAACTTAATAGTAATTTTTGTCGGACAATTCTTCCGTTTAGTCGGACGTGTCATCAACGTACAAGGAATTTCCGACACTCGGGACCCCGCTCGTGAACATACTAGCATTAAGTATCTAATCTGCCCATCCTCTCCTTTTCTCGATGTTCTAGTCTTCCAACCAAAACCCTTTCTTAAAGCATACTCGCGATAAAATGATTTAACATCCTCTATGGAATCAAAACACATCCCTGTTGCAGGCTCCCACTTTTCTTGATCATCATTAACAATGTCAACTCCATTTGCTTCACTATCACCACCACCACAGTCCACATAATCATTTGAAGTTTCCATGTATATCGAATTGAGGATGCCACACTGAAACTGCACAAATTAGATCTTTCATAAGTAATGTCACAAAACAATCACGGATTCACTAGCTTCTCATATGAATTAATGATGACAAACTCAAATTCACCTTAACCCACTCAACTAAGCTGCATGTTAGAGTATGCACCATGCCAACCTTCCCTAATATAAAAAAATCTTAACAATGCATAATTATAACTTATATCTTCATCGCACATGTATTAGGTAGCTACCTATTGCATCTAACATCTTCCAGTTTGAAGACAATGCATCAACAAACCAATGACACATGCACATTGGAATAAAAGAATAGTCACCTTTTTGCTTCAACATGAGTTTACTAAGTGCTCAATGGGGTATGGAGTGTATGTGAAGGTGAATAAAAAGGCAAGCTTGCTGCTCATTTGCATATATGGTGATAATCTGCTAGTGACTGGAAATGATCATACTATATAAATTAGGTGTTTTAAAACACTCAATTTCTGGGAGTGTTTGAAATGTCAGACCTAGGAAAGTTGTCATATTTCCTTGGAATGGAGTTTGCAACTACTCCAAAAGGAATTGTACTGCACCAGAAGAAATAGCCATAGTGTCATCGATTAATGTTGACAAACTAAGCTTCATCATTATAACTATAAAGCACAGATGCTGGAACTATAAACTAGTACAGTAATACATGAACCACCAAACTTGGAAAATCTTCCACACCAGCGAAAACAACCACCTTTCACTGTTTTCCAAGCATACTTTCAATTACACAGTATCCTCAGTCCTTCTTTCATGAACAAGCCAAGTACATTCAACCAAAAAATGCATTTTACACTGTCACACTACCAAACAGTACAAATCATAACATCGTTCCATCAGCAGAAAAACAGAGGTTTATAAGGTTCACCCATTACTTGCCACAACAATGTTGACAAAGACCTCAAGCGATAAAGCCATGAAAGAAACAACGTGAATAGCATATAAACCCTAGGGAGAATAGAGAGATCAACAGAAACAGGGAAGGAAGAAAGGAGGGTTTTTCCTCACCTGTTCTTGCGGTGGGATTCGCCGTCGATGAGTGGTGGGTGGCGGCGTTTCCGCTGTGGCTGTCACTGGGCTTTGCTAGTGGGTGGTGGTGTCATTCGGGAACGGAGCGTCGAGGCAGTGAGAAGAAAGAGTTGAACACAGAGCGCCGAGGCAGAGAAGAATGAGTGAACAACACTGAGCGTCGAGGCAGTGGGAAGAAACAGTGAAGAAGAAATAGGCATTCACCAGAGAAGAAAGAGTGAGGAAGACAAAGCGTGGAGGCAGTGAAGAAGACAGAGCCAAGAAGAAAGAGCGTCCACGAGTGAGAAGAAAGAGTTCTGCAGAAAAATTGACGTCGAGGCAGTGAGAAGGGCACAAGAAGGAGGGAAGATTGGAGGGAAAACCCCTTTTCCCCTGTTCCTCAGAATCACGCATTTGCCACTAGTTTAATTATGAAATTGCCACTAACATATACGGTGTTTTCGTAAGTGTCAATATTTCTGTGTCAGTTTAGCATAACTGTTTTTGTTCAGGGGCTTAAAGTGGGTCTTCCGGGGGGGCCATTTTGGAGTTTTATACTATGTTATAAAGTGAGATGTTACGACGTCGTAGAGAGGTGTGTATTCCGACTTCCGAGTAATTTGAAGAAGAAATAAGGCAAAGAAGTTTGGTGTGAGAGCGCAGCAGAGAAGAGACGCAAGCGCAACACAACACAACACAACACCTGGGGTTAGTGCGAGAGTGAGAGAGTACTCAACAAGCTCCCTCCACAGCCACTGCCACTGCCACTGTTGGATCTTTCCATCCTCACTATACATTTTCCGACTCCGTTGTTGGTAATCAAATCTCTTTCCTTTTTCATTTTTATTCTGATTTGTGATTACCCAGATCGTTCATTGCTTCCACATGACCTATTTCTTTTTCATGCCTTTAGTTTCTTCATTTTTTAACTCGTGGGTCAGTGACCAACATGTTTCATTTTGGTGTCTGACTGAAAAATAATAGATATTCATTGAAAATTTTTTATGGGGTCAAATTATTCATCTGGCCAAAATGTTTTTTCTTTTCTTTTGTAATAACACTTCTGTTTTTTAATTTTATGAGATTTTTTTTGTATCCTTCAATCACACTGTAATGAGTAATGCTTTCAGTAAGACACTATATACTAAGTGGGGTGAACGTTAGTTTTCTGCTTGTCATGTTGAAAATTCCTTCTCAGAAGATCAAGTGGGAGTCAGAAATTTGGTGAGCCAAGTTTTGAATTTTTACAGGCGTTGCTTTGCTTCATGAAAGTTTCACCCCATAAAATTGAACACGGTTTAGGTGGTTTGGACAGGCCATCATCTAAGTTGCTTGTAATAAGAATGCAAAAGCAATTATGCAATGTAGGTACTAAGTAGAATTTTAAAAGCAGTCATGACTATAGTAGTATGGTTCACTTGTCTACTCAATTTTTTGGTAAACAATTGAACATCAATTTTATTGCATTTAAATGATTCTAAGAAAGGATCTTTGAAATGTAGGCAAAATGCAGAATCCAAATGCAAATCAGCTTCCTGATGTTGATTCATTGCCAGATGGGTTTGTTGAGAGCACTACCCTTGCTCCTCCAACTCCTTCTCCTCAACGAGAGAAACCACTGAATAGTTACAAGGAGGATAGTTCCTCAGACCTTGGTCATTCTAATGAATTATCAAACGAGTTGGGAGAAAAAGAATTTCAAAACAACCATGGTAAGAAAGATTATTGACCAATTTAAAACTTCTCATATTCTGTTATCTAAAGAGCATACTTTTGATGCCTCAGACTGCACAGTGGAGGTTCCCTTTGACAGCTCTGCACATCAGACAGAAGGTACACAGGTTACACCTCCTACGGCTAATTCTGGTTCCGAGGCTCCTCTATCCAGATGCTGTACGGTAAAAGATGAACAAGGAGAATGTCAAAGTTCGGATAGATGTAATTATCCTCAATGACCCTTTATTAGATGTTGTGGCTAGTAACTACATGCTGCTTTTTTTTTTTTTTTTGTGTAATGGGAAATGAATGAATAACATATTTATTTTTGAGTTTTGACTAAAGGCATTTTGGTGATTCTCTAATTTTGAAAGAAAAGTTTTTTACATTGAGGGCAAAATGTCAAATTCAGTATTTATGATCAAAATGTTTTGGTAAGCTAATTCATATATATGATTCCTTTACCATCCAAAAGCAAATTAAGAATGCTTGATTTTAAGAACTTTTCTGTTGGACAGATGAACAAGATCTTTTTAACTAACATTTCTTATGTTATCTTGCACTGCTGGACACCTTTACCCATGCTCAATAACTTCTAAATTATTGATATGATTCTGTAAACCGACACAATCAATGACTTGCCTTGCATGCTTGAGCATAAAGATAATTATTTTATGTGCTAAAATGAAATTAATTACTTCCGTTGCACATGTCCTCAAACCTGTAAAAGCACATGCTATTGAATCTCCATGTTGCACTGATGTCTATTAGTTCTTTCTGAGTACCTCATATGATTTTGTTGCTGTTGCAGCAAGTGTTGAACCTTTGGATACAAAACCAGTACCCCTAAAGGATGCATGCTCAGCAGAGATTGTTGATTCTTCAAAAAATAGAAAACCGGTTAGTAAATTAATTCTGTTTATTCTTAATTCCTATATATTCTAACATGCATTGGTACTGTTAAGATCCTACATTGACTAGGTATACATGCAAAATACCCCTTATATTTACTGTTCTTGCTTATTTTCCGGGTTGTTAGAGGATTTTTACTCTGTTTGTATGGAGTTTAGCACTTCAACTCTATTTTTATTTCTCAATATTATTCATTCAATTCAGTTCCTATCAAATTGGTATCAGACCTTTCCACCATGTCTCTTGGATGCAAACGTGCGGCACAGGTATTGATGCTGGCATTCCAGTGTTCCCCAGGGACTAGTCAAAGGGCTAGTGCACATCGGAAGTATGAGATTTCTGTGTGGGGTTTATATGACCTTGGGTTCTGCAACCACAATGGCTTGTTTTTGTGGTGTGGTTCTCTCAAGATTCATATAAGTTAGGATCCAATTGCAAGGTGTGGTATTTAAGTTCCACATCGGAAGTATGAGATTTCAAGTGTGGGGTTTATATGGCCTTGGGCTCTCCAACCACAATGGCTTGCTTTTGTGGTGTGGTTCTCCCGAGGTTCGTATCATACACAATCTACAATGATTACAAAATATTCTAATTTTAATGTAGATATTACAACAGTGAGCAGATTTGGTTTGTCTTTCCTTCTTTCTTTTGGCTGTCATGTGTCTTTTTGAGACTACATTCAGGACAGGCTGAATAGCTGACCTTAATTTCTTAGGAAACTGGTGAAAAGCGTAAGAGTGCAAAGCGTACACTTAAATCAGAAAAGGAGCTTTTAGAATTTTCACTGAAGTATCAACAAGTGTTGGCAGAAAGAGATGCAGGTATGTTGCAATGATATATCTGACTTTGATTAATGAATGTTTTGAAATATGCCCTTGAAAACATTTGTGAAGTTTCTGATCAAGTTATGGAATTTGAACTTTATACTTGTGTGCACTAGTACTAGGGCATTCAAGGGATTTTCACCGTATTAATCAATTTCCTCTGTAATTGAGCCCATGAGTGGTATCTTCTAATGTGATTGTATTTTGCTCTTTTGGTTTTCCTTATATATGTATTGTTTCTCTTATATACTACCAAGTTTAAGTGGCAATGTTATTCCTCGAAAATGACTATTTAAACATGTTAACAATTTTTTTCTTTTGGTGGTTTGGATTAGGTTGGAGGTTTGGGTAACCTTTTGAGTTGTTTTGGGAAACACTGTTTGGGGAAATGGTATATCTGAGAGACACTTTCATGGAATGTTAAATAAATGGCTGAGTCTCTAATCTGTAACTACTTTGAAGTTAGTTTTTGTTCATTGACTGTTGCCCTTCTCTTTTTGTAGCTCTTGGTGTTCGAGATAAGCTTGAGTCACTGTGTAGGGAGTTACAACGTCAAAATAAAATGCTGATGGTATTTTTCGATTGCACTGCTACCTCTTAAACTGATTGTATAATATATATAAGTATTTACATATGTGGAATACCTCAAATATCTGTCTCTTATATGAGTGTGTTTGGGATAGCTGCGAAAAGTAGATTATACCAATAATAAATTATTTGTATAATCAATTATTGTGATAATCGATTATAATCAGAATCTATTTTTGTTTGGGTATGTTTGCTGAAAAGTGATTTTAAAATAATCTATTTTGTTTGGATTGTGTAAAAAAAAATCACTTTTTTATAATAAATTACAAAAAAGGGTTAGAAATTGTTTATGTAGAAGAATAATATTTGTTTGCTAGTTAATTGTATAGGGATTAAATGGGAAGATGTGGTTGGTTTCAAAATTATCAAAAGTTTTTTTAAAATAAGTTCAAAACTTAAGCTTTTCTAAAATCCACTTTTCTATTAAAAAAAAAGCTTTTTAATACTTTAAACTAATTTGTCAAACATGTCAGATTAATTTCAAAAAACTTTTTTTAGGGGAAACTTTCCCCCCCTTAAAATCCATCTTTCCCAAACACTCTCTTTGCAGTTGAGATTTCTTGATTAATTATGCTTAATTTGCTGGAAAGTTAAATAACCTGTTTGAAACTTATTCTTTTTCAATAAATTTTATTAGAGAGAAGTAATAAAAATTAAGCAGGAGGATAACATTTCCCCTTGAAGTTTTGAACAGAGAAACAAAAACAATCTCTTGCCGTGGAACACATTGTCTTGGGTTTTAGTTTCCATTAAGGTAGCGTTTGGTACAAGTTTTACAAAAATATTTCCGGGAATGTAGTCATGGGAATAAAAGTTTCTCATGTTTGGTATAAGTTTTAAAAAGTTATTCCCAGACATAAAAGATTCCCGGAATAAAATTAGTGAATGATAGTTATAAACTTGGGAAAACTCTATTCTCATGTGTGAAGGTGGGAAAACTTTATTCCCGGGAATCACATTCGAGGGAATGTAGTTTGCCTGGGAATAAAACATTCCAGATACCAAACACCACGTAAGTCACACATGATGATAACTTTGTTGCCATGCTTTGGTCCAGTTTATTATATTATATATTTTTCTGGTCTGTTTCGAAACTATTATGAAATAGTATGGTCAGGTTCTTATTCGTCTTACTTTAATATGTACATCTTGACTTTCTTGATGAACAGACTGAGATTCACTTGATTATTTTCAGGAAGAATGCAAACGTGTATCAACTGAGGGGCAAAACTTGAGGCTGGATTTGTCAGCTAAGTTTCAAGATGCAATCAAGGTTTGATCATTTTCTCTTGTTTAGAATGTTTGATGTATGATATTCTGACTTCTGAGCATAGCATGCATTGGGTACACTTGCACTTTTTGACTTCTAGTGGAAAATGTGGTCATGTGATTATGGAAACTGTTGTTATTTATAATTAATTCTAATGCATTAATACTCATCAAATGGATTGAAACTTTGGTACATATATAGACAATACCTCTTGAAGGCACAAAGCAAAATAGCAATAAAAGTGAATTACTATAATAATAATAGTACAATTTAATCTGTGAGCAGAGAATAGAGGATGGGTAACCATAAATATGGAACAGATCTAAATGAAGTCGAATATACAGAAGAAAGAGGAAACACCATCCTTTAAATAACTTGTCAGATAAAGATCGAGCATTAGCAATAATTGTTATTTGGTATACATGTGTGGAAGGAATTCTTTTTTCTTTTAAGGATGCTTGCATGTTTTCAGACTTGCTATATGATAAGGTTATATTCTTGGCATCTATTCAGTGCTCTGCTGCTGATATCTTCAGGCCAATATCTCAGATATGCAGAGGGGCCACACAGTAGTGTGGATTTGATGAGGTCGTTTGTTGCTGCTATGTCTTGTCTTTGTATTTTTGTTATGTAGTATACCATATCATCTTTTTTTTGTACTCCTTTCTTCTCTCCAATAAAATTTAAGATTTTTTTCTATATAATCAATCTTACATACTAAATGGCGCCCAGTAGGTGGCACTGGGTATAACTGAAATGCTAAAGCTAAAGAAAAGGTATGCAAAAGAGCAAGTAATACCATGGACACTTATTTCGAAATCTAAATGTCTTCATTAAGGTTTGAAAACCCAGTATTTGTGCCTCAGGCTTTCAAGGAAGAAATATCTCTTCTAGATGGTCCATGGTTATAACATTAATTATCTTATAATGTGGTGAAAACAACCACAAGTTAATTTACCTATTATAGTTCTTCAACAATCAACTGACATTAACACAGCAATAATTCTTCAAGTTTGGAGAATATGTTTCAATGTTTTTTATACCTCTAATGAAACTTGAGTTTCTTTTCTTGAGACAATTGAAATTTTGGTGATTATATTGATGCCCTAATTTTTCTCATCAATTCATTTATTTCCTGCTTTTATTTTGTTTTTCATTTGATGTTAATTTCTCTCTGCTACAGGATGTGAGCAATAAGCTTGAAGAGCGAAAGGACGAGTGTCTTTCTCAGCTCAAGGAGAATGAAATGTAAGACCCTGAAAAGTCATGACTGATGAGAATATATATTTTTTGGTTTAGATGCCCATAATATGTCTCAGCAAATGTGTAACGTTTATTGCTATATATAACACATGGCACTTATGTCTGTATTTTATCTTTCATCGTCGTCTTTGACTTTGGTACTCAAATGCTATTTAGGAACAATTTTGCTTCCCACGTTTTATAAGAACTTGATTACACTCCGACCTTACATCTATGCTGAAAGAAAGACGTGGGGGACTTGCAAACTTAACTCCATCATATGAAGATAACCCAATTCCTTGGTCTGTAATTTTTTAGGCTTCATATAAAGAGTTGCTATTATAGCAGCTATTTTTCCTTTTGTAATTTAGGGCTGGCAGATGAGCAGGTTATTGTTTCACTGGTTAATGGGTTGGTTATTACTTATTAGTAACCCACTTGTCTGTTTGCAACCCATGTGGAAATCTCCTATAGAAAAAGAACAAGAGAAGTACTTGTTGCTCATTTCTTGTTAATTTATTGGAACCAGGAAAATTTTTCCAGCCATACTCCTTGTGAAGGAATGCCCAGAAGGCTGATATAAAATAGTGATATTTCACGTAGTATGCTAAGAAACTAATACAATTATATGTTTTGCTTGGCCCCCCCATCGTTTATGGTGTCAACAGTGTCAAACTTTTTGCATTAGAATATTAGTATTTAGTGCTTATTATATTAATTTTGTTTGCACTGTTTCATCCCCCCCCCCCCCCCCCCCAAACCCACAGTTGGCCTCTGTTCTTGATTCATCATTTATGCCATCTTTTTTTCTGCACCGTTCTCCGTACATCTGCATTTTTCAAAAAGAATAAACAAAGGCTACAATGCTGGTTTAGTCAGGGATCCCATAATTGTTTCATACATAAAATAAATTGCATTAATTTCAATACAGGCTAAGAAACAAGCTAAAAGAGTTTGCTGATCAATATGAACTATCTGAGCAGCAACATGCCCAGAAGGTGATGTTTATTTTGTATTCTTGTGGATGACATTTACGATATAGTCATATTTATTGATTTTTAGAACTGATTTACTAATGATTTTGTATTTGAATCGGCAGTTGAAACAAAAGTCGTTGGAACTACAGCTTGCTGATTTGAAAATTAAGCAACACGAGGAAAAATTGGTTCAGGAACAGTCTCAGATGAAATTATATGCAGAACAAGTATCTCAGTTATTAGCAACTGAGAAGAATTTACGTTTGCAACTAACAACTGATGGAGAAAAATTCCAACAATTCCAGGTTTTATTTTGATTCTCTTTCTTGTATCTGTCACAATTTGAATTAAAATCTATTTTACTACTACAATGTGCTCATTGTCTGCACAAAGGTCTGGTTTATTAAATATTTGTTATTTGTTATTTTACCGATTTGACCCACCTTCAACTGATTGGGTTTGGGAGTGCCATTGATAAGCTAGTTTCTGTGTACATCTTGTGTCTGCATTCTGCAATTTGGCTTATTTTTTCTGTTTGTTTTAGGCCTTAGCTTCTTGTTCAAGGTCTTTCTTTTAAAATGGTCTCAGGCTGATCTATGCACTACTGCTTATGATTTGAAACATAGTGTGGGATGTATGGTTACTTTAGATGTTTATACATCACTGCGATTGTGTTCATTAGCTTGCATTGAATTTCAGGAAGCATTGTCAAAGAGCAATGAAGTTTTTGAAACATTTAAAGTAGAGATTGAGAAGGTAAACTTAATTTCTCTTAAATATTAATTTGTTCATGAGTCACCTTTGTTGAACCATATCATACTTGGGTGAGTGTAATTCTGGAATCTCTGCCTTCTCCTTTATTGTGGTTGTAATATCCAGATGGCAAAATCAATCAAGGAACTCAAGAAGGAGAATCAATTCTTGAAGAGTAAATCTGAGAAGTCTGATGTTACGCTTATAGAGTTAGTCGATGAGGTATATAGCTTGCATTTCCTGTTTGTTCTTGACCATTTACCATTCATGCATTTTATAAGAAAGAGAAATATAGAGAAAAAATTTCATTGGCCATAACACAATTGTGTTAGGCACTATAATATATATACATGTGCTGGGAACCAATTTTTTTTGAACCTTAAACATATTCATTGCTCATATTGTTAATTTCCTATTGGCATTGTTCAATAACATTGTTAGTTTATTGGCAAAACATGTGAAATTTAGCTTTTCATTATCTGAGCAGCGTGAGCGCTTGAAGAAACAACTGGAGAGAACGAAAAATCAGAAAGAAAAACTTGAATCCTTATGTCGGTCACTTCAGGCAGAAAGGAAGCAAAGTTCCTCTGAGAACAAGAGCAACAACTCAGTTGCAACATGAAGAAGAGTTGGTTCTAAGCATTTCTAGAAAATAACTTATGGAAGTAAATGTATCATTGCAATACTTGTTTATATCTGGCATGAATTGTTTTGTCAGGGAACTTGCATGCTTCTTTTGCTATATTAAAATATGTTTTATCCTTCAAGATTAATAAGGTGAACGTCCATTTTACTGACCTAAGACCTCGTGGTTCTTGCTTATATAGTGGTGGAGTCAGATCCACCAAAAAAAAAAATTTATTAGTGGTGGAGTCACTTTAAAGGTCAACATATTTATTTAGTTTCTTTTGTTTCCCCTCTTCCTTTTCTTGCTTTTCATGAACTTTAGAATATCTTGTGTTGTATTCCAACTCTCTTTTTTTACCTTCTGAGTTAGCTCTTCAAATTTATCCTTCTCTCGTATGTTAGACTTAAAGCACTTGCGCTGTTTTCTCTCTACTTCCTGTGTTGGATGTTCTCGAAAAATTTTATTTAAAAAAGATTGTAATCTACCACCCCACCCCACCCCACCCCACCCCAATAAAAGCAGTGCTTTGTTAACATGTAACAATTTTTTTTGAGAAAAACTAATCATGTATTCAAAATTGTGATCTTTTGCTAGCATTTTAGAAAAAAATCTTCGGTGCATATCAACAATAACAATAATCAAGATTTTTTTTATTAGGTGAAGTTGAAAACACAGATTAATGATATAATTTTTATTGTAATATATGTCTATAGGCCAATTATATAAACTTTTATATCCTTTGTTTGGCAAGGTTAGATGCTAGTTTAGAGCAAATGAGTTTCTAGCTTTGTTTTGTAAATATTTTTCTCAATTATCTCCCAATCAGGTGGACCAGACAAGCAAGAGTAGCCTCTTTTGATCATCCTACCACTCTTCTTATGCTGGCTGCTTCTCCATTTAGTAAATCCCTTTCAGGTTATAATGCAGTTTTTCTAAATATTACTTAAAGTAACGTTTGAACTGACAGTTTATAGTTTTTTTTTCCCACTCATTTTCATCCTTAATGTTTTCTTTAATTTTTTCCATTATCTTCTCTTAAATAAAGTAAAATATCTTAATCTTAATAATTTAGGATAAAAAATAACAAAGAATATATTTATTAGTAAAAAAAGTAAATTTATATAAAAAAATCACATCATTCTAAGAGCTGGTAGAGCTTTAGTTTCTTCCAAAATCATTTCTTTCTAAGAATCGATTTCTTAAAAAATCTAATCAAACGACGTTATTAGAAGTGTTTTTTTCCCTTTCAAAAAGATTTTTTTTTTCTCTCCCTCAAAATAAAATTCAACTAAATTTTCTGCTTCGACATAGATGGATAATAATTGCTTACAGTTTCGCCAATTTTATGATTACATTTTTATTAATACCCATTACATTTTAACATTTTGTATTTATTTTTCGACTAAAGTAGTACATTGTCAATATAAATCTGCTAATATTTTAATACATGTGTTTTTATTTTAATAATTAAAAGAGAGAAATAACAAAAATGTTGATTTGATAAGTTATTAGTGGATAAATTTTTTTTCACTAACAGTATATAGAAATTAAACTCTTTATTTTAATATAATTAATATAATTTATTTTATTTTATTTATTTATATAACTTATTTGTAATAACAACATAAACTTATATTTTTTTTTTATAAAATTATTAGACTCTTCATCATTGGCTCACTCTTTATATTATTATATAAAATTAAATCTACCGAAACATGATTGGTTCAAGTGTTAAGGGATTTAGACACCTTAAGCAAGTGGTCGGGGGTTCGAATCCCGACTCTCGTATATGGAGAAAACCTGGTTGGGAGGAGAGGTGGATATTTCGTACCTATATTTTGGTTAAAAATAATAATAATTAAATCCTAAAATCTTTTGGCAATTAAATATACGTTAAATTTACCCATAAATAGAGTATCCACTAATTTATCAAAAAATTACAAAATAAAAGTAATTAAATTATTTGAAGAGAAGAAGGTATTCATAGATTGTCAGCTCCAAGGGTGGTTTAGTTGCAGAGACTAGAGAGAGAAGGCAAGAATGGCTACCCATAACTCAAACCGGGTCGGGCTCGTCATATCCAGCACCGACCCCATTCGGGTCTTCCTCTCCAGAGCCTCCAACGACCCGAATCTCTCCGAGGAACTCCGACAGACATCCTCCGATCTACTCTCCCAATCCGAGGTGCCGTACGCGCCACTTCGTGCTGTCTGGATGGCCTCTGATCCATCCACAAGACCCGACTTGACCCGACTCTTTTCGGGTACACAGTTTGTCTTCTCCAGCCCCAAACCCAGAGAGAAGGTTCATTTCCTATTTCTCAATTCAATTCACTTGTCACAGTTATAATCACCCTTTATAGTTTTTCCTAATTTTCTTCCTCCAAAATGTGTTCTGGCTCATGTTTTATCATACTTTTTTCTTTTTCTTTTTCTGTTGTCAAAATTTGTTTTTTGAGGTATGAATCGATTCAATTTGATAAAGATATAATGATATACTGTTTAGGGTTTATTCCTGATTTGTTTATTTAATTTTTGCAATGTTAAGTAATTATTATTGTGTGGACCCTTTGGTGTGAAGAGTGAAGAATTGAAGGCAAGGCTGAAAAAGTTGGAAGAGATAGCAGAGAGGAAAGCGTATCAAGAGCTTGTGAAGGATATTGCACCAAAGAAGGATGTTGAGGAACCATTCTCTTCTTACAAGGATCAATTAGGATTTGGTATAATTCTTGTTCACTTCAATCAAGTTATGTATGTTGTTGATAGATCCTTCGTTCTTCATTCTTTTAGTTATTGGTAAACTGAGAAAGCGGTGATTTCATCAGTAGTTTGTTTATTCAGGGAAAGCTTTGATTTTAATTTCTTTTTATTTGCTTATTGAGCTTGAACATCCTTTGCTTGATTGAGTAGCTTGTCTTGCTTATCATCTCAGTTTTGACCTTATTTATATCCTGAATCAATTATCCAAAACATTGTTATCCAGTTTGGTCAGAAGTTTTTTTAATTTTCAAAAGTTTTTAGTATTACTGCAAAGTGGTTTGAACTATAGTTTGGAGTTGTGTTTTATTGGATGTTTATACACACACACACAGTCGGAACAAGCCCTCCCCCCCTCCCCAGGCGTTATGAAGTTGTCAATTTTAAGTTAATATGTGGAAACAAAGTATTTGTTTTGAAATAGAAAAGAAAAACACATAATTAGAGGTGAAAAGGAGATATTACATTTTATTGATTTTCATCCTCCATCCAGCTTGCATTGCTTCTGGCTCTGGTTCTATCTTATTAAATGCTTGTCAACTTATGTAAAGAAATATTCTTATGACATTGGTAATGGGATCTTGCTGCCCTGTTTTTCTGTTTACAAACATGTTGCTTTCTGTTTGGGCTACGGTATTGGTGGTACCAATGGATTATGTTCAGTTATCTTTGTTCAATCACATATTAAAGTGACTGTTATATACAGGATATTCATATGATTATGGTAAGTTTTGATGGGTGACAAATTGCGGAGGGAAGATTTTAGGCAAACATATTAATATCATTTAAATTCGCAACTTCAAATGTACTTTATTTGGTTCACTTTTGATATATGTACCTTTACCAGGTTAACTCATTAGTTTTTTAAGACCCTCATGATAATATGTACCAATTTTAATTGCTTGCTATTGTCAGTGAAGAAGACAGGCAATTTTCTTTGTGCCTACAGTCTTTCCTTGGTGATTGGGTATATAAACCTTTTAATATTCTTTCCTAAGGAAATCAATTTAGATGACAGAAATATGTAGTCTTCTTTTAAACTTTTTCTAGGCATGTGATTTACCAGATTCAGTATCATTATTGATGTCACATGCTGTTCATACCTGTGTATCTCTCAAGTAGCTCTATTTATTTTTTATTTTTTATTTTTCACTCTTCAATTTTTTCAGGTTTACATGTTGTGGTTACCATGTTTACTGGCTATCTGCTCGGATATGCAGCATTTAGAGCATTGTTTGATCACAGTCCTGCAATGGTACTGTCTAAAATATGTTTTCATCATTGAATATCTATCCTCTTGTTGTTTACTTATGAGTGCTCATCTCCTCTCCCTATCCTTTCTTTCCTTCATTTCTTATCACTATTTTCAGAATGCTGCTGGAGGAATTCTCGGGTTGGTGGGTGCCATGCTTGTTGAGACTTTCCTTTTCATCATTAGAAGTTCCAATGCAGATGTCAACAAAACAAGAAGGTCCAATCAAAAGCCTAAACCATCCTTTGCCACAATGTCCACGATCAAGAAAAACCAGTAGACTCGATCAGGTTGGTTGTTTTTCAGTTTTACATTTTGGCTACCAAAAATGAGCCAACATAGTTTAATCCATTGAAATTGTAACACTGTTCTCAGTTATAGATAACTTAAAGTTGGGTGTTACTTGATGAATCATGCCATACCTTCCTTGGTCTTTCGTCTGTGAAGGACACATATTGTCTCTGAAAATGGAATCTACCTTGCATTCCAAGAAGGTATTCTGGCCTTTCTAGATTCTCATAAGGGCTGTGGTAGTGTTTTGCTTTGGCCTCAACCTGACATGACATGAACACCTTGCCACCCCTCCCTGCACCACTGAAGAAAGAAGTAGCTATATTCTTTTCGAACCGACCTGAGCATTTCATGATCTTCGGCCACATGAGGTGTAGCTAGTGAGGATTGTGCAGGGATTTTTCTTTTTCTAATTTGTTTTAGTTGGGACTGTAATTAGGGAGGTACATGTAATGCACCCATAAATTGCACCTTTTAGTTCTGTTAACGGATGCATATGTACACGATGTTTGTAGTCATTCCTGTTTTATTTTAGTTCAAGAAGTTGAGCAATGGAGTAGCTGCTTGCCCCTGTTGGTCCAAAATTTTTAATTCTGCTGCCTGGGGTGTTCACTGATCGGTTTGAATCGATTTTGAGACAAAAATTATCCGATCCAAAGATTAAAACAATATGTAGTTCGATTCGTTTGGATTGCTTCCTAAAAAAAAAAAACCGATATGATCCGATTTGATTAAATGTGGTTTGGATTGGATCGGTTGATTCGATTTTTATCGATACATTATCACATATTTATATTACATCAAAGAATCAAGATTACAAGCTAAATTAAATAAAATCTTAAACATACATATACTTGTCATGTAATAACATTTCATAAAATAGCGTACAAAATAAATAAATATCATCATCAACTAGTTTCAGAATAGAAAATGATCATTTCCTGGAACATGATGGTCATGTTAGTGAGAGATAGACATAAACTTTATCACAATGACCCCACCATGATTGGTTATAAGGAGTCACTACTCGCATTTTAATTTTTTTGTTTCTTTTTCTCTCAAACAGGATGGTATCCTGTCGGAAAGGATCTAAATCCGTTTCAGAACATCTTTTTTATGTTTGGGATTTAGAAATAGTAAAAAATTATGTTAAATCAAACTAGTAAGTATTATTAGGAAAAAAAATCAACAAATGAAAATATTAAATTTTATATATCCGGTTTGATTTGGATTGATTCAGCTTAAGAAAAGAATCCAAAATCTTATTGGTTTTCACAAAACAAAATTAAAAAAATCTAATAAATATTGATTTTTTCGATTTTCAATTTTTTTAGATCGATTTTCTTTTTGATCGAATTGGATGTGAACACTCCTACTATTACCACTTTTAATGTCTAGCATGTGGTTTGAGTTAATTGATACCCCATGCATATACATCTTTTTTTTGGCTTCCTTCTTGTGCTTCACATGGTTCCGCAGATATTTCCACGTGCTTACAATTGTTAGGTCTTGGTTATCAAAATTTTGAAAATATATAATTATGAAGTTTTTTTTGAGTGGTGAGATACAACTGCTTTGTTGACAGGGACTCGATACCCATTAATTTTATTTGCCTCATGTGTATGCGAGCCTTATATTTTTTTTATTATATAATAATGGTAATTACGCTAGTCTTTGCGGATGTTCCATTATATTATACATCTTTTTGTTGCCATCAATTGAACATAAAACATCAATTGAAGTGCAAGAAAAAATTCCCCATGCCCACCACACGTAGATAGAATAATTAGAGTTAAGGTGGTAACAGAATAGATGAAATTATCTTTAATCAAGTGATAACAATTGTCCATTATATAATGTGTGTTTAGCATTATTGATTGTTATTAACCTACTTTGAGCACGGTGTGTAAGGGATTTTCTTGAACGCGAGATAAAGTTTTTGGAGACTATAATATCTCTGAAAATGTCTCGGTGTTTTTTGTTGGGATCAATTTGGGTCTTTACTCATATCTTTAATCAATTTTTTTAAGGGATCTAATCTAATATAGCTCATGAATTCTCATTTCATTTGTATAGCTTTTTGAATTGTAAAATCATTTACTAAAATTTAATAATTAAATTAAATATTTTTAACATTTCATCTCAATAGATGATATGACAAATCCTTTCAATCCATCTTCTAACATAATTGATCTTAAATAGAATTTAAGTAATTTTAATTTTGAAAAACTTATTTTAATGATACATGTATTATTTTAAATAATACATGTATTTGTAAGAGAATATGTTTCTTGCCTAAAATAAAATAAAAAAGAATATGTTTCCTATACAGAAATAATTTGAAAATTATATAAAATTGAGAATTAATTGCAATTATTGTGTAGATAACAAATTTATTTAAAGAAATATACTCCCTAATATATATATATTTTTTACTATAAAGCCCATCATCCAAATTAACAATAAAAACTTACTAATAATATAAGATTTTTTTGAAGTCTCGTGGCTACCTAAATCTCCAAAGGAAACCACGGCTTTGATAGAAACTATGTGTTAGACCTCTTATCAGTAAGAAATATAAGAGGAAGCCCAAACTGCTGCAGTTTAATATTAGCAGTTAGTAGCAATTACTCTCTATTGTAAGAAATAAACCAGCATGTAACATGGTTGTGCATTAGGATGTAATTGGAATAAATAGAGAGATTGGTAGGGAAAGGAGGAGGGCGGATTTTGGGTAGGAACTGGTAGGGAGAGGGAGAGACCAAGCTCTTGAATCCTTGGAGGAAACCACCTATGTAACCATCTTTCTTTCTCTAGTCTTTTCTACTTCCTTATTTTGTAATACTCTGTTTTTATCTCTGATTTGAGAACAATTCCCCAGAGGATTATTAATATAATATAGACATTTAGTATAATATATATTTAGTTTCAATTCCAGTTTCTATCAACTGGTATCAAAGCTCTCTGATCTTGGGAGAGTTAATGGTTTTATCGAGAGGAATGGAAGCACGCGTAGAGATTCTGGAGCGCGGCTTTGAAGGATTATTGCAGATGAGGCAAAATCTTGAGCAAAACCTTGAAGACGAAAGAGTTGAACGCATTGAAACTCAGAGACAATTGAATGAATTGGTTGAAACCGTACAAGGATTATCAACGAGGCAGGAATCAACATATGAACACAGTCGAGCGACTACTTGTGAGGGTAATGGAAATTGTGTTGATGCTCAGATTCCTGAAGAAAGATGGAGGAAATTGGAAATTCCAATTTTTGAAGGAGAAGATGCATACGGTGGGACAAATCGTGTGGAGCGATACTTTGAATTGAAGGAAATGGATGACGCTAAGAAGTTACAGGCAGTTATAGTAGCGATGGAGGGAAAAGCATTGACATGGTATCAATGGTGGGAATTTTATGTGCAGAATCCAACATGGAATGATTTCAAATCTGCTATGATACAAAGGTTCCAACCTTCGATGATGCAAAGCCCGTTTGAGTTGATGTTAAGTCTCAAACAATCAGGAACGGTAGAAGAGTACAGGGAGCAATTTGAATTGTATGCAGGCCCTCTCAGATGCACAAAACCAGCCTATTTGAAAGGGATTTTTCTGAATGGACTCAAGGAAGTGGTAAGAGCAGAATTAAAACTCCATCCGGTTGAAGGTTTGACAGAATTGATGGATTATGCCCAGATGATTGATGATAAAAACACTTTACTAAATAAGGGGAACCCTGGAACTAGTTCAGGGGGGAGATCATTCAGAACTTACAACAATCCCAGAACTATAACATGGGAACATGGAAATAAAAGTCGGGGACCATAACAGGAAGTTCAGTAGGGGACACTAGCAGTATGAAAACTACTGGATCATTCAGAGGAAGGGGGTTTAGATGGTTGACAGATGCTGGCAGGAGAGATCTAGGAAGGTACTTTGTTTTCGATGTGATGAGAAATTTAATCATGGCCATGTGTGTGCTAACAAGCAATTACAAGTGCTATTGTTAGAGGAAGAAACAGTTACTGATGAGAAAGAGGAAGAACCAACAGAACCAGAGCATGAATCTGAAATAAGAACACTTCAGTTGTCCATGTTTAGTATCACTGGACTTACTTCTAAGAAATCCATCAAATTGTGGGGTACCTTGGCGGGAAAGCAAGTGATAGTCCTAGTAGATTGTGGAGCCTCACAATTTTATATCTTCTGTGCTGGTCAAGGAAGGAGAATTACAGATGAATGAAAGTCCACCTTACACTGTGGAGGTGGGAGATGGTAGAAAAATTCCTTATGAAGGGGTGTGCTCACAACTGAAATTATTGATTCAAGGAATGGAGGTTCAGTAAAATTTCTTTATTTTTGACTTAGGAGGGGTAGATGTGGTGTTAGGGATGGAATGGCTGGCTAGCCTTGGTGAGATTCGAGCTAATTTCAAAGAGTTAACACTTAAAATTCCCATTGAAGGAGGACACGGGATACTGAAGGGTGAACCCAGTTTGGCTCGGGCAGTGGCTTCTTTTAAATCTGTCCTCAAAGCAATCAGTGATGAAGGACACGGTTTTTTGCTGGAGTATCAGAGTTTACAAGGTGAAAATAAAGACACTGCACCTTTACCAAAGTGGCTAGAGTCAGTATTGATTGAGTATAAGGAAATGTTTCTGGAACCACAAGGATAACCTCCAACCAGAAAGCAAGATCATGCAATAATCCTTAAGGAAGGAGCCAACATTCCAAATCTCAGACCCTACAGGTATCCACATTACCAGAAAAATGACATTGAGAGGTTAGTGGATGATGTGCTTAATTCTGGTGTAATTAGACCAAGTGTAAGTCCTTATTCAAGCCCAATCATATTAGTAAAGAAAAAAGATGGTGGCTGGAGATTTTGTGTAGATTATAGGGCATTGAACAAGATCACCATACCTGATAAATTCCCTATCCCTATTATTGATGAATTACTTGATGAACTTGGGGGCGCTGTCATATTTTATAAGTTGGATCTCAAATTTGGATACCACCAAATTAGAATGAAGGAAGAAGATATCCCTAAAACTGCTTTTAGAACTCATGAAGGGCTTTATGAGTTTGTTGTGATGCCTTTTGGACTCACTAATGCCCCTTCTACTTTCCAATCATTAATGAATGACATGCTTAGACCATATTTAAGGAAGTTTGCTTTAGTTTTCTTTGATGATATTTTGATCTATAGCAAAACTGTGGAGGAGCACGAAAGACACTTGCAGGTAATTTTAGCCCTATTAAAGGAACATCAGCCTTTTGCCAATAGAAAGAAATGTACTTTTGGGCAAACACAATTGGAGTATCTTGGTCATATCATTTCAGCTAATGGAGTGGCAGCAGATCCTAAAAAATTGAGGTTATGATGGATTGGCCAACACCAAAGGACATTAAGGCTTTAAGAGGATTCTTAGGCCTTACTGGTTATTATAGGAGATTTGTCAAGGACTATGGAAAAATTGCTAGACCTTTGACTCAGTTATTGAAAAAAGACAGTTTTCAATGTGTATCGGCCGAAGATATAAGGCCGAGGATTGTCAATACGACCGAGCTCATTCTCGTAAGTGGATATTCACCCGAACTCCCATAAAGCCGAAGATCTATTAATACACTCAACACCCGAGGATAACTACTCGGGCCTACTCCACACCAGACCGCGAATAAATATATCTCGGTCCCGAGCTATCCAGCCGTAACTGACTAGGCCGAATATCTCGCTGGTCCAAATATCTCTCCGTATAACTCGGAGCCTTATCCATATCATTGCTTAACTGCCATAGCAATCTGATCCTAACAAATAGGATCTCAGTAACCGTCTTACTCTAACGGTGGCACTGAAAATATCTATAAATAGGGGCTCAACCCCCTCAATGAGAACTACGTTTGCTTTGATTCCCATTTGGATACGTAAGCAGAATTCACATTCTGTCAAGTAAATTCCAAAACACTCCCACTAAACTTTCTTCGGCCGAGTATCTCTCATCTGAGATATTTGGACGGAACATTTGGCGCCGTCTGTGGGAATCGAAGCAAAACTTACCCATACCACAAACCATGGTGAGAACAAGGAGCGGGAACTGCGGGAGAGAGGAGCCAGAGAATGGTAACAACGGAGATAATGGGGAACGGTCCATAAATCCTGCTATAACGACCGACAACCCCCTTATCCAAGAACTTCTTGCACAGATTGCCATGCTGAGAAGGGAGAATGAGGAGATTAGGTGGCAGAACAGCCGTCGCGAACCAGGACAAAGCAGAGAAAGGTCCGCCTCTTCTCCTCCTGAGAGAGAGCGTCGGACAGCTGAGAATGAAGGATCCAGAAACTCGCGCAGAGAAGGAGGCCCACAACTCCGGGCTTCTCATCATATGGACCGAGTAGACGAGGAGGAATTTCCTAGGCAGGCCCCTGAAATGTCAATTCAGTCAAATAGACTTAATGAAAGGACCGGCGTGCGGAGGCCGAGACATCCCTTCACAAACGCTATCATGGAGGTTCCCCTACCAGCCAACTACAAACCAATAAGCATTGACAGAGATGATGGCTCCTCGGACCCCGAGCGTCACTTGGACGCTTTCATTACTCAGATGTACCTCTTTACTGACGATGATGCTGTCATGTGTAAAGTCTTTCCGACTACTCTGAAGGATGCTGCGTTGACCTGGTACACCCAGCTATCGCCAGCGTCAGTTGACTCCTTTGACACATTCATGACTAAGTTCAATGCTCAATTTGCCACGAGTCGGGCTCATCAAAAAACCTCGGCCTCGTTGGTAAACTTTAGGCAAGAAAAGAACGAGTCCCTGCGTGATTTCATGGCCAGATTCAGCAAGGAGACGGTCCTCATCCGGAATCTCAGTGCCGATGTTGCACTACACACCATCTTGACCGGGTTAAGGCCTGGCCCTTTTGCCAGACACTTAGCTCGGAAGCCACCAACCAGTATGGATGAATTGAGGAGAAAAGCTGCGGGATTCATTAATATGGAGGAGGTTGAGGAGTCTAAGAAAAGGGAGAGAACTGATGATGCTGACAGACGAGAAGGGAGAGAGAAGAGGCGGGCCGGAGGTGATAGGCCGAAATTCAAAGGCTCGTCCGAGCATTTGCCTAGGGGACCGAAGTATGAGCACTATACTCCCCTCAACACAAACCGAGCTCGGGTGTTTGAGGAAGCATACAACGCGGAACTTTTGCAGCTCCCCAACTGTGGCCACACGCCCGCATGCCGAACTTGTGATCGAAACATTGTCGGTACCATCGTAATTATGGGCATACCACCAAGGAGTGCTAGGTCCTACGAGATAAGATTGAAGAGTTGGTGCAAGCTGGCCATCTCAATAATTTTGTTCGGAGAAACCACAACAATGGTGAGGGGCGTGGCAGAAGCAGAAGGAGAGGAGGTGACCAAAGCCCGAGAAGGGGCGGCGGTCGACAAAATAATGAAAGAACAGAAACCAGAGAGGGCCAGAATGAAAGGCGAGAGGAGGATAATGTGGTCCGAGGTGTGATAAACACTATTTCTGGTGGATTCGCAGGGGGAGGCACGACAAGTTCAGCTCGGAGAAAGCACCTGCGGGCTATTCGGGCTGTCAACTCGGTATCCGGCAAACCCCCGAGAATTTCCTGCCTATTATCTTTTCTGACGAAGACTTCGTGGGGGTGGATCCTAATCAAGATGACCCTATGGTGATCACTGTGCAGTTGGCCAATTTCTCGGTCAAAAGAACCCTTGTCGACCAGGGGAGCTCGGCAGATATCTTATATTATTCAACATTTCAGAAGCTCGGGATCCCAGAGAAATCTATCCAACCATACGACAGTAAGCTCGTCGGCTTTGCAGGGGAACAAGTGGATACACGAGGATACATTGACCTCCTGACTACTTTTGGGGATGGCAAAGCATCCAAGACTATCATGGTCAGGTATGTGTTGGTTAATGCAGTAACATCATATAATATCCTGATCGGCAGACCATCTTTGAACGAGTTAGGAGCTGTGATCTCTACTCCCCACCTCACGATGAAATTCCCTTCCAACTCGGGAGACATAGTTGCTGTCCGGGCTGATCAGAAAATGGCCAGACAGTGCTATGCTGATAATTTGCGTGTAAGCAAACTTAAACCTACACCTGCAGAAACGCTAGACAGAGGGAAAGACAAGTCGGTGAATTCTGTTAACTCCGTTGAACTGGATCCGAGAATGGACATGCAGGAACAACGTCCACAACCTATTGAGGAGTTAGAAAAGTTCCAGCTCGGTTCACATCCCGATCAGTGCACCAAACTCGGCGGTCACCTTGAGCCGAATTTGAAAGAGGAAATAAAGGAAGTCTCGGCAACTGGAAGCCGAACTGCCTTCTATTGAGAAGCTGAAGGGGGATTTTACCCGGACCTCCATTGAGTGTGATGAGCTGGCCAAGGCTAATAATCTCCTGAACACTACCATCGCCGAGTTGAATGACCAGAACTCCGAGCTTAACACCAAAGCAAAATCTGCCGAGGAGAGTAAAGCTCAGGCTGAAGAAGGTAGAGCTCGTGCTGAAGAGGAGCTCAAAAAGGCTCAAGCTGAAATTGAGCAACTTAAAGCTGCCTTGGAGGCCGAGACCAAGGCCAAGATGGAGCTCCAGGAGGATGTAAAAGAGGCCACTAGCTGCATCATCATCGAGCATCGGAAAGGTTTTGACAAGGCTATTGCTCAAGTGGAGGTTCTTGCCCCGGGGGTTGATCTTTCAGGAGTCGATGTGAATAAAGAGGTGGTAAACGGGGATCTTATTCCCATAATTCTCGAAGAGGAGGAAGAGGTGGAAGGGGCTGAAGATTCCCCCGATGACCATATTGAGGCCGAGGAGAGCCATAGGGACGAGTGACTTAGTTTTTTTGTTTTTGTTCATCTCTTGTAATGGGCTTGTGCCCTTGTAACTTCGTTTTACTTAATGAAAACTGTTACCATTTTGATGACTTTCCTTTTTCCTTGTAGCCTCTTGTTTGGCCGAGATACACTTGAAGTGTTTTTTTATCTTCCGTCGTTGTGTTTGGCCTGTTTAAACAAATCTTCGGCTAAGACCGAGGTATTCTACCGTCCATATCAAAGATGGACGGTAGTTGTTACACGTGAAACGCATGTCTCACACCTTACGCATGCAGTCACGCATTATATGCTTTGGAAACCGCAATGCAATTATTGCTTTTTGCTTAGTTTCGAGATTTGTTTTTCCAACAAACCTTTTCCCATGCATATTTCTTCCTTTCCAACGCCTCTTGCCCCTTATAAATAGGGCTACTTCGCTGCTTTACTTGTTCATTCCTCATTCTCTTCCCCCAGGTAAATTCGTCTTCCTTCAATCCGAGTAGTCCCATGATAGTGTCAGGGGTTTATGCTCCCCTCTCCCAGTTAACACCCTTTTTTCGATTTTCACAGCTGCCAAAAAGGATGTAAGTGGGAGATGGGATCCAGAATTCCTTTTACAATTCAATCCTCCAAAAAGGATGTTAACTGGGAGAATGGCAGTCTTCGGGAGTGGAGAAAGGGGTAGAGGTCGTCTACTCCCGGGGCGGGCCGAGTACCTCATCGTCCAGCTTTCGCAGGGGGAAGTGATTACCTTCCCCCATGAGGGAAAGTCGTGGTGTCCGATTGGGGAGACTGCTGGCCACCTGATCTTGCCCCTACCCTAATTGGGGAGACAACTGGCAACTCGGGCGGGCCTTATTATCAATTTCAGCCCTTTATGTAAGCCGTAGTACTTTCTAGTACTCGACTCGTACCTTTCTTTTACTTTCAACATTGTACTCGGTATTATCAATAAATTTTAATGGCTCGGATTCGGCCTTTAGATTACAATTTTATTCTCCTTACTGCTCCTACTTTATTGCACTTGAGTAATTTCAAATACTAGTACTCGGCCTTCAGGCTCAAACTTGGCCTTAGACAATTTAATTGGCTCGAACTCGGCCTTTAGGCTCAAACTTGGCCTTAAACAATTTAATGGCTCATACTCGGCCTTTAGGCTCAAACTTGGCCTTAAACAATTTAATGGCCCGTACTCGGCCTTCAGGCTCAAACTTGGCCTTAAACAATTTAATTGGCTCGAACTCGGCCTTTAGGCTCAAACTTGGCCTTAGAAAATTTAATTGGCTCGAACTCGGCCTTTAGGCTCAAACTTGGCCTTAAACAATTTAATTGGCTCGAACTCGGCCTTTAGGCTCAAACTTGGCCTTAGACAATTTAATGGCTCGTACTCGGCCTCAATATGGTCCTCGGGGGAATCTTCAGCCCCTTCCACCTCTTCCTCCTCTTCGAGAATTATGGGAATAAGTTCCTGTTGGTGACGCCGGCAAGTTTACCGGGTCGTCGCAAGTAATAAAAGAAACACGGTAAGTAATTACCGAGGTCGAACTCAGGGATTGGGCTACCAATTCGACTAATCCGCGGGAAATCCGATACGTTTGGTCAAGTCACATAAGAAGGTGGTTGAGAGAGAGAAGAGAGAAGATAGGATCAAATTCAATTAACAATCTATTAAACTGATTAACTAAAAATCTGAAATTAAAATATCCAAGGTCTCAAATCCACCTACCCAATCATGTATAGTACTCAAGTGATGATGTATTCCTCCCTAGGTTCAATTACGATGTCAACCGGGACCCCCAAATTCTCCTAAATCCACTTTCGTGCTCAATAGGACATATTCGACGATTGGATTAGTTACTTGTTCTGTCTCATAATCCTAATCTCGAATTCTATTAAACCTTGTTCCCTAAATGGTTGCACTAATCTCCTAAATCCACTGTCGTGTTTATTACTCGATTAGTGATTCCAATCCAAGTTCTAAAACGCGAATCGCCGATTGGCCTCAAACACGTTAACTAGTTAATCACGCAATACATATGATTAACACAATCAAATCAGAATGGGAAAACATGTATTGAGAGAAGGAGAGAAAAACATACATCATATGAACACTACACTGCCATGGGCGGCTTCATCGATCCCTCGGACGAGGGGATTAGTTCCTCATGCTCATAGACAAACACTCGGACATAATCACCATAAAAAATAAAAAGGAAAAGGGAGACGCAGCTCCAAAGAGAAAAGGATTCGTAACTACTGCTCTAACCTAAGTGGAAAAACCTCTTGATACCAAATCCTGATCTGAGACAGCCTTTTAATAAGGATTCTGTTTCTCGCCAGCTCGCGGGGCGAGCTTACTATCGCGACGCGAAATTTAGTATTGGCGCGCTTCAAATTTTGGATTTTCGCAAGGCGATCTTGTATTCGCGGGGCGAGTCTTCAAACCCTAATCTATCACAGCTGTGATATTCATCACGGCTAAGCCGTGATGGTCTCTGTCTTCCATGGTCTTCAGGGACTCGCGAGGCGAGACACCTTTCGCGGGGCGAGTCATCAATTCTAGGCAGTGACCTTCATCACGGCTAGGCCGTGATGGTCTCTGACTTCCAAGTCTTCATGCTCTCGCGGGGCGAGTCTTCAAACCTCAATTTGTCACAGCCGTGACCTTAATCACGGCAATGCCGTGATAGTCTCTGTCTTGATGGTCTTCAGACTCTCGCGGGGCGAGAAGATTTTCGCGCGGCGATCCAGAAATGATGACTTTTGCTGCTTTGTTGACCTTCAGTCTCGCGAGGCGAGAGTACACTCGCGGGGCGAGTGTCTCCAGAATTGCAATTTCCACTATTTCTTGGCTTTCCTTGACTCCCGGAGCTTCACTTTATTGACCTGAAAACACAAAAAGCAACCAAAAGCATAATTCTATCCAAAATAAGCTAAAAACTACACAAAAGACGCAAAACGAGTCAAAGTCCAACTTAGGAACAAAACAAGGCAAAATTTGGAGAAAACGAGAGTGAACTCGACTAATTGGCACATAAACCCTAGTTCATCTAGTCATAAAACTAGATAAGCCAGAGGCTTATCAAAACACCCCAAACTTAAACCTTGCTTGTCCCCAAGCAAGCTTAAAACTCAAAAACGACTCAAGACTTGGCAAGCCTAATGGAACCAATCGATTTCGCACAAATTTCATGCACTCAAAACAGTTTTTCTCCAATTATCTCCCCCCATATATTAATGTAATCCCCACATTCATTTACTTTAAACAATTGAGAATTCATCATTCATTCCATCATTACTCTAAGTTGAGGATCATAGATACACACAAAGGAAGATCACCTATCTCAAACAATTGCCTTCCTCACACGGGCATTTAAAATTTCACTCATTCGCTCAAGTTTGTCAAGGTTATCAACTTTTCACTCAATTTCACATATCAAGAGCACTTCCCATGAATTTGATTTTCATCTCAAAAATGGTTCCCACGAAAACATGCATGCAACATCAGAAGGTCTTTTAAAGGTTGTAATGGGGCCTGGCTGAGGGTAGGATAATGAAGGATATTTAAGCTTAAGTCCCTAGGAACTAAGAGAGCATGAACCTTTTTACACGTATTCCACTCAAATTCCTTTTTTCATTTTTCTTTTTGTCTCGGGTGACTACATCATTTTTCCTTGCTAATCTCTTGATTTGCCCCTTTTCTTTTGGCAATTTATTTTGAATATATTTTTTTTCCTTTTTTTTTATTTTTTATTGAGCCCAATTGACCTATTGTTTCTTGATGACCCTAAATTACGAGCCAAAATCTGAAAAACCATGTTAACCCAATCTTAGGATTAGGAGAGCATGGAAATGAGCAAGAGAAAGGTTGTGAGAAACTAAGTTTGGGGTGGCTACAAGGTGATGTGACATATTGGGGGTGAGAAAAAGAAAAAAATAAAGGTTAAAAAAAAAAATATTGCCAAAAGAAAAGGGGCAAAGCAGAAAAAAATCAAAAACTTGTTGTGACACCGGCAAGTGTACCGGGTCGTCGCAAGTAATAAAAATAACACGGTAAGTAATTATCGAGGTCGAACTCAGGGATTGGGCTACCAATTCGACGAATCTGCGGGAAATCCGATACGTTTGGTCAAGTGAGGAAAGTGGTTGAGAGAGAGAGATTATGATCGAAATTTCAAGTAACAAATCGATTAAAACTAAGGTGATTAAATTCAGAAATTTAAAGTATCCAAGGTCTCAAATCCACCTACCCAATCATGTATAGTACCCAAGTGATGGTGTATTCTCCCTAGGTTCAATTATAATGTCAACCGGGACCCCCAATTTCTCCTATATCCACTGTCGTGCTCAATAGGACGTATTCGACGATTGGATTAATTACTTACTAGGTCTCATAATCATAATCTCGAATTCTATTAAACCTTGTTCCCTATATGGTTGCACTAATCAAATAAATCCACGGTCGTGCTCATTATTCAATTAATGATTCCAATTCAAGTTCTAAAACGCGACTCGCCGTTCGACCTCAAACACGTTAACTAGTTAATCACGCAACACATATGATCAACGCAATCAAAACAGAATTGGAAAACATTCATAAGAGAAGGGGAGAAAAACATACATCACAAGAACACTACACCGCCATGGGTGGCTTCATTGATCCCTCGGACGAGGGGATTAGTTCCTCATGCCCGTGACGTCGCACAAACAAGCGGCAATAATCTCCATAATAATAAACTAAAAGAAGAAAAGAAAAGAGAAGGGAGACGCAGCTCCAGAAACAAGGATTCGCACTACTATTCTGATCTAAACAGTGGCTAACAACTTGATACCCAATTCTGATCTGAAACAGCCTTTAAATAAGGATTCTGTTTCTCGCCCGCTCGCGGGGCGAGCTTACTCTCGCGACGCGAAATTTAGTATTGGCGCGCTTCAAATTTTGGATTTTCGCGAGGAGAGCTTGTATTCGCGGGGCGAGTCTTCAAACCTCAATCTGTCACAGCCGTGACCTTCATCACGGCTAGGCCGTGATGGCCTCTGTCTTCCAGGGTCTTCAAACTCTCGCGGGGCGAGATGCTTTCGCGTGGCGAGATTCAATTCTAGGCTGTGACCTTCATCACGGCTAGGCCGTGATGGTCTCTGACTTCCAAGACTTCATTCTCTCGCGAGACGAGCTGTCTCTCGCGGGGCGAGTCTTCAAACCTCAATTTGTCACAGCCGTGACCTTAATCACGGCTATGCCGTGATAGTCTCTGTCTTCCAGGGTCCTCGGGGACTCCCGAGGCGAGACATATCTCGCGGGGCGAGTGTCTCCAGAATTGTAATTTCCACTATTTCTTGGCTTTCCTTGACTCCCGGAGCTTCACTTATTGACCTGAAAACACAAAAAGCAACCAAAAGCATAATTATATCCAAAATAATCTAAAAACTACACAAAAGACACAAAACGAGTCAAAGTCCAACTTAGGAACAAAACAAGGCAAAATTTGGGCGAAAACGAGAGTGAACTCGACTAATTGGCACATAAACCCTAGTTCATCTAGTCATAAAACTAGATAAGCCAGAGGCTTATCGAAACACCCCAAACTTAAACCTTGCTTGTCCCCAAGCAAGCTTAAAACTCAGAAACGACTCAAGACTTGGCAAGCCTAAAGGAATCAATCGATTTCACACAAATTTAACGCAATCAAAACAGTTTTTCTCCAATGATCTCCCCCCTACATTAACGTAATCCCCACATTCATTTACTTTAAACCATTGAGAACTTATCATTCATGCCATCATTACTCTAAGTTGAGGCTCAAAGATACACACAAGGGAAGATCACCTATTTCAAACAATTGCCTTCCTCACAAGGGCATTTAGTATTTCACTCGTTCGCTCAAGTTTGTCTAGGCTATCAACTTTTCACTCACTTTCACATTCTAAGAGCACTTCCCATGAATTTGATTTTCATCTCAAACATAGTTCCCACGAAAACATGCATGCAACATCAGAAGGTCTTTTAAAGGTTGTAATGAGGCCTGGCTCAAGGTACGATATTCAAAGGATAGAGGCTAAGTCCCTAGGATCAATGAGAGCATGAAATAATATAACACCAATTGAATTCACTCTCATACTATTCTCTTCCTTGCACTTGGTGGCTACACACCTCTTCCTTTTTATATTTATTTCTCTTTGCCCTTTTTGGCACATTTTCAATGCTTTTCATCACCCATTTTCTTTTTCTTTCTTTTTTTTTTCCTCAAGCCTTCGGCCCTTACTTCTGTTTTTATTTTTCTCAACTATGATTCATGAACTTGTAGCCACCCCAAACTTAGTTCCACAACAACACACACAAAGCTAAAATTCCATACTCTCCTAAATCCTAGGATAGGGGAAAATCATGGTTTTTCTGAGTTAATGGCTTGTGATGTAAGGTCATCAAGAACAATAGGCTTCAAGGCTCAATGTGGCTAACTAGGGATCATTCATCAAGGTTGGTTCAATTTATGGCCAAGTAGTTAATTCAAAGAAAATTGCCTAAATCATTTGATGCAACATATAAACATGCAAACCATGAAGAGATTCAAGCAAATTCGGGAAAGTGCAACTTAAAAGTGATTCACACAATCAAAAACAGAGTTGGAGGCTCAAATCCTCACCTGGACATTTTGCAAATTGTTTGACCGAGATACAATTCCTAGTGTGTTCACCCCCTCACCCCAAACTTATCATAAATCAAGCAATCATAATAAATCTCAAAGTTCAATTTTCAATTTTTAAGTGGGGATCAACTTTTCTACTTTCAGAACCTAGGGGGAAATCATCAATGATCAAAATAATTCATGCAATCTGTGCTCAATTTAATTAGAAACCAACAAGCTTGCCGACATGACATTCATACAACAACTCTTGATCTTCTCAAATTATTCAAGAGTGACAAGCAAAAACAAAACGAACATCAAAAACAAAAACAAACAAGAGTGAGGAGAGGAGAGAATACTCCCTGATCAAATTTCCATGGTTGCCTCCTCATCAATATTGGTCTCACGGCCTCCCTTCTGTTGCATAGCATCCTGGAAGAACTCCTGCAATTTAAGACCTTAAGTGCAGATTCGCGAGGCGAGAGATAACTCGCGAGGCGAATCTGGAAAATTGTTATTCACACTTTCCAGAATAGCGAGGCGAGTAGTATCTCGCGGGGCGAATCTGGAATTGCCACAGATGCTGATGCCCAGAATCGCGAGGCAAAAGTAGACCTCGCGACGCGAGACAGAAAAGTAAGCAACCCCAGAGATTCAGGGCTTCTGTCTCGCGCGGCCAACGTGGATTCGCGTGGCGAATCAAGTTTTTTTTTTATGTGAAAATGACAAACTAAAACCAAAGGATACCTAGCTTGGGTTGCCTCCCAAGTAGCGCTTGTTTAACGTCCCGAGCCTGACTCAAGTCACCCCTAAGGGTTAATCCGGATGTAGATCTTGCTTGCCATTCCATGCCTCAGTCCGTATTCTGTAGGCTCTTGCCCTTTCATAAGCTCTCCTACTGTTCCCGGACAACTCATTTAAGTCCAGCATCCTTCTATAATCAGCACGAACTCTCCACCCCGTGATGGTCTTTTTTGGGATCAACTCATTGTTTGCATTGACAACCACGGTTGTGCCACCTTTCAACCTTGGTGCTTTACCCTTCTTTTTCTTGCCCTTGCTGCTGAGCTCTTCCCTTGCACATTCTTCCCCTGGGAGACTCGGTAAGGCTTCCATGTCTTTCAACCACTCGAGATAGACCTCATCCCCCAAAGGGTCTTTTTCCTCACTGTCCCCATCATGGGATTTTACCGACACTTTTGCAAGTGAAGAACCATGGGCTTCTCTAGTTGCCCTTGCCTTAGCAGTTGGATCCACCATATCCAATCGATACACTTCCGTCCTCTCTCTGCGAGGTGCTTCATTGTTTCAAAGAGATTGAAGACTACTTCCTCATCTTGCACCCTTAGAGTGAGTTTCCTTGTCGCACATCTATTAAGGCACCCCGGTGGCCAAGAAGGGCCTACCCAAAATGAGAGGGATCTCGGCGTCTTCATCCATATCAAGCACTACAAAGTCCACCGGAAATATAAGCTTGTCCACCTTTACTAACAAGTCTTCGACCACCCCATAAGGATATTTTATAGAGCGGTCGGCTAATTGGAGCGACATCCGCGTATCCTTGACTTCTTGGATCCCCAACCTCTTCATCATAGAGAGGGGCATCAAGTTGATGCTTGCCCCTAGATCACACAATGCCTTCCCTACAGTCATCTCCCCAATGGTACATGGTATCGAAAAGGAACCGGGATCCTTCAACTTTGGAGGGAGTTTTCTCTGAAGAATGGCACTACACTCCTCGGTCAAAGAAACCGTTTCCTCGTCCACTAATTTCCGCTTCTTGGTGAGAAGATCCTTCATAAACCGGGCATATGATGGCATCTGTTCCAAGGCTTCCGCAAATGGAATGTTAATCTGAAGTTTTCGGAAGACATCAAGGAACTTATTGAATTGCTTATCCTGTTGAGGCTTCTTCAATCTTTCAGGATACGGTACCTTCATGTAAGGTGGGAGGTCTTGGGGTTCAACCCACTTCTTCTTTCGGAACTCTTCATCCACAAGTTTTAGCCTTCCCCCTTGCTCCGGTGCCTTGTCACTTGCCAACCCTTCTTTCTCTGGTTGCTCTTCCTCAACGGGTAGTTGTTCCGGGGCCTTGTCATCCTGAGAACTAGTTGCACCCCTGTTAGGTTCCAACACCCTTCCGCTTCTAGTAGAGATGACGTTGCATTGTCCCTTGGGGTTGTTCTCGGTATTACCTGGGAAAGTGCCTGGGAGACGCTCATTAAGTTGCTTTGCAAGCTGGGCCATCTGTGTCTCTAGATTGTGAATTGCCGCCCCTGTATGCGTTGTTAACTTGTCAACTTTCGTATTTATGTCGATTGACAATTTCTCCATTGCTGCATTCATCTTCTCAAAAGTTGTGCTGTAAAGGTTGACAACTTCTCAAAAGCCAGCTCCCACGATTGTCTTCCACCATCTGTTAATTGCAACTGACTAGGCCCTGGAAGAGCCTGCTGGGTATTGCACTGCTGAATTCCCATGTTCGGCCTTATACCCTGCTGAGGTTGTTGCCAATTCTTCTGAGGAGGTTGTTGACCTAGGTTAGACCACCATTAACATTACTCCAAGCGAAACCTGGATGGTCTCTCCTCATGTACCCCTATTTCGATTCTCGATTGTAGTCATTTTGTCTGTTCCTCGATAGTTATTCGGGGCACAAAGTGTCATAAAAGTTGTGGCATGAGTCCACATGTTCCTGAGGGAAGTTGAATGGACAGTTTTGAGTGTCATGATCTCCATTACAATTACCACAACCTGGAGGCATTCCCTCGTGTATCACATTAGCCTTCTTGTTCTCTGACAAAGCCGCCACTTGCATCTTCAATGATTTGACTTGCTCTAAAATGGCTTCCATTGTTCCAAAGACCGACTCCACTTGAGTTTTCCCTACCACGGTTGTAATCATTATATGACATCTTCTCCAATAATGCCCATCCATCCTCACTGATAAATATGAGAAAGAACCGCCACTGCGGCATCACAGTTCATCCGATAGCGTCCCTCAACCCATTAAAGAAGTGCTGAACTTTGGAGACGGGGTCAAAGAACGCTGAAGGGCATCTTCTCAATAAGCCATTGTACCTCTCCCAAGCTTCATTATATGTTTCATCCTCTGTCACTGAAAGATGTAACGGCTATTCTTGCTTGTGCCGCTTTTCGAGGAGGAAAATATTTGGTTAGGAACTTCGTGCCATTTGCTCCCAAGTTCGATCTTGTTCCTATCCAAGCTGTCAACCCAATCGCGAGCGACATCCCTAAGAGAGAGAGGGAAAAGTCGCAAGCGAAACTCATCTTGTGAGACTCCTCTTGTCTTCTGTAAGTCACAAGCTTCAAGGAAGCGAGTGATGTGTCTATGAGGGTCCTGTTTGCCACTCCCATCAAACTGATTCTCACGGATCTGGAATGTGACACATGCTTCCACTCTGAAAGAGTCTGTATTCAGGTTGCCCCTCATGATAGAAGAGTCACAATCTCCCAAGCTGGGTGGATCGTACTCGAAGAGAGGCTTGTAACGAGGAGGAGGAGGATTTTCTTCGGCCATGTCCTCTATTTTAATTGCTTCCAACCTCTTCCTTTCTCTGGCCTTTTTTCTTAATTGCCTCTCGGTCTTGGTGATCTCTGAATCGAATAGCAAGTCCTCTTGTGAAAGGGTACCTCGCATACAAAAACACGGCAAGACCAAGTGGAATCAAAGAAGTAGAGAAATATAATAAAGAAATAACAGAAAAATAAAAAGAAAAATCAACTTAACCAATCAATCAAATTTCCTAAAAATTAGGAAAACTGGCTGTGCCAATCCCCGGCAACGGCGCCAAAAACTTGTTGGTGACGGCGGCAAGTTTACCGGGTCGTCGCAAGTAATAAAAATAACACGGTAAGTAATTACCGAGGTCGAACTCAGGGATTGGGCTACCAATTCGACTAATCTGCGGGAAATCCGATACGTTTGGTCAAGTGAGGAAAGTGGTTGAGAGAGAGAGATTATGATCGAAATTTCAAGTAACAAATCGATTAAAACTAAGGTGATTAAATTCAGAAATTTAAATTATCCAAGGTCTCAAATCCACCTACCCAATCATGTATAGTACCCAAGTGATGATGTATTCTCCCTAGGTTCAATTATAATGTCAACCGGGACCCCCAATTTCTCCTATATCCACTATCGTGCTCAATAGGACGTATTCGACGATTGGATTAATTACTTACTAGGTCTCATAATCCTAATCTCGAATTCTATTAAACCTTGTTCCCTATATGGTTGCACTAATCAAATAAATCCACGGTCGTGCTCATTATTCAATTAATGATTCCAATTCAAGTTCTAAAACGCGACTCGCCGTTCGGCCTCAAACACGTTAACTAGTTAATCACGCAACACATATGATCAACGCAATCAAAACAGAATTGGAAAACATTCATAAGAGAAGGGGAGAAAAACATACATCACAAGAACACTACACCGCCATGGGTGGCTTCATTGATCCCTCGGACGAGGGGATTAGTTCCTCATGCCCGTGACGTCGCACAAACAAGCGGCAATAATCTCCATAATAATAAACTAAAAGAAGAAAAGAAAAGAGAAGGGAGATGCAGCTCCAGAAACAAGGATTCGCACTACTATTCTGATCTAAACAGTGGCTAATAACTTGATACCCAATTCTGATCTGAAACAGCCTTTAAATAAGGATTCTGTTTCTCGCCCGCTCGCGGGGCGAGCTTACTCTCGCGACACGAAATTTAGTATTGGCGCGCTTCAAATTTTGGATTTTCGCGAGGTGAGCTTGTATTCGCGGGGCGAGTCTTCAAACCTCAATCTGTCACAGCCGTGACCTTCATCACGGCTGATGGCCTCTGTCTTCCAGGGTCTTCAAACTCTCGCGGGGCGAGATGCTTTCGCGTGATGAGATTCAATTCTAGGCTGTGACCTTCATCACGGCTAGGTCGTGATGGTCTCTGACTTCCAAGTCTTCATTCTCTCGCGAGGCGAGCTGTCTCTCGCGGGGCGAGTCTTCAAACCTCAATTTGTCACAGCCGTGACCTTAATCACGGCTATGCCGTGATGGTCTCTGTCTTCCAGGGTCCTCAGGGACTCGCGAGGCGAGACATATCTCGCGGGGCGAGTGTCTCCAGAATTGTAATTTCCACTATTTCTTGGCTTTCCTTGACTCCCGGAGCTTCACTTATTGACCTGAAAACACAAAAAGCAACCAAAAGCATAATTCTATCCAAAATAAGCTAAAAACTACACAAAAGACGCAAAACGAGTCAAAGTCCAACTTAGGAACAAAACAAGGCAAAATTTGGGTGAAAACGAGAGTGAACTCGACTAATTGGCACATAAACCCTAGTTTATCTAGTCATAAAACTAGATAAGCCAGAGGCTTAAAACTCAAAAACGACTCAAGAACCAATCGATTTCGCACAAATTTCATGCACTCAAAACAGTTTTTCTCCAATGATCTCCCCCCATATATTAACGTAATCCCCACATTCATTTACTTTAAACAATTGAGAATTCATCATTCATTCCATCATTACTCTAAGTTGAGGATCAGAGATACACACAAAGGAAGATCACCTATCTAAAACAATTGCCTTCTTCACAAGGGCATTTAAAATTTCACTCATTCGCTCAAGTTTGTCAAGGTTATCAACTTTTCACTCAATTTCACATATCAAGAGCACTTCCCATGAATTTGATTTTCATCTCAAAAATGGTTCCCACGAAAACATGCATGCAACATCAGAAGGTCTTTTAAAGGTTGTAATGGGGCCTGGCTGAGGGTAGGATAATGAAGGATATTTAAGCTTAAGTCCCTAGGAACTAAGAGAGCATGAACCTTTTTACACGTATTCCACTCAAATTCCTTTTTTCATTTTTCTTTTTGTCTCGGGTGACTACATCATTTTTCCTTGCTAATCTCTTGATTTGCCCCTTTTCTTTTGGCAATTTATTTTGAATATATTTTTTTTTTCCTTTTTTTTTGCCTTGGGTTTCAACCTTTATTTTTCTTTTTCTCACCCCAATATGACACATCACCTTGTAGCCACCCCAAACTTAGTTCCTCACAACCATTCTCTTGCTACGCTTCCATGCTCTCCTAATCCTAAGATTGGGTTAACATGGTTTTTCAGATTTTGGCTCGTAATGTAGGGTCATCAAGAAACAATAGGTCAATTGGGCTCAATTTGGCTAACTAGGGAACATGCATTAGGGATGGTCCTTTTTAGGTCAAGTGGTTTTTTCAAAGAAAATTTCCTAAATCATTTGATGCAACACATAAACATGCAAACCATATAGAGATTCAAGCAAATTCGGGAAAGTTCAACTTAACAGTGATTCACACATTCAAAAACAGAGTTGGAGGCTCAAATCCTAACCTGGACATTTTGCAAATTGTTTGACCAAGATACGATTCCTAGTGTGTGCACCCCTTCACCCCAAACTTATCATAAATCAAGTAATCACAATAAAATTCTCAAAGTTCAGTTTTCAATTTTTAAGTGGGGATCAATTTTCTAATTTCAGTACCTAGGGGGAAATCATCAATGGTCAAATAATTCATACAATCAATCTACGCTCAATCTAATTAAAATCCAACAAGCTTGCCGACACGACATTTCATACAAAAACTCTTGATCTTCTCAAATTATTCAAGAGTGACAAACAAAAACAAAAACATAAACAAAACAAAACAGAAGTTAGGAACAAAGAGGGATACCTAGCTTGGGTTGCCTCCCAAGAAGCGCTTGTTTAACGTCCCGAGCTTGACTTATTAAGAAGCATCCACCTGGATCCCATAATCTGTGGTACAAGGGCCAAGAGACGCTCATCATATCAAATCCTCCACCCGGATCAAATGGTTTGTGAAGTGGCCCTCGCAGGAGCAATACGACTCTATCCATACTTTCATCCAGTCTGAGTGTGAAAACTCCATTGACCTCCGTACTGATGAACTCACTTCCTCTCGGGCCAAATGGTGTCTTCACGAGGAAGTGTGCCAGATAAGTGGGAGGGTCTATCTTACCGGTGTGCACACATGCATGCAAGCCAACATATTTATTTAACGCATCAAAATCAGGTTGCTTGGCAAGCATGGTGAAATACTCTGCCACTTTATCTTCATTTTGCTCTCTACCCCCTTGCTCCGGTGCCTTGTCCCTTGCCAACTCCTCTTCCTTAGGTTGCTCTTCCTCAACATGTAGCTGTTCCGGGGCCTTGTCGCTTGTCAATTCCTTTTCCTCCGGTTGTTCTTCCTCAACAAGTGGTAGTTCTTCCTCAACTCCCTGAGAACTAGTTATATCCCAGTCATATCCCAAAACCCCACTGCTTCTAGTTGTTGTGGCATTGCATTGGTTCTTAGGGTCGTTCTCGGTATCAACTGGGAGAGTCTCTGGGGGGACACCCATTTAGTTGCTTTGTGAGCTGGGCAATCTGCATCTCTAGATTCTGAAGTGCCATCCCTGTCTGAGTTGCCAACTTGTCAATTGTCGCATTCATCTTCTCAAAAGATGTGGCTGTAAAAGTTGACAACTTCTCAAAAGACAACTCCCAAGGTTGTCTTCCACCATTATGTTGAGGTTGTTGTTGCCAATTTTGTCGAGGTTGTGGTTTCCAGGCTAGACCATCGTCAGCATTACTCCAAGCGAAATCCGGATGGTCTCTACTCATATCACCCCAATACTGATTCTGACTCTGATAGTTGTTCTGGGGCACGCTGTCATTATGCCATAGTTCCACGTATACTTGAGGGAAGTAGAACGGACAACTCCAAGTGTCATGGTTCCCATCACAATATTCGCAACCCGGAAGCATTCCTCCGTGTACCTCGCATACAAAACAAGGCAAGACCAAGTGGAATCAAAGAAGTAGAGAGATAGTAGAAAATAAAAAGAAAATAATAAAAATAAAAATAAAAATAAGAACAAAAATAACTTAACCAAATAATCAAACTCCCCTAAAATCAGAAAAATTGGTTGTGCCAATCCCCGGCAACGGCGCCAAAAACTTGTTGGCGACGCCGGCAAGTTTACCGGGTCGTCGCAAGTAATAAAAGAAATACGGTAAGTAATTGCCGAGGTCGAACTCAGGGAATGGGCTACCAATTCGACTAATCCGCGGGAAATCCGATACGTTTGGTCAAGTCACAGAAGAAGGTGGTTGAGAGAGAGAAGAGAGAAGATAGGATCAAATTCAATTAACAATCTATTAAACTGATTAACTAAAAATCTGAAATTAAAATATCCAAGGTCTCAAATCCACCTACCCAATCATGTATAGTACTCAAGTGATGATGTATTCCTCCCTAGGTTCAATTACGATGTCAACCGGGACCCCCAAATTCTCCTAAATCCACTTTCGTGCTCAATAGGACGTATTCGACGATTGGATTAGTTACTTGTTCTGTCTCATAATCCTAATCTCGAATTCTATTAAACCTTGTTCCCTAAATGGTTGCACTAATCTCCTAAATCCACTGTCGTGTTTATTACTCGATTAGTGATTCCAATCCAAGTTCTAAAACGCGAATCGCCGATTGGCCTCAAACACGTTAACTAGTTAATCACGCAATACATATGATTAACACAATCAAATCAGAATGGGAAAACATGTATTGAGAGAAGGAGAGAAAAACATACATCATATGAACACTACACTGCCATGGGCGGCTTCATCGATCCCTCGGACGAGGGGATTAGTTCCTCATGCTCATAGACAAACACTCGGACATAATCACCATAAAAAATAAAAAGGAAAAGGGAGACGCAGCTCCAAAGAGAAAAGAATTCTTAACTACTGCTCTAACCTAAGTGGAAAAACCTCTTGATACCAAATCCTGATCTGAGACAGCCTTTAAATAAGGATTCTGTTTCTCTCCAGCTCGCGGGGCGAGCTTACTATCGCGACGCGAAATTTAGTATTGGCGCGCTTCAAAATTTGGATTTTCGCGAGGCGATCTTGTATTCGCGGGGCGAGTCTTCAAACCCTAATCTGTCACAGCCGTGATATTCACCACGGCTAAGCCGTGATGGTCTCTGTCTTCCATGGTCTTCAGGGACTCGCGAGGCGAGACACCTTTCGCGGGGCGAGTCTTCAATTCTAGGCTGTGACCTTCATCACGGCTAGGCCGTGATGGTCTCTGACTTCCAAGTCTTCATGCTCTCGCGAGGCGAGATGTCTCTCGTGGGGTGAGTCTTCAAACCTCAATTTGTCACAACCGTGACCTTAATCACGGCTATGCCGTGATAGTCTCTGTCTTGCTGGTCTTCATACTCTCGCGGGGCGAGAAGATTTTCGCGGTGATCCGAAATGATGACTTTCTTTGCTTTGTTGTCCTTGGTCTCGCGAGGCGAGAGTACACTCATGGGGCGAGTGTCTCCGCACTGCAATTTCCACTATTTCTTGGCTTTCCTTGACTCCCGGAGCTTCACTTTATTGACCTGAAAACACAAAAAGCAACCAAAAGCATAATTCTATCCAAAATAAGCTAAAAACTACACAAAAGACGCAAAACGAGTCAAAGTCCAACTTAGGAACAAAACAAGGCAAAATTTGGGCGAAAACGAGAGTGAACTCGACTAATTGGCACATAAACCCTAGTTCATCTAGTCATAAAACTAGATAAGCCAGAGGCTTATCAGTTCCCCGTTTACCACCTCTTTATTCACATCGACTCCTGAAAGATCAACCCCCGGGGCAAGAACCTCCACTTGAGCAATAGCCTTGTCAAAACCTTTCCGATGCTCGATGATGATGCAGCTAGTGGCCTCTTTTACATCCTCCTGGAGCTCCATCTTGGCCTTGGTCTCGGCCTCCAAGGCAGCTTTAAGTTGCTCAATTTCAGCTTGAGCCTTTTTGAGCTCCTCTTCAGCACGAGCTCTACCTTCTTCAGCCTGAGCTTTACTCTCCTCGGCAGATTTTGCTTTGGTGTTAAGCTCGGAGTTCTGGCCATTCAACTCGGCGATGGTAGTGTTTAGGAGATTATTAGCCTTGGCCAGCTCATCACGCTCAGTGGAGGTCCGGGTAAAATCCCCCTTCAGCTTCTCAATAGAAGGCAATTCGGCTTCCAGTTGTCGAGACTTCCTTTCAGCCTCCACTAAATCTCGGCTGCAAAATCGGGCCAAGGCAGCAGCTCGGATGCAGTAGGTGGACAGAGCCTCCATGCTGGATTGAGCCCCTTGTTGCCTCATTAACCGGAGATCTGCGGGCCTTAGGAAGTTTGAGTCGAAAGAAGGGAAGGGGTTGAAGTCTTCACCCCAGAGGGATGAGGTCCCTGCCTTTAGAGAAGAATTGTACCATTTCATCTCGGTGGATGGAGGGGGTTGTTCTTCTCGCCCCGCGGTTCCAGTCTCCTGAGTAGTAGGGTGTGGGGGACTTGGTCGAGGTGGGGGAGAGTCTTTGGTGTCAACTACAACCTCTACCCTCTTTCTTTTTTGAGGGGCGAGGATGAAGTTCCCTTTGCAGAGGCCTTGGTGGGGGGAGGTCTTTTCTTCTTCTTCTCAGTTGAGGAGGGACCCTGACCCTCTTTTGCAGCAGCCTTTACAAGCTTGGAGAAGTCAAATTTCCCCATAATGACTGCCAAAAAGAAAGAGTTGTTAGTACGGCAACACATACAGAAAAGATTCCAAAACTAAAAAGCCGAGCACTTACTTTTCAGGTCAGTTCTCGGAGTAGATGAGAAGGATAGTTTCAGAAGGCGTCCACAATGGAGGGGCCGAGGAAGTTTTTCTAGTATATCTATGTCCCGCCTATCCTCGGCCGGGAGGGATTGGTACTCAAAGCCAACGAATTTTGTGGGGGAGGATTGCCAGTATAAAGGAAACTTGGCACAATTATCATCGTCAAAAAAGTGAGAGGAGTGAGAGTCAGGAGGCGAACTCGGAAGAAGTCGACTTTGAAATCTGTATGCGATGATGTGTACAGACTAAGCGAGTCTCTCCGGTTCAGCCCGTTAAGGGAAATCTATCCCATTTTCTCACCAAACCTTGTTTGGTAAAAATACAAAAAATTTGGAGTGGTGGGCTCCATCCCGAGGTATTTACATAGAATCTGAAAGGCTTTCATAAAAGCCCAACTGTTGGGGTGAAGTTGAGTAGGAGCGACGTTCATGGTTCTCAGAACATCACACTCAAACTCGGTAAAAGGAAGAGACACACGCAGCTTATCAAATAATGTTTTGTACATGTATGTAAAGGGGGGCTCGGAAGGACGTGCCCTGAGAAAGACACACTCGGTACCCGAGCATGGGGAGCAAATGAACTCGGACTCGTCCCCTGACGCCGAGATATTAATTTGGGATCGAAGTTGATCAATTGATTCCGGAGTTTGGAAGTTAGAGAAAAAGGTCCCAACCTCGCCTTTAACCCAGGTATACCTAGGAAGAGTGATATCAGGAATAGGGTCTTTTGGAACCCTTGGGCGTTGTTTACGAGCAGCGGGTTTGGACACCGGGGGAGAGGGAGAGCCGGACTTGGAGTTAGACCCAGGGGAAGACGACCCGGAGGAGGACGCTTCCCCTTCTCTGATGTTCAACTCCCGTGAAGGAATTGAAGAGGTGGAGGGAGAACCCCCAATGGGGGAAACCCCGCGCTCAATTAGAGGCGAGGTATTTGACTCAGAGGACGTGGATGAACTCATCTGGTAAGCAGAAATTAAACTTAGAAGCACGAGGGGAAGAAGGAGACCGGGCGTACCTGAAAAATGACAAGCAGAAGAGTGATGGCAGAAACTTGGAAGACGAAGGTGAAGGGCGAAGGAGGATAAGCAAGGTAGAAGGGAGTTGGAGTCGGAAGGGATATTTGTAGCTGCGATTGACGGCCCACGTTCCATCAACCCCAAAAGGGCGCGACTTTTGATTTCCCCCTCATTAAATGGGCGCGGAACCCTAGGGTTTCTTACCTAAAGCGTATCGCAGAAGCGTTAGGGGGAATGATTGCTTTCTCTGACAAAGAGGAAAGATTTGATTGAAATGACAGCTGGGAATGCAGAAGTTTGTGTGACCGAAGAATAAGCTCGATTTCATACTTATCAGCTCTTTCTCTTGTTTAAGCTCGGAGCTCGGGGGGCTTGTGTACCGGCCGAAGATATAAGGCCGAGGATTGTCAATACGACCGAGCTCATTCTCGTAAGTGGATATTCACCCGAACTCCCATAAAGTCGAAGACCTATTAATACACTCAACACCCGAGGATAACTACTCGGGCCTACTCCACACCAGACTGCGAATAAAGATATCTCGGCCCCGAGCTATCCAGTCGTAACTGACTAGGCCGAATATCTCGCTGGTCCAAATATCTCTCCGTATAACTCGGAGCCTTATCCATATCATTGCTTAACTGCCATAGCAATCTGATCCTAACAAATAGGATCTCAGCAACCGTCTTACTCTAACGGTGGCACTGAAAATATCTATAAATAGGGGCTCAACCCCCTCAATGAGAACTACGTTTGCTTTAATTCCCATTTGGATACGTAGGAGCAGAATTCACATTCTGTCAAGCAAATTCCAAAACACTCCCACTAAACTTTCTTCGGTCGAGTATCTCTCATCTGAGATATTTAGACGGAACACAATGGACACCAGAAACTCAGGCAGCTTTGGATCAATTAAAGAAGGTCATGGCTGAATTACCTATACTCACTGTTCCAGATTTTTCTAAGGTATTTACTATAGAAACTGATGCTTCCAATAAAGGCTTAGGAGCAGTCCTATCAGGAAGGAAGACCAGTAGCTTTTATCAGTCAAACCTTATCGGAAAGAGGGCAATCCAAATCAGTTTATGAGAGGGAATTGATGGCTATTGTAATGGCAGTCCAAAAGTGGAGACACTGCCTACTTGGTAGACATTTCATCATTCTTACTGATTATAAAAGCCTTAAATTCCTTACAGATCAACGAGTTTTGGGAGAGGAGCAGCTCAAATGGACTTCTAAACTAATGGGATTGGATTTTGAGATCCAATACAGACCTGGAAATGAGAATAGAGCTGTTGATGCTTTATCTAGAAGAATGACTTATGCAGCATTATCCAGAGTTCATTTTGATGATTTGGAAGTATGGGAAACTGAAGTCCAGAATGATCCAAAGTTGCAAGGTATTATACAAGACATTCTGCACGATACTGCATCTCACTCTGGTTATACCTTCAAAGACAAAAAATTGTTCTACAAAGGAAGATTGGTGTTGCCAAAAGGGTCTTCTAGGATTCCTATTGTCCTTAAAGAGTTTCATGATTCAGCTATGGGGAGGCATTCGGGATTTTTTAGATCATACAAAAGGATTTCTCGCCATTGTTTCTGGGGGAGGGAATGAAGAAGGACATTCAGCAATTTGTTGCTCATTGTGAGACTTGTCAGTTGAATAAATATCAAACCCTGTCTCCTGCTAGATTATTGCAACCTCTTCCTGTGCCTACTCAGGTTTGGGTTGATTTGTCCATGGATTTTATAGAAGTTTTACCTAAGGCTCAAGGAAAGAATGATATTTTAGTGGTTGTGGATAGATTAACTAAGTATGCTCACTTTATTGCACTTAGTCATCCATTCACTGCCAAAGATATTGCTGAAATTTTTATCAAAGAAGTAGTCAAGCTACACGGATTTCCATCTACCATTGTTTCTGACAGAGACAAGATATTTCTCAGCCATTTCTCGGGTCGAGTTATTCGTAATGGCAGGAACTAAGTTGAAATTTAGTTCTGCCTACCATCCCCAGATGGATGGACAATCCGAGGTGGTCAATAGATGCCTGGAAACATATTTGAGATGCCTCACAGGAACCAAACCCAAACAATGGCCTAAATGTCTTAGCTGGGCTGAGTTTTGGTTCAATACAAAATATAACAGTTCTACTAAATTGACCCCATTCAAAGCCTTTTATGGTAGAGATCCACCCCACTTACTCAGCGGAACTACCATTCCTTTAGTGGTTGAGGAGGTTAACATGGTGACTCAGGATCGAGATCAGCTTCTTCATGACTTACAGCATAATTTATTGAAAGCTCAGTGTCAAATGAAGTCTTATGCCAATCAATCCAGGCACCATGTTACTCTAGTTGCAGGTGATTGGGTCTATTTAAAGCTGCAACCATACAGATTGAAGTCTCTTACCAAGAAGAGGAATGAAAAGTTGAGTCCTCGTTTTTATGACCCTTATCATATCACTAAGCAAATAGGACCAGTGGCTTTTGAATTGGATCTTCCGCATGACAGCAAAATACATCATGATTTCATGCTTCATTACTCAAGAAAGCCCTTTCTCCTTCAGCTACACCACAACCTCTTCCACCAATGCTTTCAGATGATTTGGAGTTGCAAGTTGTCCCTGATGCAGTCAAGTCAATCCGCAACACTGCCACTGGTTCTGTTGAGGTCTTAATCCAGTGGAAAGATCTTCCTGACTTTGAAGCTACTTGGGAGCCTGTTGAGACTATCATGGAGCAGTTTCCTTCTTTTCACCTTGAGGACAAGGTGACTCTTTTGGGGGGAGTATTGTTAGACCTCTTATCAGTAAGAAATATAAGACGAAGCCCAAACTGCTGATTGGGCCAGTTTAATATTAGCAATTATTAGCAGTTATTATAAGTTAGTACAAGTTAGTAGCAGTTACTCTCTATTGTAAGGAATAAGCCAGCATGTAACATGGCTGTGCCTTAGGATGTAATTGGAATAAATAGAGAGATTGGGAGGGAAAAGAGGAGGGTAGATTTTGGGTAAGAACTAGTAGGGAGAGACCAAGCTCTCGAATCCTCTTAGGAAACCACCTTTGTAACCATCTCTCTTTCTCTAATATTTTCTACTTCCTTATTTTGTAATACTCTGTTTTTATCTCTGATTTGGGAACAATTCCCAAGAGGATTATTAATACAATATAGACATTCAGTATAATATATATTTAGTTTCAATTCCGGTTTCTATCAATATGAAAAAGAGTTCAATTTTAATTCATATATGTCACCATCAACTCGCGGTGGATTGACACTTACATGTTGGAAAAAGATTTTAACTTTTCAAATAATTATTAGTATAGTTAAATTTTTTCTCAACAATGAGAATAATCGTCCATCAAATTTAAATTCATTAGAGGTGGTTTGAATGGAATCTGTTGACGGTTTGATGAATATCAAAGAACTAGAAGCATAGACAGCTGACCAAATCCATAGATAAAAAACCAAGTCCAATGCCAACTCCAGCCAACCCCAACGGTTCTAGCTAACCAATTGACCCAATCAAACCCAACACCTAAATTCATGGTTCTAGTCTGCTAGTCATAATAAATCATCAAATTTCAAACCCAAACCTAATACATAACATGAGATATTCTTTACAAAAAATTAGTGTTAAGTATTAATATTAATTAATAAATTATTATTATAATCAATTTAGAAACCTTAACGAGGATTTATAATAGAATTTATATATTACCTACCAACGGAAAGATCTAAGAATCGAACCCAAATCATAATTAAGGTAAGCGAAAGACTTGATCAGATATAGCAACTTCTGTTGTCTTTTAATTAAATTTATTAATTAATATGCAAAAATTATGTGCATATATTCAACTTTGTGTCCACCTTGGCGTGTGCATACCACAGCCATAATTGACTTCCAACTTTTTTTCTTCCATATTTTACTCACCTAAACAAATATCAATGATAATTTTATTCATTGAATATTATTATAATTTTTGGGAAGAAGAGAGAGAAGAAAAGCACGTTGTGGTTGTTCTTCTATTTTCTCGTGTTCCTCTCTTCATTGTGTAGGGCAGCTGTTACCATCTCTTTCACCTAACACATTCTCATTCTTTGCTTCTCTCTCTTGGCGTGTGCCTCTTGCAATCCCGCAAAGGTAAAACCCTCTCTACGTTTTCAAGCTTCAGTTTTTCTATATTTTCCCCCTTTTCTCCATTATTTTGTGCAATTGGTGTTGATTGATTCTCTGTTTCTACGGTGAGGCTATTTGGATCGGAATTTTTATCTGATGATTTGGGTGATTCGGCACTTTTCTTATGATGAATTGATTTTTCTCCCATTTTTTGGGTTTTTCTTTTTTAGGTACTATTGTTGAAAAGTTTGGATTTTTGCATCTGTTTCGGATTTAACATGCAAATTTTTGTAATGGGTTTTAGTTATCATTCTTATTTTTCCTTTTGTTTGGACATTTTTAAAATGGGTTGTGATATGAAGGTTAAATCTGGAAAAAAAATCATTGGAATTGGCCCTTGAGTTGCCTTTTGGGATGCAAAAGATATGAGATGATGATTGAACCTCTATTGTTGTGAATTGAATTAATGCAATCTGGAAAATGGAAATCCTCAACTTGCTCAAATCTGTAGTCACTATTTGACATTCAAGGCTAGCCTTTTGGGTTTGATTCAATAGCAAGGGGCGGGGAAGTAGAGGAATGGGTTCAAGTCTTGACAAGTTTCAACCTTTTTTTTTTCTCTCTCTCTACCTGGGAAAATCAGAAAATGTAAAAAGAGTTAAAAAAACAATCAATGTTGCTTCATGATATCATGTCATATCGGTTGATTAAGTTTTGAATCCTGATGTGGACTTCATGGTTTTGTGTGCCTAACTCTTTAGTTCTCACTGCTAGCAGAATTTCAGAAATTTTGTCTATTTTAATTTTTTTCTATCCAATAGTCTAAGATTTCACTTGTCAGGATTTTGAGAATTGAACTCACTGAATCCTCCACAGTTTATGTCTCGTATCGATAGTTCCATGAAGTATTTCTTATTTTCCCCCCTCCTTTTGCAGGTCTTCTAAATTTGAAGCAAAAGAATGGACTTCTTTACTAGAGACATTAATGAGGACTCTGTGCTTAGATGTCCATTCTTGAGGAACATCAACGAGCCTACTAACTTCTCATTTTCTTCACCTTTGGCTTTCCCCATGCCTGTAAGTTTTCCTTTTTAGTTGACATAATTCTCATTTTATCGTTTACTTTAGCCTGCATATATCTGTTTTGCTGTCATCTAGCATGTTTGTTGAGAATGATGTCTATCATATCTTGCTGGTACTTAGATCTATGAACAAGACAATAAGGCTTCTCTATAGTCAGCAAGTAAGGGTGTATCACCTTTGATTTGATAAAGTGGATAGAGATCTCAATCCACTAAATGATCTAAGGGTATATACACTCTTACTTGCTCACTTTAGAGACAAACTCACTTTAGAGGAGCCTTTTCTTGATCTATCTACCCATTTTAGCCAAAAAAAAAAAGATGTGTATTGTAAACTAAAGCTTATGTTTCACGAAACAAATTATGCGTCTTACTGATCCCCATGTGTTTGTTCCTTTATAATAATATATGAAATAATCAGTAACATTTGGTGCTGGGACTTGATGCTGTAATCACACCATTCACTCGTTCTGTTATTAGACTCAGTAGCAATTGGCACACTTACAAATTATCTCTCTTACACAGGTGCGTGGGGCTAAAGGTCCAATTTTTGAAGATGGCCCTAATTTTGATTTGGCATTTAGGCTTTTTCATGGGAGTGATGGTGTAGTTCCCCTATCTGGGAGTTCTTTTCGGCATTCAGAGAAAGTACAGCCTGAGCCTCCCACATCCCAATTCAATCCTTTAGCTGCAAAGGCAGCAACTATAAGTCTATCATCATTTGGACTTGGCGGGCCTTTCAGTTTTGATTCATTTTCTGACAAGTGGAAGAACCAGAAAAGAAAATCCAAATCATCAAAAAAAGAACCTTCTTCAAAGGTATAGAATACACCACTAACCAATTCATTTTCCATAGTAGCTTGATTTTTTGTTTTATTTTTTTTTGTTTGGTGGGTGGGTGGGTGGGTGGGGGGTAAGTTAAGAAATCTTCGTATACATATATTCACCGCATAACTGTCAATCATGATTTCGATTAGCTTTTCAGTATCCCTGATGTGTATTTAATTGATATTCAGGACACTTCAAAGCATGAGGCAGCAGGCGATGAGTGGCTGCAGAACGGGAATTGCCCAATTGCAAAGTCATACCGGGCAGTTAGTAATGTCCTTCCACTTGTTGCAAAGGCTATTCAGCTTCCTTCGGGCATGAAGTACAAGTGCCCGCCAGCAATTGTTGCTGCCCGGGCAGCTTTGGCACGTACTGCATTTGCAAAGAACCTCCGCCCTCAGTCCCTACCTACAAAAGTTCTTGCAATTGGGATGCTTGGCATGGCAGCTAATGTCCCATTGGGTATATGGAGAGAACATACTAAGAAATTTTCACCATCATGGTTTGCTGCTGTCCATGCAGCTGTTCCATTCATAGCAATGCTAAGGAAGTCTGTCTTGATGCCCAAATCAGCCATGGCATTTACTATTGCAGCATCCGTGTTAGGCCAAGTTATTGGATCAAGAGCAGAGAGGTACAGGCTGAAGGCAGCTGCTGCAGGAAAACTGTCTATAACAGATACCTCTGATGTTGGTTCAGCTCAGTTGCCAGTTGTTAAAACAAAAGACAGGCACTGTGGTGACACTAAGGACTGGAATGCAATCTCTCTTCAGCTGGCAGGACCTTCCTCAACTGATGTATTTTGCTGATGATTCATTTGTTATCTGTGTTCTGCAGTATAATGCTCTTTGTTGTGTATGTGTGTAATTTGTTACAACTTTTCTTGTGCTTCCTTTTGACTCTGAATGCCTCAGTTGGCGAATAAGGAAATAAAAGTATGGATGTCTTATTGAGATTTTCGTTTTTACTCTTTCTTTTATGACTATTTCAAGTGTGCCAAAACAAATAAATTAGAAGCCAATACAAAACTAGTATTGTGTGTTTATATGTGTTTTTCATTAATTCATTGCCAATGCCTATACAATTATGCTTTGGCAAAATGGAAAGTATGAAAATTTAGCAAGAGTTGTGTTAATTGAACATAAAATTTTGATACCGTATGTTTTTATTTCTATCTCTCATATATTTTTATCATCTTTGTATACACAAATTCCAAGAATATCACAAAAAAACAAAGGGGACATCATATGGTGTCTTTAATATGTGGTCAACAAATCTGATTTAGCAATGCTGCTATTTATGCATATAAAATTTCTCTCACATTTATAACATCACACACACATTTGTGACATTAACTTATTGTCAATAAAATTTATACACTTGATCATTTACTGATAATCACTTGTTGGATGTTTGGCTAGTCATTTGTCAAATAGATTTAATCATCGATATACTTAAAAATAAGGAACATGGATTGCTGAGAAAATTTTATATATGAAATATGTGAGAAAAAGGAAAAGTTTAAATTTAGTTACTTGAACGAGTGACGAAATTTCGCTAGCATGAGTGGATCAACAGTTGGGTTAGGTCCTTACGAACATGGCGAGTTAATATAAGTAGTGTTGAAGTTATGGATTTTAGATAGAGAAAGAGAAGAAAAAGAATGAAGACTTTACTTGAAAACTGAAACTGAATATGTCTATTGTATCTTTAGATTCCAATAGGACTACAATATATAATAGATAAGGGAAATGATTCCTAAAGCATTAATTATCTATGCTAAGTCCTAGGAGAATAAATGCAATGAAAATGATAATACAATGGATGAGAATCCACCATCCAACCATCCACACCGTCCAAGCTTAATATAACATTAATCCTAATCTAATTTCAATAAGAGTGTTAATTATAAGCTATTTTCAACACCCCCCTCAAGCTAAACCTTACTAAGCTTTAAGCTTGTTACAAATATACCCTTTTGAAAGAGAAAATTTAACAACCAGACCTCAAAAATATATCTTGGATAACCAACGGGAAACACTATAAGTTATAACAACTAACCAATAAGGTTTGTGCCCAAGAACAAACCACTGAGCAACCAACCGAAGAAACCACTACTGACTTCACAAACAGCAGGTAAACCAAACATAATTGATAATAAGCCAGCGCTTACAGCAACTGAAGGTTGAACTGGAAGTTGTCACAACTTCAAACCAAACCAGAATGATATCGGGCCAACGCTTACGACAGCCGAAGCCCCAACTTGAAGGTGTCACGACTTTAAACAAAACTGAAACAATAATGGACCAGCGCTAACAGCAGCCGAAGTCCTATCTGAAACTGATGGCGGTGTCGGTGGCGTCATGACTTTGAACCAAATCGGAATGATAAATTGTAGTTGAGGTATGAAAATAATTTCGGTGCACTCAAACAGTGCTAAACAGCACCAAAGAGACAACTAAAAAATACTGCAACAAAGGGCAGCTCAAAACGAGAACAACAAAAAACAGAGACTCCTGAAAACAAAGTCAGTAACATGCTACTCCAAGGAGGGTAGCAGAAACTTAAGACCCAGAAACCAAACATGGTCAAAACAGAACGAGGAGGGTTTAACAAATAGAATTCTGAATACAGTTATTGGAATAGTCTCAAACTTTTGGGGACTCAGCAGAATAGTGTCAGGATAGGTCACGGAGGATGGTACCGTTCTAAGACCATGTTGAAGTTACGGATTTTAGATAGAGAAAGAGAAGAAAAAGAATGAAGACTCTACTTGAAAACTAAAACTGAACATGTCTCTTGTAACACCCGGGTGCCGACGAGGGCGGGGAGTGATCGTCGGTGCAAGAAGGCACGGACAAGGAGCGGCTCCTGGCAGGCTTCTAGGCGGAGGGACACATGAATGAACCGATAACACACCCGAATGAGAGGGATCCTGAGACTGTGTAGGTATGGGACTATACAGTTAAGGAAGGCTTATATGAATTGATTGGTACTACCTATACTAACAAGATGCATCTTCTTTTCGGTAGCCCGTAACTTAAGAACTCCACAGTTAAGCGTGCTTGACTTGGAGCAATTCTGGGATGGGTGACCTCCTGGGAAGTTTTCCAGGAAGCGTGTGAGTGAGGACAAAGCACGCTGAAAAGACCCGTGTTGGTCTGTGGGGACAGTCGTCAATCCATAGAGCAGCCAGGGATGTTACAAATGGTATCAGAGCGGCACCTCTCCCAGTACGGTGTGGTTCGGGGACGAACCAAGCGGAAGCTGGTGGGCATGTAACACCCGGGTGCCGACGAGGGCGGGGAGTGATCGCCGGTGCAAGAAGGCACGGACAAGGAGCGGCTCCTGGCAGGCTTCTAGGCGGAGGGACACATGAATGAACCGATAACACACCCGAATGAGAGGGATCCTGAGACTGTGTAGATATAGGACTATACAGTTGAGGAAGGCTTATATGGATTGATTGGTACTACCTATATTAACAAGATGCATCTTCTTTTCGGTAGCCCATCACTTAAGAACTCCACAGTTAAGCGTGCTTGACTTGGAGCAATTATGGGATGGGTGACCTCCTGGGAAGTTTTCCCGGGAAGCGTGTGAGTGAGGACAAAGCACGCTGAAAAGATCCGTGTTGGTTTGTGAGGACAGTCGTCAATCCATAGAGCAGTCTGTTACATCTCTTGTATCTTTGCATTCCAATAGGACTACAATATATAATAGATAAGGGAAATGATTTCTAGAGCATTAATTATCTATGATAAGTCCTAGGAGAATAGATGCAATGAAAATGAGAATACAATGGATGAGAATCCACCGTCCAACCATCCACACCGTCCAAGCTTAATATAACATTAATCATAATCTAATTTCAATAAGAGTATTAATTATAAGCTATTTTCAACAAGTAGTTGATGTAGGCAGAAACTTTTAGCTATTCTAACATAGGCGTGGGTGCCTGACTTATTTAATGCAAGTTGTAGGGTGGGGTAGGTCAGCTACCCTCATCGACCGGGAGAAATAGGATAAGACTTAGATACAATTTTATAGGTATATTAGATGTTGTTTTTCAATTACAACAAGATATGTGTAACAACTCACCTAAACCCTAAACATGGGTAACAATTGTTACATATGTCTTGTTGCCATTGAAAAACAACACATAATATACATATAAAATTTTACTGAAGTCTTGTCCGGAGAAATATGCACCTATGTTAGATGTATCAAGATTATGCAAGAAATTTTCAGAGGAGCTACCAAGTGATTGAATTTATTTCGAAAGTTCTTTCATTTTCTAGCTCTCAAGTATTAATGTTACCTTAGGGTTTGTTTGTTTCAAGCTATGAAAGTTTATTCTCGGGAATATAAAGGTGAGAATGTTTATTCTTATGTTTGTTATGAGTTGGAAAAAAAAGATTCATGGGTTTAAAATATTCCCTGTTAAAAGTTTTTCCCATGCTTATATAATTTTTTATTCCCATGAAAGAGGGTGGGAATACTTCATTCTCATGGTAATATTGTAACAAAAATACTAAAATACCCTCTAACTCCCCCATTCTCCCATCCCACGCTACTATTCACACGTCGGTTTTTTTTCCTTTCAAAACTGCAAACATTGTGAAACTTGTTTTGTAAAATTACATATGTATTTTAAGATTTATTTTATTAAATGTTATTAAATATTTATATTATATATAATACATGAAAGAAAAATATAATAATTTGCATAAATAAATACTAAAATATATTTATTAAATAATATAGGTATAACAATCAAATTATTTACGACATTTATATCAAATGTATTAAAGATGATATTTAAATAATATTTTATAAATTAGAGTTATTCCGAGAATTATGACATAAAAGTATTTATTTTATATTTTTATTTCATTTCTATAAATTACATTGAAATTTTGATATTTAATCACTTTATATAGCAGGGGCATTTTGAAAATTTTGATATATATTCCCATCAATAAACACCTAAACCAAACAAACTCTCGAATTATTCCCAGGAATTTCAAGAAAAATTCCCATGAACTTTAAACGATAACCAAACATGTTTTACAAAATACCCAGCAATAACATTCTCGATAAGAATATTCCCGAGTATGTGATTTTCGGAAATATAATTTTAAACATTGAAATCCCCCTCCCACCCCCACTCAAGTCCAACCTCTACCACTGAAAATAGATTTGATGCATTCAAAATATCACATATTCAAGCATTTATGCATTAACCATTCACTAGTGGAAAATATACATTAGACGGGAACGTTTTACGTCAGTTAACCAAAAGCTAGACGTTGAAAAGGAGACGGTGGCAGTTTTGTAAATATCATACTTCATTAATTCAATTTTAACGCCGTTGTTGTAAGGACTGACGTTAAAAGTGAGTCACTTCACTTTTAACGTCAGTCCTTACATCAACAGACGTTAAAAGTTATTTTAATAATTTTTTTAGCTAGTAAATGTACCCTTCCGCATTGCCTTCCTCAAAGTTTCAGTTTCACTTGCTTTTATGTTTTGTGTTTCTGTTTTGAAAACTAAAATATATGTGCGAAGTATAAGTTGAATCAATTACCCAAACCGGATCTCATTCATGAAGTGTATCAATAATACAATTACAAGATACATTCAAAATTTTAAAATCCTATAAAAAGTTACATTGAAATGGTTAAAATCCTAAACATTTGTTGAGGCTTCGTTCCCTTCACGGGTGAGCAAGAGAGGAGAGTCGAGCGATTGAGTTTTCCAGAATTCAATGAGGAGGTTGTGTGGCAAAGCATAAGCCCACTTTTGGAACCCCTTATCACACCCGAAACATTAAAGTTACATACCATCGGAGAGTTTTATGAAATATGCCAAAGGGAAAACTATACTCCGAATGTGACCATGTCTAGCAGTGATGGTGTTACTCATGTTGGAATCGAGGTACATGCTGATAATGTGGTCATTCATAAGCTGAGGTTTTGGAACTGTAGCAGCCGATTCTCCACAAGGATGATAAGGTGAGTAACTCATATTATGTGATTTACAGAACCTTATCACCCATGTTATGTGATTTACACAACCTCAGAAGTTGTTTGACCATTAAGACAAAGATCTTTGAGTCTAGGAATAGGAAGAAAGAGTGATGAAGTTAATCTCCATGGCAGAGCCATATTGTGATGCAGAGAAATAAAAGGAAGGAAGCTATTTATTGGAGCAGATGATGAAGTTACTAGGCGTGGTAAGTTGCTAAAAAATTAAGTTGATCATTAAGAGGATTAGGTTCCAAGGTGAATGGGTAAGTAGCACAGTAGTCAAAGGAATGAATGTTTTTGCATAAACTAATAAACTTTTAACGTCAGTTGTTTAATACAACTGACGTTAAAAGTGTTTTTAAAATAAAAAAATATTTATTTTTAACGTCAGTTTTTTATACAACTGACGTTAAAAGTGTGATTTTTACTTCAGTTAAATAAATAGCTGACGTAAATAATCCTATATCCCTATCTGAAATGCCCTGTTGTCACTCTTAACACAGGTCACTCCATATATATAGTGCAGTTTATTTCTAAACTTTTTTTTAAACAAGTTTATTTTTAATCTTCATTAATTAGCTTGAATTAGTAAACAAATTCTTGTGCAAATTAAAATAAATAAACACTTAACATAAAACAAGTTATATGTATAATCAAATCGTATCTCATTGAAGCGATTCATAAGTTACAATTAAATGATTAAAAGATAAAAAATTTCTACAACATAGCCCTAAAATATAAAAAAGTTTTGCTTCAACATCATTTTCTTCTCAGTCCTGTCCTCAGAAACTCCAATGGATGCATCTCCTCCCTCACTTGAATTCCATGATGCAAAAGTGAATCCACATTGAAATGGATCTTTGCATCTTCTCCTTCACTGGAATTCCTTGATGCATCGTCTTGAATTCACAGTCACTTGCTTCCAAAGCAAAGTGAAAGGGATGACGGGGATGAAATAAAGTGAGGGAATCACATTACGTGATTCACCCAACCTTACCATCCATGTTATGTGATTTACTCAACCTCAGAAGTTTTTTTACCATTAAGACAGAGACCTTTCAGTCTAGGAATAGGAAGAAATAACAACACCTCAAATATGATAGAGGCATATTGTGAAGGAAAAATCATGAAATATAGAGGAAAAGAGGGGGGGTTTAATACAGATCGACTGATACAGAAGAATATTGTTCTTTATATAGAGAAGAGAGACTACCTGAATTTCTTGAAAACTGATCTAAAAACTTAATGCTCATTAAGAGGATTAGGTTACAAGGTGAATAGGTAAGTAGCACAGTAGTCAAAGGAATGAATGTTTTTGCAGAAACTAATAAACTTTTAACGTCAGTTGTTTAATACAACTAACGTTAAAAGTGTTTTTTAAAAAAATATTTATTTTTAACGCTAGTTTTTTAAACAACTGACGTTAAAAGTGTGATTTTCAGTTAAATAACTAGCTGACATAAATAATTTTATATCCCTATCTTAAATGCCCTGTTGTCACCCTTAACGCAGGTCACTCCATATCTATAGTGCAATTTATTTCTAAACTTTTTTTTTAAACAAGTTTAAGTTTAATCTTCATTAATTAGCTTGAATTAGTAAACATATTCTTGTGAAGAGAGACTGATACAGAAGAATGGTACTTTATATAGAGAAGAGAGACTGATTTTCTTGAAAACTGATCTATAAACTTAATGCTCAGGGGTAGGTAGCACAGTAGTCAAAGGAATTAATGTTTTTGCAGAACACTTTTAACGTCAGTTGTCTTCAACAGCGGACGTTAAAAGTTTATTTTTTTATTTTTAACGTCAGTTTACACCCGCGCGCCTTATGCACTTCGCTCTGTACGTCTCTTTTCTCTTTTCCTCACGCTCAACCCACACTCTCAACCCTCACTCTCACTCTGCCCTAATCGCGAGCTCATCTCCACTGCAACCACCGCGAGGGCTTCTTCGCCACCACCGTGAGGTACACTCTTAACCCCTAACTCTGTCTTTCCCGCTCATTCTTTACAATAACTTGACATCTCTCTTTCCCCTTCCCGCGCACTAACTCTCCTTGTCCTCCTCCGCTCCTCGGTAACCACATCGAGCGTTGGCCACCACACTAGCTCCCCTCCCTACCACCATGTGAGCACCTATTTCTGGGGAGTCTTTAGGGCACATTTTTTTATTTTTGGTTTTGAGTGTATGTTGAAACTGTAGTCTCAGTAGTTGAAACTTGAAACTGTGAGTTTGAGTTGTTTGGAATGTCTCTATTTTTGGTTTTGAGTGTATGTTGAAACTGTAGTCTCAGTAGTTGAAACTTGAAACCGAGAGTTTGAGTTGTTTGGAATGTCTCTATTTTTTATTTTGAGTGCATGTTGCTCTGCTGGTTGATCTGTCACAGTCGTGATCAGTTCTGCTGATATCGCGTCAGTCGACGTGCGACGACGCTCGTGCGATTCCGGCAAGTGTACCGGATCATCGCCAAGTAATAAAAGATATCGATCCCACAAAGACTGTGTTCTCGAATCGCAACTAATTATCAAATCGATTAGATCTGGACTGTTTAAAAAGATTTTTATATTTTTGAAATGGTTTTTGAATTTGAATTTAAGAGATAAAACAGAATCAAACAAAACAGAAAACAAATCTTTTTGATTTTTCAGATCTAAATGGGTTCCTAGGGATTTAGGTTACCACAAGATCGTTTACGTTATGAAGTTGATTACCCTTGTTAATTAGCGAAATTGCCTTGAAGGCGAGTTTATCCTCTGATAGCTTAAGCTCCCTCTCGGGTTACAAAAGCCGTGCCCAATTGACCCGACCCCTACTCTCGTGGTAGTCGATCCCAGATTGGACCCTTTGCGTTCAGTGACAACTCGTTGCTCCTCGAGGGACGGCTTCTAACTCTCGTGATTTCAGTCCCAAGTCTGACTTCTATAGGTCCGACACCCAAGTTCACCTCTAGGTTCCTCCTTGAAATGTCTCGGTCATGCAAATAACCTAAGTTCACCGCTAGGTTCCTCCTTGGATCATTCACATCTCACAAACCAGTGGCTGCCGGGCTTTACGAGTGAATCACCCTAGAGATCCTAAGTTCACCGTTAGGTTCCTCCTTAGAACGTCTATGTCACGTAAATAAACGGTTGCCGAAATTTATGAGTGATTAACACACTAGAAATCAGATCTAAAGCAAATCGTAATTAACAAAGAGTTTACATCAAATTTACATCATAAACAAACTTGGGCAGAGCCCTAATCCCTAGAAACTATGCTACTACTCCAGTCTTGCCATGGAGATGACAAGCTGGGTTGACAACATAATAAAAATCAGAAAAGAGAAGAGAGGAGAAGAAGAGGAGAGATCTATGCCTAGAGTAGTAGCCCCCAATGTGTAGATTTCTGCCTCTGCCTGGTCCCTTATTTATAGAATTGGGCAGTTAGAGTCCTAATCCAACTCAAATTAGATCCAATTCTGTTACTTCTGAGCCAAGTAATACGCGTCACGGCCGTGATGGCTATCACGGCCAGGCCGTGACGGATTCTGCCTTGAAAATTCTTCACTGGTTGGTCTGTCATGGCCGTGATGCTCATCACGGCCTGTCCGTGATGGCCATCACGGCCGTGATGGCCATCATGGCCTGGCCCCGACTGACGACTTCGACTTGTGGTGGTTTTGGGTCACGGTCGTGATGGCTATCACGGCGAGGCCGTGATGCACTCGACTTGACCTTTGTTCTTTTTCAGTTTTGCTCGATCATGGCCGTGATGGGCATCACGGCTAGGCCGTGATAGGTTCTGTTTGGCTCATTTTCTTCAGTTTTAAAGCTCCATCTTCATCCAAACTTCATCATGGTTGATCTTGAGCAATTTACCCTTGATATCTGCGAAACAACACACGAAAACCGCCTTACCCGTTCCAAAGGAAAATTAACCTAAAATCTAATAAAAATATGCCTAAACTACATGAAAATGCATGCAAAATGATGGACAAAGATGAGGTTGAATCACACTCACCAAATCACCCCAAGCTTAAAACTTTGCTTGTCCTCAAGCAATTACTCAGGCCATAAGATATAAATCATTCAAAGCATGGATAGTCAACCAAGAACCCTAGAAGCTAATCCAAGTAATAGGCATTTTTAATAAGCACTCTAGAGATAATCAAGTTCCAGTCCAATTAGAAGCTAAGGTTTTTCAAGTTCATGTCCTCACTGATTTGGGCACTCATCTCACCTCACTCAAGTGTTTTAGGGTTTATTGCAATTCACTCCATTTCCTCAAGGAAAGTATTTTACCATAGGCTTGACTATTAATCAAATCTCCACTTTATTAATGAAAACACTTAAGAATTAAGAGGTTTTTTCCTTTGGTTGTAATGTGGCCATGGGATTTATTGTAAGGTGGGAAAATCAAGGAAAGGGAATTTCAAGAAGGCTAGACAGATTATCAAACATTACAAAGCATGACACCTTCTAAAATACCCCTTTTTGGGCTTTGGTTTACTTTTTCCACCTTTCTTCTTTTTTTTTTTTCCTCACTTTCTTTGTCATCCCCTTCTCCATTTTGTTCTGTTCATTTCATTTTTTATTTGTTTGGAGAAGGGGAGATTTATAGCTCAAGAGAAATATTTTCATCCCATTCTTTTTCCAACTACCAATTACCCTTTTTGTAATACTTTAAAAGGTGCCATACCAAGCATTATTTATCAAATTAATTCATGGTACCAAGAAAAGTATTTTTTTCTTTAGGCTCAAAATTGGGCAACTAAGGGGTAGCATTTATCATTCAAAGCTCGGGAGGCCAGAAAAATACCTAGTGCCTCAATCATTTCCAAAAATGTTTTCATAAATTTTTAAGTTTTGAAATGGTTTCAAGTCAAGTTCTAGAAAATACAGTCCATGAAGAATTAAATCACTCTTGCACAAGAAATGGGGTAGATTTAGTGAATACCCCTTTTGGCTCAAAATCTTACATTTAGTAGTTCAAAAATCAGTGAGGTACACAAGTCTAAGGAACCACATGCTAATTATCAACTATCAAATGACTATCTCAAGAAATTTCATTTTTAGCCATATCACAAGAATAATGAAAAATTGGGTTCAAAATTCACTATCTCAATTCATTTGGCTCCAAGTTCTCACAATCGGATGCATGTTCTAAGTGAGGGGAAATCTAGAGAATGTGATCATACCAATCTATGCCTATGTGAATGCAATATGAATGCAACAATGCAAATGCAAAAATAAATACCCCTACCCCAAGCTTGATTACTTACATTGTCTCCAATGTAAATAATCAAGTCGGAGAGAGGAGAAAAATGGAACAACTTACCGAGTCGGTAGCGGGTGTTGGCTTCACATTCCAGTCAAAACTTGGGTAGAAATTTTATCACGGCCGTGAGGCTCATCACGGGCAGGCCGTGATCGTTTCTGTCCTCGGGAGTTGCCCTGTCACGGCCGTGATCTACATCACGGTTAGGCCGTGATGCTCTCTGATCTTGGCATCCTACTCATCACGCCAGTGATGGTTGTCACGGCTAGGCCGTGATGCTCTCTGTGCTCTTGTTTATTTCATCACGGCCGTGACCACTGTCACGGCCAGGGCGTGATGGCCTCTGACTTTATCTTTTTTATGCTCTTCTTCTCTCAACCTGAAAACACTAGACAAACCTATTAATAATATTTTTTTTTTCTCTTGATCTTCTCAAATTATTCAAGAGGTTAAATAAAAAAACAAAAGGAAAAAGGGAAAGAAAACTTGGGTTGCCTCCCAAGAAGCGCTTATTTATGGTCTTAAGCTTGACCATACTTTCTTAAGTCAACCGGGGTCAGCTGGGCGTAGAAGTGCAGGCACACTTCTCTTCCATGGAGCTCCTTCAAATATCCGTTTCTGCTCATACGGCAAATAATGCTTCCGCTTCGCTCTTTTCTCTCGGAGCTTCCTAGCCTTCCTTCCTCCCGGCGGAAGTTTTGTTTCCGCATGGACAGCAACTCCAACTTCACCACTGCTGGGTGCATCATTAGCCCTGCAAATCTTTGGGGTTGCTTCAATGCTAAGTTCTTTCTCTACCGCTGGAGTCTTTACATCAATTCTGCACACATGGCTCTCAAAAGGAGGGTTGTTACAAGAGTTAATCAACTGAAAATTTACCCTACCTTCCTCTACATTTAGAGAGAGTTTGCCATTCCTTACATCTATTAATGCTCCAGCGGTTGCCAAGAATGGCCTTCCTAAAATGATGGGGAATTTAGAATTCCCTTTCATGTCCAATACCAGGAAGTCGGTAGGGATGAGAATTTTCCCTACCTTTACAGGAACATTCTCTAGTATGCCTAGAGGAGTCCTAGTTGAGCCATCCGCAATTTGTAAGGGGAATTTGAATGGTCTCAACTCTTTGCTTCCCAACCTTTCCATAATAGTGAGGGACATCAAGCTCGTGCTAGCCCCTAGGTCACATAAGGCTTGGTCAATTTGCAGTTGTCCGATCGATCAAGCGATGGAGAAACTACCCGGGTCTTTCAGTTTAGTAGGCATTTTAGTCTCTACATCTTCTTGCTTTTTCCTGACCAACCTCTGTGGGAAAGGTATCGGGGGTTGGTACGGTGGTGGAGGGACATATTTCGGTTATGGCTCTTCTTTTTCGCTCGTGTCCTCCTCCGGTTCCACCTCCATTTCAGCTACCCCCACCCCAAGCTTATCATCCCTCAAGTGTATGACATTGCAATGCTCATTGGGATTTGCTTCGGGTTGCCCCGGGAATGTACCCTTAGGTCTCGAGCACGTGATGGCTTGTTGGGCAATCTGGGTTTCTAGCATCTTGTTATGAGTTGCTAAGTTGTCTACCTTAGATGCTAGATCCTTTATTGCCTCACTCACTGCCCTTCCTTGTTGTCTAAACTCCTCATTCTGTTTTGTCTGAGTTTCGACAAAACTTTCAAATAAAGTCTCGAGTTTAGATCTCTGTACCTGAGGGTACCCCGGTGCTATTCTCTTATTACCTTGACCTTCTTGGAGCTCATGATTAAGCGTGTTGCTGTAGTTGCCGTAGGAGAGGTAAGGGTTGTTCCTTCTTTGGTTGTAGGGATTTGGGGGAGCATAGTTGGGCAGCTTCGGGTTCGTATCATAGTAGTTGTTACAAGAGTTCACTTGCTCACCCGGCGCCTGGATCCATGTAGGCATCCCATAATGTCATGTCCCTGCATTCCACAAATCTCACAAACAAGGTTAGTAGCACCTAATGCACTCACATTAGCTCTTTCAAGCCGATCAAAACGTTTATTAAGTGAGTCTATCTTTGACATAATAAGATCTGTGCTATTTACCTCAAACTTACCCCCCGAAATCTTGTTCGGGTTATTACCTCTTTCGGATCCCCATTGGTGGTAGTTGGTGGCGACATTCTCGATGATGTTGAATGCCTCAGTGAGAGGTCTATTCATAAATGCTCCACCGGCTGCAGAATCTAGTGACACCTTCGAAGAGTAGTCTAATCCATTATAGAAGGTGTGCACTATTAACCACCTCTCGAGTCCGTGATGTGGGCACGACTCCAGCAGTCCCTTGTATCGATCCCAAGCTTCCGATAATGATTCTCCGTCTTTACCGGAAGAAGCCGGTGATCTGGTTCTTATGTAGGCCGTCTTGGATGGAGGGAAGAATTTCTCCAAGAACGCCTGCTCCAGCTTGGTCCCAAGTGGTCAAAGTGTTAGTGGGGATTTGCTTAAGCCAGGCCTTCGCCTTTCCAAAGTGAGAGACGAGGGGAACAATCTCAAACGCACAACATCGATCGAGGCTCCATGAATCCCGGATTGCATCGGTGAACTCTAAAAATGTCTCTATGTGATCGGTCGGGTCCTCCGAAGGCAATCCTCCGAATTGATGTTGCCTAATCATGTTGATTAGCATGGGTCGGTATGGTGTAGTTCTCCGCCTCAATCTCTCGGCCTTGCAATCCCGGTTCGCAAGCCTCTCGCATTTGGGGGCTGCGTAGTCCTTCAAAGGCTTTGTATCCGGTTGATTCGTCATGAGTGGAACGGGACTCAACCTTTCTCCCTCTCTTTGTAGTTTTCTCACGTCGTGGAAGGTCCTCTCGATCTCCGGATCAATCTCACTAAGGCTCCCAAGACTTAGAGATCTTTGCATATAACACACAGAGAGATGGATACAATAGAAGGAAAAGAATGTTTTTGATTTTTTTTTTTAATTTCAGAAACAAAAATCAAACAAAAAGAAAAAGTCAGAAAAATCAATTCAAAATTTGAATTGAAATTGAAAATGGCACAGATCCCCGAACGGGCGCCAAAAACTTGATATCGCGTCGGTCGACGTGCGGCGACGACGCTCGTGCGATTCCGGCAAGTGTACCGCAGCGTCGCCAATTAATAAAAGATATCGATCCCACAGAGACTGTGTTCTCGAATCGCAACTAATTATCAAATCGATTAGATCTGGACTGTTTAAAAAGACTTTTATATTTTTGAAATGGTTTTTGAATTTGAATTTAAGAGATAAAACCAGAATCAAACAAAACAGAAAACAAATCTTTTTGATTTTTCAGATCTAAATGGGTTCCTAGGGATTTAGGTTACCACAAGATCGTTTACGTTATGAAGTTGATTACCCTTGTTAATTAGCGAAATTGCCTTGAAGGCGAGTTTATCCTCCGATAGCTTAAGCTCCCTCTCGGGTTACAAAAGCCGTGCCCAATTGACCCGACCCCTACTCGTGGTAGTCGATCCCAGATTGGACCCTTTGCGTTCAAGTGACAACTCGTTGCTCCTCGAGGGACTGGCTTCTAACCTCGTGATTTCAGTCCCAAGTCCGACTTCTATAGGTCCGACACCCAAGTTCACCGCTAGGTTCCTCCTTGAAATGTCTCGGTCATGAAAATAACCTAAGTTCACCGCTAGGTTCCTCCTTGGATCATTCACATCTCACAAACCGGTGGGCTGCAGGGCTTTACGAGTGAATCACCCTAGAGATCCTAAGTTCACCGTTAGGTTCCTCCTTAGAACGTCTATGTCACGTAAATAAACGGTTGCCGAAATTTATGAGTGATTAACACACTAGAAATCAGATCTAAAGCAAATCGTAATTAACAAAGAGTTTACATCAAATTTACATCATAAACAAACTTGGGCAGAGCCCTAATCCCTAGAAACTATGCTACTACTCCAGTCTTGCCATGGAGATGACAAGCTGGGTTGACAACATAATAAAAATCAGAAAAGAGAAGAGAGGAGAAGAAGAGGAGAGATCTATGCCTAGAGTAGTAGCCCCCAATGTGTAGATTTCTGCCTCTGCCTGGTCCCTTATTTATAGAATTGGGCAGTTAGAGTCCTAATCCAACTCAAATTAGATCCAATTCTGTTACTTCTGAGCCAAGTAATACGCGTCACGGTAGTGATGGCTATCACGGCCAGGCCGTGACGGAATCTGCCTTGAACAGTCTCCACTGGTTGGTCTGTCATGGCCGTGATGCTCATCACGGCCTGTCCGTGATGGCCATCACGGCCGTGATGGCCATCATGGCCTGGCCCCGAGCCTACCCGACTTGTGGTGGTTTTGGGTCACGGCCGTGATGGCTATCACGGCTAGGCCGTGACGAACTCGACTTCAGCCTTTGTTCTTTTTCGATTTTGCTCGATCATGGTCGTGATGGGCATCACGGCTAGGCGTGATGGGCATCACGGCCAGGCCGTGACAGGCTCTGTTTGGCTCATTTTCTTCAGTTTTAAAGCTCCATCTTCATCCAAACTTCATCATGGTTGATCTTGAGCAATTTACCCTTGATATCTGCGAAACAACACACGAAAACCGCCTTACCCGTTCCAAAGGAAAATTAACCTAAAATCTAATAAAAATATGCCTAAACTATATGAAAATGCATGCAAAATGATGGACAAAGATGAGGTGGAATCACACTCATCATCTGCCTGTGAGGGTCTGGTTCAGTTGGCACGTTACGGCCATGATGGACATCACTGCCAGGCCGTGATGGACATCACTGCCAGGCCGTGACCAGTGCTTGGCAATCTTCAAAAACTATAGTTTTCAATCTCCCGTATTGTCCTTATATTGGATATATGTTTTGTATATTTACAGGACCTATCTAGTTATTTTTATTTATACTTATGTATTTCTTTTGAGTTATAACCTATGTTAATAAATATATATTGTTGCTGAACAGGCATACATATGGATCAGTCAGATAGCCCACATGCACGGGAGGACACTGTGGGGGCTACGCAGGACCCGATCACGCCTACGCCTGATTCTAGTGTAAGTTTACATGTTATATACTATCTTTAGTCTTTCTTTTTAATGTAAGTTTATAATGTTACAACCATCTATTTTATCATTTTTTTTTGTCCATATAGACATCACAGGCTCATAGGAAACGGGGTAGAGGAGCCACCTCGTTGAAGAAACTAGAGAAGGACAGGCAAAGCGGACAGAAGCTTGAGGTGTCCTTCGATGCTAATCAAAATGCCCAGGGACCCCGTACTAAGGAATTTAATAAGTGGGTGTTTCTACAAGCGAAGCAACACGTAAGCATCAACTACAACCACTGGAATGACGTTCCACAGAACGTTAAGGATCAGATTTGGGAGGCTATCGCGGTATTTTACCTTTACATTCATTTGATTTACATTATTAGATAATTATCCGAGTTATAATCCATCCAGTTGTTATGTATTTAATGTGTAGGTAGCTTGGACTTTGCCAAATGACGAGGATCATCGTCATAAATGTATGAAAATGGAATCAAAGCGTTGGAATGGGTTCAAGCATGATCTTACCAGGTACTATGTATCTGGGAAGAAGCGGCTTGATAAAATGTTCTCGGATTATCCCTGGATTGATCAGGATACTTGGGATATGTTTGCCAGGAGTCGACAGGATGGAGAATTTCAGGTTGGTTGATTAAGTTAATTTTGTATGCTTCTTATAGATCATTTAACTGTATTTAATTATGTGTTTTTGTTTGAATAGGCTAAGGCAAATAAGGGTCGGCAGAATCAGGCGAAGAACGTCCACCGCCACACCATGTCTCAGGGTGGGTACTAGACTCGGATCGAGCAGATGATGTCGGATAGGCTGAGGGCGAAGCAGGAAGAGCACTCTGCTAGGATTGAAAGAGGAGAGGTGTCCGAGGGCACACCATTAAGTCCTCCGTCGGACATCGATCGCGAGGATGTCTGGTTAGCCGGTCGCATGACAAAGACGGGATCTTTTAAAGTTGATGCCACTCGCGAAGTGACAGATAAGATTGTAAGTAAATAATTAACTTGATTTCAATTGATATTTGTATAGATATTTGCAACACTTTTCACTTGCACATTTTTTCATTTTTTTCATTGTAGATGGATCTTAAAGCACAATCCTCCCAGGGCTCATTCGTCCCCTCTCCGACGCGGCGGGACGTCTTGATGACTGCTCTAGGCAAGAAAGACCATCCTGGTCGGGTTCTCGGTGTTCCTGGGAACGTGACCATCAAAGAATATTATGGCAAGTCTGCTTCACGAAAGCGGGTGGTCGATGAAGCATCAATTTTGGCTGACATTACTCAGCACCTCATGTCCAACCCAGCTATTACAACACATCTGATGCAAAGCTTAATATCCAACCCAGAATTCAAGCAGGCACTTGCTAGAGAGCTTTCCTCCGTCGGTTCATCCCAGGACACCGCAGGGCATTCCAACCCTTCACATGTGAGCACAAAAGAGAGTTATAGTAGGGCACATGTGGAGGACGATGAGTTGGCAGATAGGGAGCAGGAGTTCGAAGTCCAACGTCATGAGCATGAGTTGGAAATGAAAAGGCGTGAGCTTGAGTTGGACTTCAAACGACGTGAGCTCGAAATGTTAAAAAAGCTATGTATTCATTATTAATGTCCAAATTAGTCAAATAATTACTTGTGTTTTGTTTAATTATCAACAACTTATCTATTTTATTTTTCCTAAACTGAAGGCCCAGTCGACGTCGGTTTCGATGTCGCTGTCACCTATCACTCGTTTGTTCTCACTTGGTGAGGATTATGCGTTTGAGATTTTTGAATGTCCATTGGAGCACGATGGATGGGTGGCACGCCCATATCAACAAAGGATGTTTTCCTTCTGTGGTGACGATCTCGGGAACGCCTGTAGAAATAACGTCTGGATGGCCAGCACAGTTTTGAGTCGCTGGTGCACGTAAATTAATTTTAATTTTATAACTTATTTATTTTTGGTATTTTTCCATTTAATAATTTATTTTAATTTCAATATATATATATATATATATATATATATTATGTAATTAACATCCACACATTTTCATATCTTAGGTATCTCCATCGTCTTCAGCTTGATAAGGGCGTTGCATCAGTTTACGGCTTCTTAGATCCGTCAATCCTTCTGCCCGAATTCTTTGCTGGTGATGCATTGAGTAAATACTTAGGGAACTTGTTGGGAGACATTCCGAAAGAATTATATCTGGCTCCCTCCTGTATGAAAAACCATTGGCAGTTGTTCGTATTTCACCCGTCTAGGCATACTGTCATATTCTTATGCTCTCTCCACCAAAACCCGCCACAGGAGGTGGTGGAAGCTGTAAATACGTAACTAATCTTAAATTTAATTTAAGTTTTAATATCAGTTGTTTTTAGTTTATTACACACATGATATATGAATTTGTTAATTAACATGATTATTTGTTTATGATAGCGCGCTGAAGGCGAGTAACATAAGTTACGCCAACGGGAGAAGTAGGACTTCTAAGGCTAAAGCAAATCCTGTATGGAACATCCTCAAGGTTTTGTAGTTTATTTATCAAATAATTAATATTATAATTACTAATTTATATGTATATTCAACTGACATTGAAATTAATTTTGTTGGTAGTCTCGATTTCAAATTGACGGGTGGTCGTATGCGGCTATTATGTGATGCTTCATATCTTGAACATAGTCTCCGCATCTATTATGGATGGATGGAATAAGGTAATATTTAAACAACTTGTTAAATTATATATTATAGTTTTGAAGATGACTTACATTGATGTTATTGTTATTATTTGAACGTGTGTAGGCATTTAACGACCAATCGCCTATTCAAGAAGATGAGTTAAGAGACTTGAGGATGCGCATTTGAATTCTTCTTCAAGTATGCGGCTGAAAAAGGAATTGACAAGATACCTCCGCATTACTTAGATGAATAGTTTTTTTGTTAGACTTTAGAAACTAATTAATAACATGTATATGTTTATCCTTAGATTGATAGTTTTGTTTTTAGATATTGGAGACTAATATATATATATATATATATATATATATATATATATATATATATATATATATATATATATATACACTTGTAGATAGTTATGTTTTTCCTATACATGGGTTTTGGTTTTAAGTCCCCCATTGTTCCATTTTTCCTTTGCAACTCTGTAATGTGTGTGATATTCTATGTTCTTGGGATATTTCTTGAATGCGGGGATAGGCGAGGGAGTGATATTTTAAAACTGAATTTAAAAAAAAAAAATCAATTAACGTCAGTTGTATCAAACAACTGACGCTAATAGTATTTTATAAAATATACAGTACACTATTAACGTCAGTTGTAATAAACATCTGACGTTAAAATTAAAACCTTTAACATCAGTTCTTTATAACAACTGACGTTAGTTTTAACAAAATTAACGTCCGTTGTCTTAAAGAACTAAAATGATTCTCACTCATATTATACACAATACGTCTATTTTACTTTGAAATACTAGATGTCTGAATACTTTTTTTTTTTTTTACAGAAAGATGTCTTAATACTTTTCTAGGTTGGGCTAAGGTGCACCACTCACTACACTATCCATATGTGGCAAATTTTGGACCAATCAAATTACTATATGGGTTTGGTCAAAATTTCAAACTTTCTAGTTGTATTTCTACTGTAGTCAAATATATGAATACACTATATTGTAATATAGTATATGTACTCTTTGTATTGGCAAATTTAACTCATATTAAAATAATATTTTTTGATTAAAAAAACTGATTATATTGCAAAATAATATTTTAATATAAATTAAAATAATATTCGCTGTCAATAATATTTTGCAATATAATCAGTTTTTTAATCAAAAAACACATAATTTTAATACGAGTTAAATTTGCAAATACAAAAAATACATATATTATACTACAATATACTATATTCATATAATTTGATTACAGTATAATACAACTAGAAAGTTTGAAATTTTGACCAACCTATGTGGCAATTTGATTGGCCCAAAATTTGCCACATGGGTGGTATAGTGGGTGATGTAAAATGTGAGTGGTGCATCATATCCCAACCCTACTTTTCTATACGTATATCACCATGGAATATGTATTTTTGAACATCAAATTGGGTGTCCTCTTTGTTTTTTTATGCATTCTCGAGATACTTGTGTATAAAGATGATAAAAGCAAGTTAGAGATAGAAATAAACACATACGATATCACATACGGTATCTAAATTTTGATGTTCAATTAACACAATTCTATCAGCATATAATATCTATTTACCAAAAAAAACATATAATATCTATACGAGACATGTAAATGAAACAAAATATATTTTCCTTGCTTTAATCGAGACTTTGTTTGTGAGTTAGGAAAGAAAAGAAAGGAAGGAGATCAAAGGGGAAGGAAGTGAGACCGAGGGAAGGAGAAAGAGATGATTATCTTTCTCTTATCTGGGAGTATGTTTTATGTGAGGGGAAGTAAATGGAGGGTTTATGATATGCTTTTACAATTTTACCCTTATTTTAAAAAAATTAACATAAGTAATATTCTTTAAATAATATTAACGCAAAAAAATAAAATAAAAAAATTCCTCCAAATAAAAATCTTGTCGTAAATATATTTGCCTTTCTATCTAAAAATATTATATTTCTCTCTAAAAATTAAATATATATTACTTATTTATTATATATTAGGTTAGGTTTGAAAATAGGGAAGGGTAAATTTTTAAAAAGTATAAGGATAAATTAGAAATTTGGGTTAGTTTTCCTTCAAAATACATCAAATCGGGGGAACCATAAAAATGGTATCTAGGAGAGTTTATTGAAACTTTCAAAATTTTCCCCTCCTTTTTTATCAACTCTCAACAGGTCACACATCAATAAAACTCATTTTCTTTCTTTCCCTTTGAAAAACCAACTTGCAAACATAGCCCGGAGGTGTAATATATAGATAGGTTAAAGTTCGTAGGCCAGCCCACCAAATTTACATAGGGGGTAGAGTTGGGCTCTCTTTTTAATTGCCCATTTATAACATCAGACCACCGCTGCTGTCGGAGCTTCTCAATGGCGGCGCCGGCCACCCCTAACAAATTCGGACTTCCTTGGCCCGAATTCAACGACGGCCTTTCCTACAACGACGTCGTTCGATCTTCCCATGCCGGTTCACCTTTCTCTCTGCTCTTAGTTCATTAAATGAAAACACTTGAATTCTATTTGCACTTTTTTAAACATGTGTGGTAACTAATGCTGATTATGGATACTGCATTTCAACTTGATGGTTTTTGTGTGCTTTTTAATTTTTACATTGTAACAATTTTAGGGTTTACATTGATTGAGTTCTACTCCAGCAAATACAAGAGTTCAGCTCCATTACAAGGGTAAGCCAAGCACTGAAACTAACCCCACTGACCTTTTTATCATAAAAATTGAAACTTTCTTCCTTTTATATGCTCACAAATAAAAGGAAAATCAGACAAGGCAAATGGGTATTTAGTACTACTGATTTCTTAACAGTTGGTTGCAGCGTATAAAAAAATGAGCAGGTTTGAATTTGATCATCAACAAATCTGAAATTTTTGACTACATGGAATGATTTATCTGGAATGGGTAGCTTCTTGTCATGTTAATTAATATGTCATCTACAGATAATAGTTGATGGAAGGGTTGTTACTGATCCCAACACAGTGCTCAGGTTCTTACATAGAAATTTGTTATCCTTTATTTTACGTGGTTTTATTCCATTATGTGATGTTTTCCCTAATTTATTTATGTTAGAGTTGGCTCAAAGCTAGTTTATCATAGACTTCCGTGGAAGGAACCGGATGCACCGCACATGATTGAAGTCTTGTATGAAGATGATGATATAGTAAGTAGTAACTTTTACTTTATGGTTTATGCATCGTCATGTATATTTCTGATTGTGACAATTTTCGTCTGACCAGATATGCTAAATTGACAACTTGAAAGTATTCATTGTTAGTTATGCTTTAGAATGCTAATGATGAGGTTCAATTGACAATATACTTGTGTGTTACTGTAATAAAAATCTAATATGTTTAGCTCTAGAAAAGGAGGGAAACTGAAGATAGAAAGCTGTCTATTAGCTAAGTTGATATATTTTTTGTTCTCTGGCTGAATTCCCCCTAGGAGTTTTTAACACGAGTACCGAGTTAGAGCACCTTCAGACCGAATTATCAACAATTTTTGCTTCTTCCTACCAAAATGTATTATTGCAAGTACTAGGGAATTAGAGTGTCTTAAATATTTGTTCTCTTAATTGGGATGTTGATTATGAATTCAGACTGCTCTGAATAAACCTTCTGGCCTGCAAGTTCTGCCTGGAGGTCTCTTCCAGCAAAGGACAGTTTTAACACAGCTTCAATGGCAAGCCAACAAGCAGGGCACCTTTGAAGCACACCAAAGGCCTCATCCTGTTCCAGTACATCGTCTAGGGAGGGGAACTTCAGGTTATTCTGAAAATTTCTATTGAAATGTGAAAGTGCTAGATTCTATCTGCTGCTTAGTTTGCTATAAAAATGTTACATGCATGAACTCAGGTAAGTTTCAGAATTCTATGGGAGGAAAGTTGTTTTATTTTAATATAAAAATAATGTAAAACTTTGTCATAAGGTGTCAAAAGTTAAAAGCCCTTTACTACTCTACTCGCTAGTTTCACGGTTGATTGTTTAACTACAAGTGGTACTGTATTCATATAGTTATTACTGGCAGAGATGTTATCTAAGTCTGACTAGAGCTTTCTCTTTAAATACCCATGATGTTAAAAATAACTAACCCGTGGCACTTTTTCATGGCTTTATGATTGGTTAATTGCATCACAGGAATTTTATTATGTGCAAAGACAAAACTAGCCAGAGCTTCTCTTGCATCCTATTTTGCTGATGGAACATCTCACATTGGAGGAAAAAGGTTGGGGAAATAACCATCTTTTTGGTTGGTTGCGTCTTCTTAATTTACTCTTGAAAGTTTTACCTTGTAGTAAAAAAAAAGTAGTTTTAAACTTTTAAAGCTGAATTTACAATTTCATGCTTAGTTTACCTTGTTTCACTCATCATATTCTGTTATTTACGGAAGCAGAGATACAAACAAGGAGCTTGGGAAGATTGCGAAGATATACCGAGCACTTGTGAGTGGGATAGTTGATAATGATAAGGTAATATACTGACATTTTTTCTTTTTGTATAGGTGTTGTTAACAAGGGCTTTTTGCAGCATCCCACCTCCTAAATACAGAAAGAAAGAAAGGAAATAGTATAACAGATTAAAAAAGCCTGGATATTTCATGGTACCTATTCAACAAGATGAATAAAGATAAGACGGTTTTAGAATTCATTATATCCAAGAAAGTGAGGAAAAGAGGTGAGAAAGTGAAGGAAAATGAGAGTAGAAACTGGAGAGGGAGAGAGAGAGAGAGAGGAAAGAGATTTGGAATATAGTTGTGTCTCAAACTTCTAGAACATTGTCTAACTATCTAACTTAAAGCTGGTGATAGCTGTGATGACACGTCAGTCATAAAGCTTACAAACTAATGTAATGCTACATACTCTAATAGATGGCTACAAGAATTCCTCTCAGTGATTTCTAAATTTATTTATACTACAGAAGATCTTTCACTTTTATGGATTATATCTTACTGCTGTCTGTGCTTTTTGAAAATAAACTTAAGTAGCTGCTTTGTTTATGATTATTTGGAGGCATCGTGAAGTTCCATGGAAATTGAATTCACTGAGTATTTTCCAAGAATAAGACTGACAGTTTGGTTAAAATTATGAGATGTCAGGGAGACTTGGACTGATGAGTCAATTTTATGATAATTTTAAAATGGACAGATGACTCATTTTTTATGATTTTCAAAAGGATGTCTATTATAGAGTCCAGGTGGGCTAGACAGTTGTGATGATTCTTCATGTTACCATCATTATCGTGATCATTTTCTTCTGGAAATACGGAACTTTGTTCCTTTTCCCTTCTATGCATAATCACTATTATTTTCTTCTTGAAATAGAGATTTTTGTTCCTTTTCCTATCATCTGTCCACATTCCATAATTGTTATTAGATACAATAACTGAGTTTCCATTCTATATTATTTATTATTTTGCTGTTCATTTTAGTACATCTGTCAGAATGGTTCTCAAAATGGTATTAACTACTTTATTGAGCTTGGTTCATTCAATTGTTCTGAGTATCAGTCATGCCTCTACCCTTTGTTTGATACCAAGGACTATTAAGGTGTTAGTTTATGCTTATTTAGAACGTTTTTGATGTTATACTTATGTAGTTGGTAACAATTTTACTTTATTTATTAGCCATTGTTTGTGTAACTTGAAGGTTTTTTGCTTCACAGGTGACTATTAATCAACCAATTGGAATGGTAAAATATCCTGGTGTTGCTAAAGGGTTGTATGTTGCCTCTCAATCAGGTTATTTTTAATCAGTTTTTTTTTCAGATGGATGAATCTCAGATAGAAAGCTTCACACCTTTGTTGCTTTGATGTTCTTCTACTAATAATCATCTTCATTGATTTTTGATCATCTGCTTCTGTTATAATCTCTCTTTGCAATCACGAAACTGCCCCCTTTAACTTTCTTATCTTCCTCTCATGACTAGCTGTTTTTATTGAGCCAGGAAAACCAGCGCTCAGTGTAGTGGACATTCTGGAAAGAGACACACAAGGAAACAGCTCATTAGTCCAGGTAGCTGAAGTTGATGTTCATTACCATGTGTTCCTTCTTCTGAGTCAACAACCATATAAACTTAAGGATCCTAGAAAAACATGACATGTAATAGGGTAAAAGAAAATAACTGAATTATCTATTACCACCATTTATCATAAAAAACATTTACAAAAAATAATCATCGTTTTAATAGTTGATGATCGTTTAAAAATATAAAACTTCATATGAACTATTAATTTAAATGTGCAGCACAAGTCTGCTTGATGGTGGTTGTTTTTTAAAAACACCATTACTTCCTTCTTCCTTTTTTTTTTTTTTGGCTTAAATGCAGTTTTGGTCCCCCTATTTTTACACTTTCGCGTAAATCGTCCCCCCATTTTTTTTTTCCGCGATTTTCATCCCCCAACTTTACAGACTTGCGACGTTAGTCCTTCCATCTGAGGGCTGTTCAAAAACTAACGAATGATGCTTACGTGGCACGTGCAGACATCAAATGGCGACACATGTCATGTCCAGCTAGCAATAAAAATAAAATAAAAAAATATTTTTTCCCTAGTAGCAAAAAAAAAAAAATTTTTTACACTTTTTTTTGTTAAAATATTTTTAAAAAAAAGAAGAAATTCTGTGATTTCCTCCATATAAACCCTAATTTAGCCCCTTTATCCTCCATATTCAACAGTTGAAGTCTTCTTCTCCATAGCTTCTTCGTTTGAAGCTTTCTTCTCCAACACCATCCCTCTTCAATTCGCGAAACCCTAATGGGTGGTGATCGTAAGCAATGCTCCTCGTCCTCGAGCACCATGAACTCAACCACCATGACCTCAACAGTTGAGAAAGTCTACTACTATTGTGGAGAGGAAACTCCAGTAAGGATCTCTTTGACCGATCGAAATCCAGGGCGTCGTTTTTACGGCTGTGGTCTCTATGTGGTAACAACTGACCTTGATTTCTTGCTTTTTTGGTAATTTGAACTTGCTTATCTGGCAATTTCTGGCAATCTCTATGTGGTAACAACTAACCATGGAAAGTAGAAAATTACCTCGAAATGTGATTATCTGGCAATTTCTGACCTCCCCAGAACCGTCGGTCACTCTTATCGTACTCCATCAAGGTTCCAGAGCAGGTTCGCACATAAGATTACGAGCTTGACTTTGCCTTCTCTGGTTCGCCGCTCTGTTTCGCTTCTCCTTATTTGAAACCCTAATCCTCAATTTTTCCTCTTAAGTAGCAGATTGATCGTATTTAGCAAGGGTTATTGGGGTGAGAAGTGGGAACGCGACGTTTCATTTTAGGGCTGTATTAATTTTACTTTATTTGTATTAATTTTTTTTATTTAATATATTATATAATTAATATAAGTATGAATTTTTATTTTTATTTTGCTACCAGGAAAAAAATGATTTTTTAAAATTTTAAAAAAAAAATATTTTTTTATTGCCAACTGGACATGACACGTGTTGTCATTTGATGTCTGCACGTGCCACATAAGCACCATCCGTTAGTTTTTGAACGGCCCTTAGACGGAAGGACTAACGCCGCCAAGTCTGTAAGGTAGGGGGACAAAAATGGCGAAAAAAAAATGGGAACGATTTCGCGAAGGTGTAAAAATAGGGAGATCAAAACCACATTTAAGCCATTTTTTTAAGGTCACAGGACAATGTATCATTGGTAGAAATGAGTTATAGTAGAAAGTCTAAATAAGTACCCTGGGCAAAGCAAGCTACAGTGGCTTGCTGATTTGGATTGTCATGACTCATGAATGATTGTAGCAGACTCATAAGTTCCCGTGATTGGCTTGTTTAACAGGTTCGGATTCAGTCTGGACGGCCACATCAAATCCGCATTCATCTTTCTTTCGTCGGCCATCCTTTGTTGGGTAAATATTTAAGTGCTAAGTTATTTATCGTGCAAAAGTGAAAATTTCTTTTAAGATGGACATAACAGTAAGAGAATGTACGTAGGTTACAAGTTTATCAATGATGGCTCAAATACATGATAAGCCTTCAAACTTCAATTCTACTGCTAAAATAGTAAAATGCGCTTTTTACCCATCAACTGCGATGTAAAATAATTTTATTAATAGTGTTATTAATGGAGAATGATATGATTATTTGTTAGGGTTTCAATTTGTTAATTAGGTTTATGATTTGGGGATTTTTAAGTTTCTCATTTGTTTATTTTATCCTTTGTTTAGTTAGGGATATGATTATCCAAGCTTGTTGTCTGTGTGGTTTTAACATCATTGAAATCATATAAATCTGTCTCTTAGAACATAGGTTGCACCTACACAACTTGAGGATTGCATATTCTCATTTCCAAACATGATGAGAGAATAGATAGACAGCAACAGCATATTCTTGTGCATCTTTTGACTTCTTGAATCTTATACATATAATTCAGCCTTTGAAGGTGTGCCCGGTCCTTTTCCCATGTAACATAATAAGGACACTCACATAATGTTCTTGTGAGTCTTGTCTTAACTGCATGTGTGATCTCTAATTCTGAACTAGTCAGAAAGTATGAATACCCTAATCTTGTACATCTAAATTTTCCTGTGGTTTTTTTTTTGCAGGTGATCCTCTTTATGCTGTCGGTGGACAACCAAAATGCTTAGATTGTGACTTTTTGGATGAGAGTTTTGCCGAAGATGGGTAAGTACTTGCATTTATATTTATAAGGTACTTCCATGAACACCATTTTCTTCTTTATAGTTATTTCAAGTTCTCTGTTGTACAATGAACACTAACTGGAGAAACTTGCAGAGAATTCAAGCAAATTTTTTAGTACCATGTTCTGGAATGTAAATACCCTACGGCTTCCTACCTCAACAAAAATGTTTAAGGACATCCCAGTTATTTTCCCTCGTTCCTTCTTTTTTACTGCCACTGTTTTGTGTAACACGTTTTTTATGGCATACTTCAGTGAAAGTATGTTATGAGGACAGACAACCCTCTGCATGAAATGTGTTCAAATTGAGTACAATTGCAATGCTCTAATATCCATTTTAACTTTTAACCAGCAGTTAGTGACAAAATATGGTAGTTAATCTGAACATCAATTCTCCATATAAAAAAGAGTTGGATCGCCCCTTCACTCCTTTCTTTTGGCTGGTCAATCTGTTTTAATGAACTGTTTAAAAAAATAATAATGTGGATTCGAAATTCAGCCTGAGTTATCCATTGCTGCTGACTTTATAGGGGTTATCGGAGGCCTAGTAAACCAGTTCCTGGAGATTGTGGGTATTATTTGCATGCACATCAATTAGTTCTCTCCCATCCAATTACTAATGAGGTAAATATCAATTGTTATGATAACCAATCATGTGGAAATGGAATTTATTATCGTAGTACTGGAAACCAGTTGATTTAAGAGTCAAAAGTTATGCCGCTTCAATTTGATTATGTCATTTAAGGAACTGACTCCGAATAGTCCTGACAAATGATGATTGAGGCGGGATTCGGCATTTTTAAACAACGACGAAAAGTGCCATTCAGTTTCATGGTCTACATCAGACCAATTGGTGGTATCGGTGTTCTGCACCATCCAAACGTTGAAAATTATTCTTGATGTTATATTATACATTGAAACTTCTCTTATAATTCTAGGTAAAAAAAATATAGTAGCTTTTTTTTTCCTTTGCCTTCTTGTGCAAGTTTATTACTGATATGGTATGCATTGGTTTCGGTTTCCAAATTCAAAAATTTTGCAGGTTATTGAAATCATTGCACCCCTTCCTTCCATCCTCCAGACAGCAGAAGAGGTTAAGGAAAATGGTATTATGCAGCAGACAACTGCTTGAGCTGTTGCAGTTGGTTGGCTCCATAGTAATGGAGAGCTGCAATACTGAATGAACAGGGTACATTTTACAAGATTCTCAACAGTCAGAAGATGAACTTTCTTTCCTGTGATACATTTGAGTGAAAGTGGAAACCTTCTGCGTATGGTAGATTAGCCGTGATCTGTAATTTAAATTTGCGAATCTCTGAAAACCACATCACCGAATGTTTACTGTATACATCACATGGCTGTTTTAAATCCAGTTTCAAACCCAGGACACTTGTAGCCACATATAGCCAATGCCTTTTGCTAGAAGAATGATATTTTATTGTCATTACCTTGTCATGTGCTAAGATGCTCATTTGATGTATATAATCTAAAATTATTTCTAGACAGATCGATCAGACTGGCAAGTGGAAATCTTGTCAACTGATGTCCTTCAAACTGCTGCATCACAAAGCCCAGTGCTCAAGCACATCGATCCCAAGAGAACAATTGCTGTGCCATGTTTTGTTTACTGGCAGATTATTTACTCATTACCTTTCAAAGGAACGCGATTGCAAAGCTAATTGAGCTTTTATTCTCTACGTAGAAGATGTTACTGCCAAGATCAAGTCTTCAATGTTTGTTTGAACACCTAGCAACTTGCCCGAGATTTCCACAGACGGATAAGGACTACTCCGATCGCCTATCAAATCTTGTAACTTCAGTTTCACTTTATTGGGTCATTGTAACGAACTCGCCTTACAGCTGCCTAACAGTTAGGGATGGATATGGTGCTATAGTACTCGTTCTCATATCCACGTTTGAAAAAAATACATGTATCCGAACCCATATCCTCGTGGGTAGTTACCTCAGTATCCTTACACATATCCTCTGGGTACCTAAGTACCCACGCCTGCACCCATTACCCGCACTTTAACAAAGAAAAAGAAATAAATAACAAAAAGATCATAACTTAATTCAAAAAATCATCCATCGATATTTCAAATATATTCATCAAACATTACAAACCTGCGTATTACTAAATAAAAACATATAAAATATTCAAAACAAGTAAATAACAATAAGCATCCAAAACAATAAATTCATCAAATTGTAATTCCCGAGTCGATAAAGGAGGAAGGGACGGTGGTTGGAGTCTTGGAGATAAACAAGGAAGATGAAGAAAGGGACAGAACTGAAACGACTGAGATGAGAAGAAAGGGTTTCAATTTCTAATTTTGATCTAATATAATTATATGAATTAATTTATATATATATATATATATATATATATATATATGCAGGTATTGGGAGGAATGGGTACCAAGTTACCCGCCCCCATACCCTCTTAGATTTGTAGATAATTACCCATGTCCGTACTCATACCTATAAAACGGGTTTTTACTTTATCCATGGTGGGTATTTTTAACAGTAACATAGGTATAATCGTCTGAGACGTTAAAATTTTGATGAGACTAAATATATCGTCCAATATTAATCAAAGCAATTGTGAGGGACCGAGGGAATTGCAGAACATCTATCAAAAGAGACTCCATATATCCATATCCATATAGCATAAAAATACGGAGTCAGAGTGGACCCAAGACAAACACCTCGATCATTAACGGGTACCAACCTAATCTGTTAATGGATTAACCAGAGATATCTGCAATTCCCAACGGGTACAAACGAATAAAGTACTGGTACTGAGAATCTAAAGGTGAGCCAGCAAACTGGCATCTCTCCTCAGTCTCACATTATCGCAATAGAAAGTAAAAGCATCGACTCCATTTCTCTGTTGACTGACGGGGACAAAAAAAAGGAAACTAATGAAAGTTGAAGTACCTCCAACGGAATCATCAAAACTTGAAACACATATCCGGATATCCAAACAGCCTGGTGATTGTTATAATGAGCAGTGATGGCGACAAGGGGTCCAGAATGGCAATGGCAACCGCTCCTCCTAACTTTCTCAGCGATTATTTCTGTATTTTTATCAAAATACAACAAATACAAAGCTGATGCCATATTACAAGAACCCAAATATAATATAAAAAAAGACGGGCTTGAGAACCATTAAATCGACCCTACACTGTAATTAGCAATAACAAAAACTATTATACAGGGTGCGGCAAAAAACTCTTTTTGCCGCTGAGCACATACTACCTGTCTAAGTCCCCTTTCCCTCCCCAAGATTCATCATCTCTTGTGATGCTCCCAGATTGACCACCATACTTGTCAGAATTGGAATAATGCATTTTGATTGCTGCCACAGGATCTGAGACACCAGTGCCCATAAGAATCCCCGGTCTTCCAATGCTGTTCATTCCCATCATTCCTCTCCCCTGATGCTGTAAACTAGAGATTGCTTCAAAACCATTTCTCCTCTGCATCTCAGATAACACATCTTGGCGGTGCTTTACATCTACCATAAATGGCTGAACCTTTGGACCTCTAAACATCTGATAATCAATCAAAGCATTGCTGCCATTAATATCTCTTGTTGTAAAAGCAGATGTACCATTCAGGTGCCGTTCATTATGCTTTGCAAGTACCTGCAATGACTGTTGCTCCAATAAGGTAGAAGATGAAGGAAAGTTACCAAAGGCAGCAGGATACTTCGCTAGCAAGATGGCAGAATCAGGCAATGATGAGAGACCAGTCTGTATTCTGTTCCCATCCCAATAACCATAACTCCTCGTAGGAACATTTTCAAGACCCAGATAACCATTACGGTCATTACGATCAAACTTCAAAATTTTCATATTTCCATCAGCATTGTGATGACCAGAAAATTTCAGACTAGAAGACTTGCTGCTTACCCTGGGATGATGGGTACCATTTTCTTCACTTGCCTTGGGAGTTAAATTAGGTTTCTGGGTGGATGATGGATTGGTTAGTATCTTTCCAAACAGTTTTACATCACCATTTCTGGTTCTGGGTGTTTTTTCTGAATCTGATGAATACTGTAACCTTGTTTTGAAATGATCACTGGCTTGTTCAATCTTTTGGGACAGGAAAGGTAACTCAGTTGCTGAACTGCTGCAATTCATATCCCCACAAACTTCTTTCTTAATGGGAACTTGCAAGGGATAACCTTGGATGATGCTAATGGCCTCAACATGATTCCCAGTAAGAGGAAACTGATGGTCACCATTGCTGATGGAATTATGACAACGCATATCTCTACTTCCCTGAAAATCACAAGTAGAGGACAGTCGATCTTGGCTAATCATTTTCTCACATTGAACATTGGCAGCAGCAGTATTTTGCAACAATGAATTTGCATTTGCATGATGATCCTCCATAGACAATGCTGAGATATGAGGCCTTCCAAGGAAAACGTGCTTATTTTCAGTATCAAAACTCAATACTGAGCAGGAATTGCTCACAGATGGGAGTGAAGCATTTACTGTTGTACTTGAATCTTGCACTGAACTTCTCAACTCAAGACCTGTATCAGCTTCATATTTATCATCTCTATCATCAAGACATCGAGGTGAAGATTCTATTTGCCTCTCCAATTCACTTCCAAGACCCCCAGAAGAAACCTCAGAAACCAGTCTATCCTCAGGAACAGAATTAGACATACATGGTTCAATTGTCTCCAGAGCAGAAATCAACTCTGCAGCTACACCTCCCAATTTATTTGCTGTATCTTTTCCAACCTCAGTGCTATCTGACAAAATTATAGCTGCTGTTCCACTGACTGACTTATCAGAAAAGACAACATCGGTACCATCAGAGCCTACTTTTGATTCACCCTTAACTGCACAACCATCAGAAACCTCATTTACATCTTCATGATCTACTTCTGTCCCATTAATTTCCTTTGATTCGCCGAATTCGGCGGACAGGGTCCTAGCTTCCACAGGATTTGATTCATCATGGTATGTGTTCACAACATACAAAGGAAGGTCCTCATCTGTTCTAGTGCCAGACTTATCAGTGCCAACCACCGAGCCTGCCTCCACAACACATGCATTATCTGTGTCACTCCCACCATCATTTGCATCATCATTCACTGGAGATCCAGCATTTGCAGGTGTAGAGCGCATGAGATCCAATCCAAGGCATTTTCGAGCCTTGCTGAAGAAAACTTTGCACTGCTCGTGGGACCTTGTTCTTACACACCGTGCTATCTTTGTGAAATCCCTACCAAAAGATAATACAGCCTGAAGAAAGGCTGCCTTCTCCTCATCTGTCCAATCAGTAGGATCCATTTCGCCACAGCTCTCATCTGAACAAGAATCGTCATCAGAATTCTGAGTTACAACAGGCGTCAAGGGTTGTTTGCATAAAGGGTTCACTATCAGGAACTTCCTATCCTTGTTACCTTCTACAGGATCAACTGAACTTGTTATGCAGGAACTCATAGCCTCAGATGAAATAGAACCACATATGCCAGCCAATACATCAGCTGCAAAAACGGTCTCTCTTTCATCCCCAAGAATGTCAAAATTGCTAGATCTTTCCATTATGCTATTCTCACCCCCTGATGCTTTTACATTACCATATCCCCGCAAAAGGAGACTACCTGCACGCATTTTTTTATTACCTGAAATGCCATCAGCCATCACTGAAGCTGCACTAAAGATCTCCAGTGATGCAGCATTCACTTCACGATTCCATTTTTTACCTGATGCCGCCATGTCAGTTTTTGCTGAAAATGACTTCCCTAGCTTACCAACATCTTGCTTCTTAAGTTTTACAAAACACTCAGCTTTATGATTTTTGTAGTAGAATTCTACACAGTCAGCAGTTGTCTTGTGGTCAAGGAAATAAGCAATTTTCCGAAAATCTTTTCCAAAGGCAGCAAATTTCTCCAAGAAAATTTCTCTCTCTTCCGATGTCCAAGGATTGATCATAGCCCTTTCTTTCTCGATAGTCAAAGGATCTTCAACCAGTCCATTGCTAGATATGAACTTAGAAACTATCTTCTCCTTCTCATCCAAAATTAATGCTGGCATCTTCAGGGTGTTTCGTTGAACTTTAACCTGGGGTTCTGAAAGCAGTTTGCTTGTATAATTAATTATCTCAGAAGTTGGAACCAAGCTTAGATGATTTCCTATTGCAAACAGTGAAGACGAAAGCAAGAAGAAAGAAGCTTAGTTATCATCACAACAGAACAAGCAACTATAAAATATAATGTCATGAGTCAACATAAAACATCAGTACATGACAGAAAACTATTCAGCGTTGGTAGATAACTTATGTGACAGCAAAACCATCAATTGATCCCAAAATTCAAGAGACATAATTATAACAAAATAAACTGGAACAGCATCTCCAAATCGGTGATAACTTTAACCTTTTATATTGATAAAATCAAATTGCTTCTACAAAACAAACATTTCTTCATTATCAAACCTCTCAACCTATTTAAATTCTTATCATGCCAGTTCAGAACTCTGCCAACTGTTTTACTCAACACAATTTAGAAGCCAAGCTACCAACCTTTCAGTAAACAAAAATGAACAGGAACTTTAACCAGAAAAAAAGTAATGCCAACCAGTCCAGGAGAAAACCAACTCTACAAGGTATAGTATCAAGATCAGAATGAAGATATGTCTGTACTTCACACCATGACCAAACACAAGCAATGTTGCATGCTGACATATATTAACAAGCTGGATTCACATCTGAGCATCTCATACAAGCCCAAGTCAAATAATGAACAATTGATGCCCAAACACATACACAATGTCCAGTCATTTTATAGGTTTCGTAACACTCCAGCAGTTAAACCAGCTAGTGATCCATTAACCCCAGTACTTCAGTATCATATCTACAGTTTAATCCCAAATCAAACAAAATCTATCCTAAATATGAAGACATCTCATTGAATTCACTAGGGAAAAAAATGCTTTTTATCAGTAAAACAATCTGACATTCTATCTTATGCATGTTTAGAATGTTTGCTAGCAAAAAAGCCAGTTTGGATGGTAAAAACTGCCAATAGACATGACTAACACTAGCACGTTTGAACTTAGACATTCACAAGCCACATACAAATTTTGCATCGAACTTTAGCTCTACTGCAAAACTTCTCCACTGTAAGCTTGTAAGGGAGAGCAGCAGCAACTTTAGATTGGTTTCAAGTTTAGGATTAAACCAAACCAAGGTTGGTTGAGTCAAAACATATTTGAACCACACATACAACAAATTTAGAGAAGCAATCAATCCAACCAAAGAGGCATTTGATCAATCTTTTGTTCTATCATTATGGTATCAATGCTCCAGACCGAGATTAGATTTTATCATCAATCCAATCACCATTCATTGATTCTCTTTCTTTCGAAGGAATTCTGTACCCTTGGTTCCTTCCTTCATTAATAGCATCTAAAAAATATATTAATTCAGAATTTCTAAAAGGATGTGCGAGACAGGGATTATATTTCATCATCAATCCAATCACCATTCATGTGTTCTCCTTCTTTTGAAGGAATTTTGTTCCCTTGGTTTCAGGACGGATTATATTTTATCATCAATCGTGTCGCCATTCATGTGATTTCTTTTTCTTTACAAGTAATTTTGTTCCCTTGTTCCTTTTATCAAAAGCATCTAAACGACAAACATCATAATTAAAAATAATTCTTAGATACTAACTAGACTATCATGCCTCACAATTGGATTGTTCAACCTCAGGATAGTATTTTATTTATTTATGCCTTTCAAAAAAATGTATTTTATTTATTTATTTATTTATTAATTAGTTACTTAATCTATTTAATAAGAGAAGAAATATTATTATTAATTATTAATTTAATAAAAAAAACAACTAAAAAATTGTGATTCCATCTTCAAAAAACCAAGCATATTAGAATAATTAAATAAATCAAACCAAACAACTCACCAAACTCCCTAGCATATTTACCAAAAAAATAATCCACAAAAGAATACATGTGGGGGACACCAGAGGCATCATATAAAAAAATTTATTACCGAAAAATATATATATCATTGCAACTCACTGAACTGATAATTTACACTCCAAGGCTCTAAGATCGAATTGAAAACAATACCCAAAAGTCTTATTCTCTTAATCTTAGAGAAAGCATACAAGCATATTTTATATAAACAAACTTCTTTTTCTGTACTAACAACTACCCAGTCATTAATGACACAACTCAACTGAACCGCCGCCTACATCCTACTGCACTTAACAACAGTGCAACACTAGAAAGATGCACTGGTTGGTTTACGAAATACCAAGTTATCAACATAATGCTGCAATAATCAAATATTCAAATATGACTTTTAGAGCATGCCAACCACTAAACAAGGTTGGCAGAAATTTTGGTAAACAAAGAAATCCAACTGATTAAAATAATCAATGCAAGCCTCCTCCCAAGTATTGAGTTCACAGGGAGATAAGCATACCAAACAAGTACTGAGAACCAACACACATACTAAATAAAAAGTATTGAAGTAATAATAAAATGACATCCCAAGAGACTAAAAGAAGAATCTCCTAGCTGACCTAATTATGCAAAGACAGGACAGAGTGCAAAATCACAGATCACAGGCACGTAAAGAACTGACAAAAAAAAAAACCATACCAGGAAAGGGAAAACGAGAACGAATGGAGGATCGATTCTTCTGATTACCATTACAGGTAGATCGCACACTTAATTCATGTTTCTTGTGAGACTTTGGGTGGCATTTCCTAATGGACAGTAAGCGCATATCTTCTTTCCACAGGTGATGCAATGCTTTGAACTTTAGAGTGATAACTCTCTCCTTAAATCTTGCAAACCGCTTTTTCTCTGCAAATTTTTCCATGATGAAAGTATGGGAGGATGAGTCACTGGAAGATCCTGTATTACCAATCTTACAACATTCATTGGGTAATAACTTAGCAAATACTCCACACGCTCTGTTTGCAGATTCTTTATTGGAAGAAATAATAGTATTGTATAATATATCCTCAGTGCTACGACACAAGAGTGCATCAAAGGTAGCATTCATGCCATCTTTTGCCTCCATATATGTATTGCTATCACCACAAGCAGATACACTAGCTTCTTTCCTAGTAGTACAGGGAACTAAGCATTTCATGGCTGTAGACTGAATAGCATCCAAGTCCCCAGAAAAGTTATCATATCTCCTGGTATCACATGAAGAAACTGCTTTAGTCAAAGGTAGAGGCTCTACAAATTTAGACGTCACTGTTCCAGGACTATCAATATCTTCTTCCTTGCCATCTTCATGAATGCTATGTAAATTAGTTGAGAGAGGCATCATCATGCCCCCATTGTTGTCATCTGAAGAAACAATTTTCAAGGGTTCTGGCCGAGTGACCTTATCAGAGACTCCAGCATGTTCTTCACAAGATTTTTCATTGTTACCTACCATCTTCAAGCCCAATGCTGCTTCTGGACAAGGACATCTATCCCCAGATTCGGATTTTAGAGACTTCAGTTCATTTTCAAGTAAATCAATTTCAGATTCAGTCATCTCCAATACCTTTGAAATGTCAGCTTTCCATATCAGTAACTTATTCATTGCAGTTGACTTCCCTAGACCAGAGTCCACAGAACTTGGATCATCAGATTGTACCAACTCAATAATTGAAGATCCCAAATCATTTAAGGAGTCAATGTCCAATTTCTCTAAATTAAAAGAAAAACTCTGCGGATGATTTTGGAACCCAGGACCAGGTGAACCAATCAAATTACTAACATCATTGTCCACATTTGCCGTCTTTCCAAATAATTTATCATCCACACCTGCTACTACGTGAAAGTTAGGTTTCGGTAAATAAATAATAGATAAAAGGGAAAACAAATTATATATATATATATATATATATAATACGATATATAATATGATCACTGAGACTACTATTATGAGAGTATTGAGAGGAGAATCTTAAGTTGCATTTTTCATTAGTGTTGGGAAAATTATCCTCGGCAAACATATTTCCAATTAAGAATTATTAACAAATAAAGTGGTTAACATTGATCAAATGGAAATTCATCTTAAAATGGAAATTTGCTCACTGCGGATATTCTGAATTGTAATTGTTTGACAAAATGTCATGCATGCATGTTGCCTATTTTCCCAAAAAGAAGCCAGGGTACAAGAAATGATCAAGAAACAGTATCTTAACATAAGTCAGAAGCTGAAGGCAGCAATACACCTGTTGAAATGTCAAATTCTTCTGGACATTGATTTATCAAGGAAAAAAATCCAAAACAGTTTTTTTTAATAAAAGAAGAAAGTCATTCAGACAGGAAAAAGATGATTACAAGTAGGAGTATAAGAGATCAATCTTAAATTTAAAAGAAAACACAAACAACAGAGAACAAAGAAAACATCAATGAAGCAAAGCTACCCAATCCAGTTATAAAATGGCAACTAGAAAACCAGTGAATAGTAAAAGAATTGCCTCACCAGCTCACCCTATATCAGAGTATTATTCACTACAATTCTATATGATAATATGATATAACAGGATGTATCACATAGCTAATTCAAATATTACTTCACTACCATAGTAAATTAAATTGCTATTTTGTTCTTATATATCAGCTGAAGGGTTAAATAAGTTTGAAGCGTTACCAGAGAGAGTCCCGTAACATACCTGGGGAGGAACTGCAGGCAACAGAGGATGGAGTTGCAGGAGATGCACAGTCCGGAAATCCTGTAACTTTTGGGCTTTTATCTACCAGGCTGGGACTGAGGATATTACAAGGTTCCATATTACTAGTAGACACGACAGCACCATCTTTATTTGCACTTACATCAGGCCCCTCAACTTTTTTCTTCTCGTACTTAGCAAGCCCCTCACCCCATTTTAGCCTAGGCTTCTTTCTAGAAGTAGTATCGTCGGATGGCGCAGAAGATGTCACGCACACAGCAGCATCTCCTGAATGCGACTCATTAGAAGTAACATTTTTGGGTTGCAACTCGGCCTTCACTTCATAGGAATCAGTCCCTCCCATGCTCCTCGAGCTATTACCTGAGCCTCGTGATGACAAACTTCCAGATCGGGTCCATTTAAGCGGCTTCCAGTCAATTGAACCCAGAGAATTCCCTCTATCACATCTTGGGCCTGTGCCCGACCCCTTGACACCACCCACCTTATCATGCTCGTCTTTCATGCGGTGCTGATCCCAAGTGTTCACGAAATCAGACTGTGAATGAGAGGAATATGGGGGACCATCAACAACTGACCTCTGGTCATTATTCGCATCAGGTGTTCTCCTGGACAAATTTAGAGAACCATTGGTGGTTTCCCATGAATGTCCTCTCCAATCTCTCTGGCCAAAGGGTCCTCTATTTTCCCTACTGCTCCTGCCATATTTTCCATCCCCTCGTGAAACCAATGGCCGACTATCTTCATCCAGCGTCTTGTTGCCGGACCGAGAAATCGCATACCCATGACCTGATTCATCGGAAAACATGTGCCAACCTCCCTGCTTACCGTGACCTTCAGAAAATATTTAAACAAAAAAGGAAAAAGGAAAAGAATCAAAACAAGCAAAGTATTTATTCTGGCACCCATAAAAAAGGCAAAAAATAAAAATAAAAATAGCATAGTAAATCCTCCGCCTTCTTAAAGTAGACATTCCGATAACAGCAATAACAGGCACAGATCTTAAAAAATCAATCCAAGATTCACTATCAATAACATACCAAATACGCAAAAAATAATCAATCAAATCGTAAACCACTCAAAAATCAGTGCATTATTTTTCCAAGAATAAGAAGGAAAAAAATCCAGAAAATAAAACATAAACCATAATAAATAAAAAACCAGTGGGGCTTTTTTAGTAAAACAAAACCCATCAAGATGCTAAACAAAACGCACAGATTTCGTTCCAAAGGATGGAACATGAAACTGACCTGGTGGTCTTCGGACCTCGGGGGATCCCCAGCGGCTGAAGTCTCTGTGATGAGAAGAATCTCTCCATCTGGCCACAGAGCCTAAAGATTCAGACCTCTCGTGCTTCCTCTCCTTGAAGAAGTCCTTTCGATCCAATGGCAATGGTTCAGGCGGCATCAAAATCAACCCAATAGCATGGGCAGCCACGGAAAAACCTAAAAGAAATACCAAATGGAACAAAGGCAAACAAATCCACGCAAACTCAAGATCCTGCGTTCACCCAACCACACACCGAATTAACCAAATCTAGGGTTCGAAACGCCGCACAGAGCTATAACCAACGCTGATTCGGAAGGTTCCTCGCCCACAGATCGAACAAGAAACCGTAGGCGGCAACCAAATCACCGCGCCGCAACAATCTAGGGCTTCACGCGGCAACAAATCAAAACCTCAAATAAACAAAGATTCCAAACACACAGAAAAGAAAACCTAGGGATTTCGATTTTCACGATGAAATAAGTATATATATAACAATAAACAGATGAAGGGAATAAGTTCAGAGGCGGCGATTTAGATCGAAGAAAGCTGCCATAAACAGTGCGGAAGCAGAAGCTTTCTTCTGGATTTGAAGTTTATAGAAGATTTCTGTCTATAGCATAGACAGTGTGCGCCTTTCTTCTCTGTGAAAATTTTCTAGGAGATTTTCTATCGGTTTCTTTGGCGAGAAAGTGAGAACATGAGATGAGACGATAAGGGACAAACTGACAAAGAGAGCCTTGAGAGAGAAAAAGAAAAAATAAAAGAGATAGATAAAGTGTGGTCGCGGATTTCAGCCCTTCTTATAAACTATGTTCGAACCCCTTTCGAATCCGTAAAAAAATTATTTTTTTATAATTATTTTTATTTATTTTTCTCGTATCTTTCACTTTTTTTTTGGGTTATTATTTATTTATTTTTCTAGAATCACGGTTTTCATTCTGACTGAAGACGAACTCTTCGGTAACAATACGACAAAGAAAAGCGTTATTTTTTTATTTTATTTTTTATCTTTGATGTGTAAGAAAAACATTGGCATATCTGATCAGGGGGTGTGTCTTTCCCCTACATATTTTTTTTCAAACTATAAATTCTTGTGGAGGTTTATTGTATTTTTTAATTTTATAAAGGGACGTATTTTTTCCAATGTAAACTTTGATCTAAAAAAATCATTATTTTACTATGGATTAAAATATTCAGTAACAACTCAATATAATTAAGTTTGAAGTAAAGTGATTATATTTGGATGTTTTTATTTTAAAAGCAAATTTGATATAAAATTTAATATAATTTTTCAATCCAAAAGCAGAAGATACTTCAAGCTGCTTCTGGTAAAATTAATTTTAGATACAAAATTAATTTCCCATACATATAATCAGACACATATTTTTTTATTACTAAAATAATGCTTAACGGGTGCAAAAGTACTTCTGATATCTCCAGAAGTAGAACCAAATATACACATATTTGTTATTTTACGAGTTCAATTGATATTAATGTATATTATGTTATGAGGTAAATTATAGGGGTGTTCGCGGATTGGATTGGACCGGATCGGATCGGTTTTGAGCTAAAAAACCATCCGATCAAATGATGAAAACAACGTGCGGTTTGGATTGGATCATGTTGCTTCCTAAAAAATATATGATCGGATCCAATCCACTTAAATGCGGTTTGGATTGGATTGGATAATTCGATTTTTGTGGTACTTTACTTTTTTTTCTTATGTCAAGTATCCTTGCTACTTATTTAATAGTGGACAAAGGATAATCTTCATTTTAATTTGGAAGTTTGAGAAAAAATAATTATTTATATTTTTTAACACGTTCTTTTACGTTAATTCTCTATATCTACTTTCACTTATCTTCTTTTTTTCTTGAATCGACTATAGATAAATTGTAACTAGTTATTTTTCAAACTTACTTAATTGATTTTAGTTTTCCATGTTTACTCAATCAAGTATATATATATTATGCATCAAATTTTTTAGCAAAATATAACTTCAAGACATTAATATTTATTCTAAATAGTCTCGTATATGTCATTCCAACAAAAATATTAAAGAGAATGATGGATATAAAAGTATGAAAAACAATGTTTAAGTATGAGTAATACTATAATTTCGAGAATAATAGTATATGTATATAATAGATCGGTTTGGATTGGATTCGATTGGATGTCATTAGAGGATCCAAAATCCGATCCAATCCAATAAAAAATTACGATTTTTTCAGTTTTCGGTTTATTCGGTTTTTGATTTTTCGGTTCGGTTTTTACGGTTTGGATCGGTTGATGAACACCCCTAGTAAATTATATATTTTTTAATATACTAACATTAAAAAATTGTTTGTATTATTATTATTTTAATTATATATTTATAATGTTACAGATATTTAGTTTTAAAAATAATTATATATAACGTCATGTTTTTTGATCTTTGACCGAATATCCCACTGACGTATAGTAGTGAAACTAACTATCGAAGGGGAATAGTGATTAGGTAAAATCCTTTTGAAAGTGACAACTCTAAGAATTGAACTCATGGCATTGCACGCAAAGTTCGCATAGAATGGAGTCTTCTTAGTATTTCCACTCAGACCAACCACTTTTCGGTGTATAAAAAAACCATGTATATATCCAAGGCTAAATTAGACTTTTAGTATTTTATCTTATTTTTTTAAAGATTTGATTTGCTCCTTTATCTTAAAAATATTTTAGTCCTTTAAATTTCAAATGTTAATTAAAGTCACCATTTTCGTCACCTCTGTCAGTAACGTCATTAATTTTATCATACTCAACAGTTTGGTGATATGGATACTTGAGCGGGCACGTCCTCCAAGTAGCAAAATATGTTAGAGTCACGTAGGAGGACCAAAATAATTCCTAATAAAAAGATAAAGGATTAAATCAAATTTTTAGCCCTTCTTACCCAATGTGTCATCTTCCTTGATGTGTCTATTTCTCTAAGGGTTGCAGCAGTGAAAAATCACTCGAAACTCATTTTCTCCATCAGGTAACAATTGAAACTCACTCGAAAAAACACCATCGAGTCCTTTTTCCGTTGAATTTTTTAGTAGAGAATAAGGGAGAAGTCTTCCTTAGCGGAAATCATCATTTCCTTCCATTTTCATTTCTTCATTCATCCTCACCATATATATTCTCTTGCTTCTTCCAATTTTCACTCAATCATGTTTCAAATCCATTTTGCTCAAAGTCACCACACTATACCGTGTCTCGCTCAGCAGGTATCCCATAGCCAACCAAATATGAGCCCCTTCGCATTGTGTAACATCCTAGGCTACTTATGGATTGACAATTATCCCCACAAACTAACACTGGTCTTTCCAGTGTGCTTTGTCCTCACTCACACACTTCGTTGGAAAATTTCCCAAGAGGCCACTCATCCCATAATTGCTTCAAGTCAAGCACGCTTCACTGTGGAGTTCTTAAGTGACGGGCTCCCGAAAAGAAGATGCATCTTGTTGGTATAGGTAATACCAATCAATTCATATAAGTCATCCTCGACTATATAGTCTCATACCTACAAAGTCTCAGGATCCCTCTTATTCCAGTGTGTAATCGGTTCATTCACGTGTCTCTCCGCCTAGAAGCCTACCAGGAGTCACTCCTTATTCGTGCCTTCTTGCACAAGCGACCACTCCCTGTCCTCGTCAGCCTCGGGTGTCACACATTGCACCAGCCACTAGGTTAGATAAGGGTCAACCATGGTTGTCTGAAACCCTTGGAAAAAAAAGACCTATTGAGAAAGAAGACACATCGAGGGGAAAATAGCTAAAGATTTGATTTTGTCATTTATCTTCTTTTTTTTTATTCATTTTGTACTCTCATGTGGCTCTTGCACGTATTGTCATGTGGAGAATGTGTCAACCCAACTGTCCAAATCACCAATTAACTGTCACGTACGCTAAAATTAACGGTGTTACTAATAGAGGTAACAGAAGAGGGTAAGTTTAGCTAATGTCTCATAGTTAGAGGACTAAAATGAATCTTTTAAAATATAAAGGACCAAAATTAATCTAAAAAATAAGATAAAGGATCAGAAGTCTAATTTAACCTATATACAGTGAGATCATGATGCTCTCCTTTTCTTTTTTCTTTTTTTTTTCTCTCATGTTAGAAAGACAAAGACACAAAAATAAATTTATTTTTATTTGTAGGGTCCATTGAAACCTGCTCTTGTGTCTTTCTATCTAGAACATGAGAGCCAAAATGAGAGGATCCAAATCCTATACGATATACAATATATGATCATTTAATATATAAAATTGCACTTTAGGTTGTATGAATTGTTAATCTACCAATAATAAGCTATCATATTCTAAAAATGTTTAACACTTATCATGAATACCTTAAAAATGATTTGTGTTCCAAATGAAGGAATCTAACAATTTTAACCTCAAACCCTAATTTTAACCACGTGGTCCCTAATGTATGATTTTTTCTCTTTCCAATATAAATCCACAGTAATCAGAAGCTTTACATCAATTATAAAAGGGTAAAGGCCAATTTTGGTCCCTTACAAAAAGTGTGGAATCCATTTTAGTCCCTGGTAAAAAAAAAACTACTCCGTTAGTCCCTGACAATTACTAACGTGGGACACGTTAGCCCCAACGTTGACTTCCGTTAGTCAGCTTTCGTTGGTTGGGTGACGTGACCATTAAAAGGCCCAAAACGGCGTCGTTTGGGTCCCTTTCTTCTTCTTCCCTGTGTCTGCTTCAAGAACGAGAACACTAATTTCTTCTTCCCCTTCTCACAAATTTATTTCTGAACGAACATAAACACCACAACATGGACAACCAGCTTAAGTTTCATGTCAATGATTCAATTTGGGATTATCAAACACATAGTGTGCAAGTTTACAAGATGCATGAGTTTATGACAGTTTGGGATTTTATCAAACACATAGTGTGCAAGCTTACAAAATAGATGTTCATTCAACAAAGACGAAGAAGGGGAAAGAAAAAGAAAGTGTACTGGCCGAGGTTATTAACCCGGCCACCGAGCCCAAGTACCCGGCCCAGTCCAGAAATTATAAAAGGGGCAGTACCCCTCATAAGAAGAGGACACTTTTCACTGAACACCGGTGACTCTCCCTTAAGCGTGTAGAGGAACTAGCGTCGACCAAGAGACTATCAAACAGTCCTTGCTCCTAGTACTCGTCCGATACAAAATTAAGGGATCGAGATCACCGCCCCACCAAGGGATGAACCTAGAACTACGTCTGGCTTTGATTCCCACTGGGCTGTCAAGCCCAAATCATAAAATAACCCCCTTGGTTTCACGTTGGACCGGAATCACTAAATTCTGTCAAGCCCAAATCATAAAATAACCCCCTTGGTTTCACGTTCTATGGCGAGATTCTGACAAAACGGATCTTGGCCGGAACATTTGGCGCCGTCTGTGGGAATCGAAGCAAAACTTTCCCATACCACAAACCATGGTGAGACGTGAGTGTGTTCTCTCCATGTGAGACGTGGATGTGTTTCGAAGTTTTTGTCATTGCGGCTACCATGGTTGACATGAGGACAGGGGGTCTCTCCCTTATTGATGACGAGGAAGGGGGCCTTAGTTTGCAGGCGAATGGAGGAGCTATATGCCACTAAAAAAGGATCGAAAGGTGAGGATTGTCGGAGGAAACTGGTGTGTGGTGCAGTTTAAATACAAGAGATTGAGGGTGTTTTGTTTTGCCTGTGGCTGCCTTGGCCACACAGATCGAAAATGTACAAATATTTTTGTCCAGGATCATGACGATGTGGTAAGAGGGTGGAGTGTTGCTCTGCGAGTAGAATCACGGAGGTTTGGGGTGTTGCTCTGCGAGCAGATTCACGGAGGTTGGCGGCGGGAGGAGGCCCTCGGTGGTTGAAGGATGAGAGGGAGGAGGCAAAACCCTAACGATTTTGGAGGGAGAAGTAACGGATTTAGTGGAACAAATATCTCCTAGAATCAAGGAGGATAAGGTTTCGATGGAGAAAATCAAGGGATCCCACCCAACCATTCTATTGAAAACAGTGGGGGCAGATCTTCTTCCAACCAATTAATTCAAAGGAGCGTTGGATTTGGAATTAGTGAGGAGAGGGGAATAACGGCTGGAGTGAATGCTGGGGACATGACCGCAAATCAAGGGCTCTCTATCTCATTGGATAAGGCAGTAACCAATCAGCATTAATGGGCACTCAAAAAAAAAAATTGGAGAATCAACTGGAGGAAATCGTGGAGCTAATCGCCCTGTTTTTCAATTCAAATCCCTACGTTCATGGAGGCCCAATGATTGCCGCATTAATTGTTCCTCAAAGTACGCACTATCAATCAGTTTTTAATGCAGATAAGGTATATTCTCCCAACCAATCAGCATTAATGGGCATTCAAAAAAAAATTTTGGAGAATCAACTGGAGGAAATCGTGGAGCTAATATCGCCCCCTATTTTCAATTCAAATCCCTACGTTCATGGAGGCCCAATGATTGCCGCATTAATTGTTCCTCAAAGTACGCACTATCAATCAGTTTTTAATGCAGATAAGGTATATTCTCCCAACCAATCAGCATTAATGGGCATTCAAAAAAATTTTGAACAGGGGGGCTTGTGTACTGGCCGAGGCTGCAAACAAAGGCAAAAAGGGTTGACACGTGCACAACTCTCCATCAGAACAATCTGACATGCTCTCCAAACTATTCTACACCTAATTTAACGATCTGGTTTAACGAGCATAATGTCATTATTTTGGTTTATTATTATCTTCAGCTAAACACTATATTATGGTTGAGTTTAGCACACGAGGTTCAGTGTTGGAATAATCTGCGTGTTCCTTGGTGAAAATCATCAGCCCATGATTTAAATGTGCCAAGGTTGAATGGCGACTCTCAAATAGATCGAAGATAATCCTATCATAAAAACAAAGAGCAGTGGCAATGTGTTAAAGGAGAATGGTATCAAGTTATTATATGCACATTCACAATGTGGAGAATTCCAAAGGGTGTATCAAGCATCTGAGGTCACTTTGAGGGAAGTTTCCCGTTCACTCCATCTCTTTAATTACATATTTTCACTTTGCTTCCATGCTAGGGAGCAGTTGTCATATAGCATGTGTCATTTGATCTTGTTGATTAATTTTTTGAAGCATGCCGACATACTCAATGAGGCAGAGCGAAGCCGAGTTTAGGCTCAATCTGGTGTCTCGCAAAGATTGATTCTTCAAGGCCGAGTACGAGCCAGTTAAAGTTCAAAGGCCAAGTCTGAGCCTGATGGCCGAGTTCGAGCCAAATCTCTAAAGGCCAAGTTTGAGCCTGGTGGTCGAGTACGAGCCAATGGCCGAGTTCGAGCCAATTACATTCTAAAGGCCAAGTTTGAGCCTGGTGGCCGAGTACGAGCCAACGGCCGAGTTCGAGCCGATTACATTTCAAAGGCCAAGTCTGAGCCTGATGGCCGAGTTCGAGCCAAAGCACTACAGGCCAAGTATGAGCACGACCAACCAGTTCATACTCTAACCAAGTTTGAGCCTGGTGGCCGAGTACGAGCCAATGGCCGAGTCCGAGCCGATTACATTCTAAAGGCCAAGTTCGAGCCTAATGGCCGAGTTCGAGCCAATTACATTCTAAAGGCCAAGTTTGAGCCTAATGGCCGAGTTCGAGCCAATTACATTCTAAAGGCCAAGTTTGAGCCTGGTGGCCGAGTACGAGCCAACGGCCGAGTTCGAGCCGATTACATTTCAAAGGCCAAGTTTGAGCCTGATGGCCGAGTTCGAGCCAAATCTCTAAAGGACAAGTTTGAGCCTGGTGGCCGAGTACGAGCCAACGGCCGAGTTCGAACCGATTACATTCTAAAGGCCAAGTTTGAGCCTGGTGGCCGAGTACGAGCCAATGGCCGAGTCCGAGCCAATTACATTCTAAAGGCCAAGTTTGAGCCTAATGGCCGAGTTCGAGCCAAATCTCTAAAGGCCAAGTTTGAGCCTGGTGGCCGAGTACGAGCCAACGGCCGAGTTCGAGCCAATTACATTCTAAAGGCCAAGTTTGAGCCTAATGGCCGAGTTCGAGCCAATTACATTCTAAAGGCCAAGTTTGAGCCTGGTGGCCGAGTACGAGCCAATGGCCGAGTCCGAGCCAATTACATTCTAAAGGCCAAGTTTGAGCCTGGTGGCCGAGTACGAGTCAATGGCCGAGTTCGAGCCAGTCAAATTTCTAAAGGCCAAGTTTGAGCCTAATGACCGAGTTCGAGCCAAATCTCTAAAGGCCAAGTTTGAGCCTAAGGGCCGAGTTCGAGCCAATGGCCGAGTTCGAGCCAGTCAAATTTCTAAAGGCCAAGTTTGAGCCTAATGGGCGAGTTCGAGCCAAATCTCTAAAGGCCAAGTTTGAGCCTAATGGCCGAGTTCGAGCCAGTTCAATTTTTAAAGGCCAAGTTTGAGCCTGATGGCCGAGTTCGAGCCAATCAAATTTCTAAGGCCAAGTTTAAGCTTGATGGCCGAGTTCGAGCTATCGAGTTATTAAGGCCAAGTTTGAGCCGCGAAATTATTGAAATCAAATCAAATACATATATCAAGAAAGAACAAAGTTTGTGTGGCTGAAGAATAAGCTCGGTTTCGTACTTATCAGCTCCTTCGCTTATTCAAGCTCGGAGCTCGGGGGGCTTGTGTGTACTGGTCGAGAATGTAAGACCGAGGACTCGTCTATACACTGGGCCAACCAAGCTTACCCCCACGAATGGGCCTTGGCCCAAACTCCTCCGGAGCCGAGGACATGTCAGCACACCTGACATCCGAGGATAACTACTCGGCCCCTTTCCATGACAGGCCACGCACGAAGATACCTCGGCCCCAAGCTATCCATCTCTTTAAAGTTGACAAAATTGATTTTCTTATCTGCATGGCTGCCTTCCTTGGAGTCGCCTTTGTAAGCATGGATGTTGGCCTCTTGATGTCTGTTGGACTCGGTGTGCTTAGAGCACTCTTATATATGGCTAGACCGGCGGCATGCGAGCTTGGAAAGTTAAATGACTTGGGTTTATATCGAGATGTTGAGCAATATAGTGCTTCAAAAATCCCAGGAGCTCTAATTATACAACTTGGTTCTCCCATTTACTTTGCAAAATTCTATCTATGTCAAAGAAAGGATTATGAGGTATATTAGAAGTGAGCAAAGACATGTTGTTGAGTACATCATAACTCGATTTGTCAGGAGTGACATCAATTGACACAACTGCTATTGGAGGATTATTGGAGATAAATAGAACATTGGAAAAGAATGGAATTAAGGTGTCATTGGTAAACCCAAGGTTGGAGGTTATGGAGAAGCTGATATTATCCGAGTTTGTTGACAAGATTGGGAAGGAGTCATTTTATCTAACATTGGATGATGCAGTGTCAGCAAGTCAATATTCACTTCGTACATTGAAGACAACTAGCACTAATTATGAATAGACAGGGGAAAAGACAAGTCTGAAAATTCCGTCAGCTCTGTTGAACTAGACCCGAGAATTGACATAGCCCATTCAGGAGTTGGAGAAGTTCCAGCTTGGATCACAGCCCGATCATTGCACTAAGCTGCAGTTGATGTATATAGTTGGGTGTTGTACTCTTTTTCCTACCTCGGTATTTTGTCCCAAAAAGGGTTTTGACCGGGGAGGTTTTAACGAGGCACATCGCGGACTCCATCCAATAAAAGAATTTATTGTGAATATTGCTTTATTTTCTCTTATCTTGCCGAAGTATTTACTCGGCAGGCATCTTATTTTGGTGGCCGAGTTCGAGCCAGTCAAATTCTTAAGGCCAAGTTTGAGCCTAGTGGCCGAGTGCGAGCCATTAAATTTCTTAAGGCCAAGTCTGAGCCTCAAGGCCAAGTACGAGCCATTAAATTGTTTAAGGCCAAGTCTGAGCCTCAAGGCCGAGTACGAGCCATTAAATTGTTTAAGGCCAAGTCTGAACCTGAAGGCCGAGTTCGAGCCATTGAAATTATTAAAGGAACCGAGCACAATGCCGAAGGTAAAAATGAGGCCGAGTTCAAAGCCTTAAAATACAAAAAGGAAGGCAGGTTCGGTTGAAGTAACATCTTGAAATAAGGAAGGAAGAAAGTCCACATGGCCGAAGTATCAGCTCGGTTTAATACTTGTCAGCTCTTTCGCTTGTTTAAGCTCAGAGCTTGGGGGGCTTGTGTACTGGCCGAGGTTATTAACCCGGCCACCGAGCCCAAGTACCCGGCCCAGTCCATAAATTATAAAAGGGGCAGCACCAGGTTGGAGGTTATGGAGAAGCTGATATTATCCGAGTTTGTTGACAAGATTGGGAAGGAGTCATTTTATCTAACATTGGATGATGCAGTGTCAGCAAGTCAATATTCACTTCGTACATTGAAGACAACTAGCACTAATTATGAATAGACAGGGGAAAAGACAAGTCTGAAAATTCAGCCGATCTGTTGAACTAGACCCGAGAATTGACATAGCCCATTCAGGAGTTGGCGAAGTTCCAGCTTGGATCACAGCCCGATCATTGCACTAAGCTGCAGTTGATGTATATAGTCGGGTGTTGTACTCTTTTTCCTACCTCGGTATTTTGTCCCAAAAAGGGTTTTGACCGGGGAGGTTTTAACGAGGCACACCGCGGACTCCATCCAATAAAAGAATTTATTGTGAATATTGCTTTATTTTCTCTTATCTTGCCGAAGTATTTACTCGGCAGGCATCTTATTTTGGTGGCCGAGTTCGAGCCAGTCAAATTCTTAAGGCCAAGTTTGAGCCTAGTGGCCGAGTGCGAGCCATTAAATTTCTTAAGGCCAAGTCTGAGCCTCAAGGCCAAGTACGAGCCATTAAATTGTTTAAGGCCAAGTCTGAGCCTCAAGGCCGAGTACGAGCCATTAAATTGTTTAAGGCCAAGTCTGAACCTGAAGGCCGAGTTCGAGCCATTGAAATTATTAAAGGAACCGAGCACAATGCCGAAGGTAAAAATGAGGCCGAGTTCAAAGCCTTAAAATACAAAAAGGAAGGCAGGTTCGGTTGAAGTAACATCTTGAAATAAGGAAGGAAGAAAGTCCACATGGCCGAAGTATCAGCTCGGTTTAATACTTGTCAGCTCTTTCGCTTGTTTAAGCTCAGAGCTTGGGGGGCTTGTGTACTGGCCGAGGTTATTAACCCGGCCACCGAGCCCAAGTACCCGGCCCAGTCCATAAATTATAAAAGGGGCAGTACCCCTCATAAGAAGATGACACTTTTCACTGAACACCGGTGACTCTCCCTTAAGCGTGTAGAGGAACTAGCGTCGACCAAGAGACTATCAAATAGTCCTTGCTCCCTAGTACTCGTCCGATACAAAATTAAGGGATTGAGATCACCGCCCCACCAAGGGATGAACCTAGAACTACGTCTGGCTTTGATTCCCACTAGGATACGTAGGACCGGAATCACTGAATTCTGTCAAGCCCAAATCATAAAATAACCCCCTTGGTTTCACGTTCTATGGCGAGATTCTGACAAAACGGATCTTGGCCGGAACAGAAAGCATTTTGAAGAGATATGAAAGGCTAAGCATGTAGTGGATAGATAAAGAGAAATTTGTGGATGGGGAATATTTGTCGTTGGAGATTAAGAAGGATCGATGGAAGGGTGGTGAAAACGCAAATCAACTGTGCTCCTCCATAATAGCAAAGATAGAGAAAGAGAAATTTGTGGATTGGGAATTTTGGGGTTCCTTTTCTTTGAATTTGTTAAAAAAAAGATGTCTAGGGGACAGTAACAGTGCTCTTGCCTCCGTATTGAATGGATAATAATAGTAGATATACTATCCCATGGGATTTGTCGTCAATGCTTGTTGTCTTCCTGGGCAGGGGATTTACGAAAAGATGGAACTCGGTAGCGGTGGCCTCACATGCTGGTTGGAGGAGAAAAGAATAATCTGATTATGCAAGAGGGGGAAGAGGAAATTAGGGTTCTTGTTCTTGAAGCAACAGACACGGGCAAGAAGAAGAAAGGGACCCAAACGACGCCGTTTTGGGACTTTTAACGGCCACGGACACATACTACAGAAGTCAACGTATGGACTAACGTGTCCCGCGTTAGTAATTGTCAGGGACTAACGTAGTAGTTTTTTTTTTGTTAGGGACTAAAATAGCCCCCGTACTTTTTGTCAGTGGCCAAAATGGGAATTTACCCATTATAAAAACTTGTATTTTTGCATCTGTGCGATGCACGGGTCATCAATTACTATTATTGATAGCATTGTTATCATTAATAACTTGATTTGTGTCTCTATATGTACGGAACTTCTTTTTTTCCTTTATCTCAAATTAAGTCCACTATGTCAAACATTTTCTTGACTTATTTCACACATTGCTTTCAATATTTCCTTCTCACTCATAATGGTGGTACGCATTCATCTCCAAGGCTTTTTATTTATAGATAGAAGTGATCAGCAAAAACTTTGAAACACTTTTATCTATAATTTGAGTGCAAAGAATTGAATATTATTTTTATTTTAAAATGAGATTACAATACGTAATGTAACACTATGTGTTAAGTGTTCCTCTTTGATTATTACTAATGATCAACTAATCCTCTTAAATCATGTGGTGCTGACACGTGTCACTTTATTAGAAAATCATCAATTCCCCTTATTAATTAGTATAGATATAGATTTATTATTTAAAATAGAAAAAAAGGCAAGAATGTAGAAAAAAATAGATTAGAAAATATGAATAACTCTACCTCTATTTATGTCAATTTAGAGATTGTCGTGTTTGACTACCAAAACATTGTACTTTTACCGGTTTGTAAATATTTTAAAACAAAAATATATATAAATTTTAGAAAATAAAAAAATAATAAAATAAAAATTTCATCACTTGACATGTGGCTTGCACCATTGTGCTACACTAAAATCAGAATTTCCCCTTATTAATTAGTATAGATATAAATTTATTATTTAAAATAGAAAAAAAAAGACAATGATATAAAAAAAATACATAATATGAATAACTATGCCTCTATTTATGTCAATAAAGATATTATAAAAAAAGTAATTAGGTAAAAAAATTAGAAAACAAAATAAAAAAAATTAGAGAAGTATATAAAAATTTATTTTTAAAAAAAAGGAAAATAATAATTAGAAAAAAATATTCAAATAAATTAGAAAAATAAAATTAATTAGAAAACAAAAAAAATTCAAAAAAATAAATTACAAAAATAAACATTTAAAAAAAGTAAATTGGAAAAAAAAATTCGGGAAAAAAATAAATTTTTTTAAAAATATTATAAAGAATATATGTTTAAAAAATAAATATTTAAATTTAAATAATCCAAAATAATCCACCAGTTGACAACTCCTTCTACTGTTACAGGAACGGTAGAAGAAAAGTTGTTAATTGATAAAGTGATATACATATTGAGTACTAAAATATATATAAATAATAAAATATAGTAATTGGTTCGGTTAAAAAATAACCGAATTAATGACCATTGAGTTTGGTTCAATTCGGGGCCGTAAAAAAATAATTTTTTTAAAAAATATTATAAATAATATATGTTTAAAAAATAAATAAATAAATTTAAATAATACAAAATAATCCACCAGTTAACAATCCATTCTACTGTTACAGGAACAATAGAAGAAAATTTGTTAATTGATAAAGTGATATATATATATTGAATATTAAAATATATAAATATTAAAATATAGTAATTGGTTCGGTTCTAAAATAACCGAATTAATGACCATTGGGTTTGGTTCAATTAGGAGTCGTGCACAAAAAAGAAAAAAATAACCAATTTAATTATTTGTTTCCGATTTTCAAATTCATCGAATTATTGGTTCGAGTCTTACGATCCTAAACTTTTTCGAAGAACATGGTAGCTTTGCTACCTTTCCTGACTAAAAATATTTAAAAACAAAAAAAAAATATAAACTTAAAAAGTCAATAACAATACCCGAACCAATTAAAATTTGTTTGGTTTGATTCGATTCGAACCGGAAAATATTAAAAAATATATATAAATATATATAAATAAAACATATATAAAATATTAAAAAAATTAAATTATATATATATATATAAATATAAGTATATAAAAATTAAAACATCAAGAACACTACAACTCTACTTTTACTGTTTGTCAATTTATTATTGATTGATAGTGTAAAAAAAATTTACACTGTCAATTTATACAAATAAATTAAAAAAACATATTAGCAAAAAAAAAATATTAGGAATTTTTTAAAAAAAATTAAGGAAAAAGTAAAAAAAATTAAAAAATTAATTATAAAAAAAATTTTTAATGGAAAAAGAAAAAGTTAAATTAGAAAAAAATTAAAAGTAAAAAATTATAAAAAGATTTATGAAAATATATATTTTTAAAAAAATAGGAAAATATAGATTTAAAAAAATTAGAAAAAAATATTTATAAAAAATATAAATAAATCAGAAAAGATATATATTTTTAAAAAATTAGGAAAAAATTATATTTTTAAAAACTATAAAAAAAGTAAATTAGGAAAAAAAATTTAGAGAAAAATATAAAAAATATTTTTAAAAAATTAGGAAAATAATAATGAGCAAAAAATATTCAAAGAATTGGAAATATAAAATTAATTAGAAAAAAAATAATTTTAAAAAAACTGAAATCGAAAAAAACTAATTATGGAAAAAAATTAAAAAATATTATAAAGAATATATGTTTAAAAAGTAAATAAATAAATTTAAATAATCCAAAATAATCCGCCAGTTGACAACTCTTTCTACTGTTACAGGAATAGTAGAAGAAAAGTTGTTAATTGATAAAGTGATATACTTATTGTGTGTGTGTGTGTGTATATATATATATATATATATATATATATATATATATATATATATATATATATGAAAATATAGTAACTGGTTCGGTTCCAAAATAACCGAATTACTGACCATTGAGTTTTGTTCAATTCGGAGCCGTACATAAAAAAGAAAAAAAAAAGAACCAATTTAATTAGTTGTTTCGGATTTTCAAATTCATCGAATTATTGGTTCGAGTCTTACGACCCTAAACTTTTTCGAAGAATAGGGTAGCTTTGCTACCTTTCCTGGCTAAAAATATTTAAAAACAAAAAAAAATTATAAACTTTAAAAAATCAATAACAATATCTGAACCAATTAAAATTGGTTTGGTTTGATTCGGTTCGAACCGGAAAATATTAAAATATATATACATAAATAAAAAATAAAAAAATACTAAATTATATATACATTAAAATATAAGTATATAAAAAATAAAACATCAAAAACATGACAACTCTACTTTTACCGTTTCTTAATTTATGATTGGTTGACAGTTTAAAAAATTTTTATACTGTTAGTGTATACAAATAAATTCAAAAAAAAAGTATTAGCAAAAAAAAAATTTTTAGGAATTTTTTTTAAATTAAGGAAAATGTTTTAAAAAATTTAAAACATTCTTAATATTAAAAAAAAATAAACATACATATTTTTTTTAATGTTTTTTTAAAAAAAATTAAATTTTTTAAAAACAAATAAAAAAAATAAAAAAGGCAAAAAAATCCTAGTGCTGACATATGTATGTACAGTAAAATTGTCTATCCAACTTTTATATTAGTATAGATGTCACAACTCATATAAATTTTCAACTTTAAATACTGTTTTCAAAATTTTTAGCTATACTAAAATTCTTAGGCTGATTTTTATTCAATTCAAAATATAAAATTTATTATTGTTAAAATAATAAAAGTTAAATTGTATTTACATGTATTGTGGATGCCTCTTTTTAAAATTTGGATAATTTGACACTTACGTCACTTACCCCTTTTCGGTTTTTCAAATACATGTTGCCCCACATACTAGGTAGGTAACCCATGCATAACACACAGGTAATTTTTCTTCAAAATAGATTGTTATAATATTTAATTCAATTATTAATTATAATTGCTATTTTAATTAAAATTTAAACTTGCATCCAAAGGGTCGATCTGCATGCTTTTGAATGTTGAATGTCATGGCCTCTAATTGATGGGTCACTCATTGATTACCAGCATAATATGCCAATCACTTGAGTTGTGACATTCATTGAGATTTTATGAAATAATAATAATCTGACTGATGTTGAATACTAGAATGTACAATTCAAATCGAGGTTTCCAAAGAGCCATGAGAAGTCAGCACCAATAGTAAAAGGTTTACCAATAGGAAAGAAGCTAACACAGTCCATCTATATAGATATAGATTTCATAAGCAATTTTATGTTTACTTTGTACAAATTTAAATAAAATTAGGAAAATGCTAACGGGTGCCTTACTCATTAAGGAATCAAGAAAAGAAAGTTTTTATTGAGAAGTATTTAATATTTGGAAAAGTGAAATACTTAATTTCCCAATAAAAACTTATTTTTATGATTCATTAGTGAGTGTCCTAAAGACACTCGTTAGTATGACCCATAAAATAAATGCAAAAAATAAATATCTTCTATGAATTTTAAATAAATGAGTTTTGCTGACCGGTATTCTAAACTTGATTTTTAAATCTTTTATCCATAGCTTTAAGAACATTAGTTGTTCCTAAATAAAATTAATCCAAGCATTCTTAAAAAAACACAGTAGTGTATGCTAAACTTCATTAATATGTTTTTTTTTGGGTAAATATTCTCTCAGTTTCTTATGTGAAATGAATTTTTTTTTTAGTCCGGATATCCTCTGACCAGGAGTCAGAGATTAATCGCTCAATGTACGAAGATCTATTTAAGGGGTTGATCCCTCCCAACATATGTTATTCCATACACATGAGTCAGTAATCAAACCTCTGACCATATGTTTAAGGGATCAGATTATCTGTCAATCATACCAGACCATGTTGGTGGATATGTTTGTTATTAGGATTTTTCTATTTTGTGCAATTTTGTACAGGTTAAGGATCTTAAAAAAGTAAATTTGTATATGAACTTGTGTATTTTATATTTTCAAAATTGAAATGCTTGATTTTTCAATAAATAATTATTTTTGGGTTTCTTAACTTGTGTAAAGTTGCACAATATAGAAAAGCCTTGTTATTATACTTTTGAATAAATAATAAATAAAATAAAGATGATATATATATATATATATATATATATAAAATAAAAAGTATCAATTTTTTTTTATTTCGAAACATAGTACTCCTCCTGTCCATAATATAAGAAACAAAATGAGTCATTTTTTGGTCCAAAATATAAGAAGAGTTTTTCTATCATGCGCAACTTTGCACATGTTAAGAAACCCAAAAACAACAACTATTTATTGGAAAATTAAGCATTTCAGTTTTGAAAGCATAAAATGCACAAGTTCTTAGGTAAATTTACTCTTTTAAGATCATTAACCTGTGCAAAATTGCACAGGTTAGAAAAATTTATATAAGAAACATGTATCAATTTTCACATATATTAAATGCTAATTTCCAAATTGCCCTTATTAATTATTGTCATTAATTATAAACTATCAAATATTAATTACTCCCTTTATTCTTTTTCTATGGTAATTTAAGGTTTCTACGCACAGATTAAGAAATCATTAATTTGTTTACATTTGTACCAAAATACCCTTATTTATAGTATCATTAATTATTTACAAATTTTAACCACATTTACTCCATACTCCACTAGCAAGGTGCACATTTTATTTGGTCAAATGCAAGGTTCATTGATATGTGCCACTTTTGTTTGGGAACATGCAACATTTATGACTTAATTTAAATAAAGAATGCTTGGTGTATTTTTAAGGCATTTCAATTTATTTATATGATAAGGGTATATATGGGGAAAAAATTATCAAATATATATTGGGTTTATAAAAGATCAATTGTTTTGGAACAAAAATAAATAGCTAAAATTATCATAAAAAAAGAATGGAGAAAGTAAAATTAGAAAGAATATTTTTAAAAATTTATATGAATATTAATTATAATTAACTCATTCATTCCTCACGTAAATAATTTCCAAAAATATTATACCTCCACTTTTGGAATCAATGCACTTACAACCCCGCAACGCATCCCCCGGTTCAATTAAAATCGGATCGGATTCACCAAATTTAGAAATGTGTGTTGGTATAAATTGACAACACAGTCATTCATGATGAGAGATTTTTGCATATTTGAATTTGACTAACTAATAATTTAATTGAATTGAATTAAAAGCTGTACTAATTTAATTTAATTTAAAAGTCGTGCTAATATAATTTAATTTAATTTTGATCAAAAAAATATAATTAATCGAATTTAAAAGTTGCAATAGAAAAAAGTATAACTCCTACTCTCTCTTTTTTTTTAATAAATGATTTTTATCCTAATCATTTCAAAAGTTATTTATATCATAAATTGTGATTATTGACAGTGTGATAAAAACTTTTAATTGGTATGTATTTTAGTGTAAAGGTTTTTTATACGTCAATTAATATCATGTCATTAAAAATATTTAACTAACTTACTATGTCATGAATTTTAATTGATTAAAAGTATAAAAAAAGGTTACACTAACCTTACATAAGAATTAAATTATTAGCTTAATATCATTTTTGGTTCTCTAGTTTTTTTTTCTCGATTCTAGTCCATGAATTTTTAAAATGTGCAATTTTGATCCATCCATTAAGTTAACATTTAAAAGTTTAAAATATTTTGGTCCATTTTTAAACTGCTTACTTAGATACACTTGTTAGAAAGCATAGGTTAGTTCATAATAAAATAAGTCACACCAGATACACCATTAATTATTTGATATTAACTAACGGATGGACCAAAATCACATATTTTAAAAATGTATGGATTAAAATCAAGCGGAAAAAATGAAAGACCAAAATCACCCAAGTACTAAAATAGGGAGACCAAAAATATAATTAACCCCAAACTATTAGACGTATTTGGATTTGACCGGTGATCTAAAAATTTACACCTTGTCGATTAAATATAAACTAGGGTTGCTGACCCGTGTTAGACGTATGGGTACGTTTTTTTTTTTTAAGTAACAACAAATTTTTTTTATAAATAATAGTAGGTTTCAATTTTTTTTTTGTTAGAGATAAATATTAGTTTACATAGCATAAATCACTCAAACCCAACGAATTTTACTAATTCACAATAAGTCACTTAAAATGAGTTAGAGTTTAATTGATATACATTGTCAGTGTAAAGTTTTTATCACTGTCAACCAATCACAAATCATGTTATGAATGACTTTTAAGGTGGTTTGGATAAGAATCAAAGATTTTTAATGACGTGGCGATTTATTATTGGTTGACAGTGTAAAAAAATCTTTACACTATCAATACATACCAATTAAACTCAATGAGTTACCACACCTCTTCAATATTCAATAGTTCAATAGTATATATGTGTTAATTAGGTAACACCCCAAATTAGAGAAATTTAATTTAGTGAATAAAATAGTACTCAACATAATGAAATGTTTATTTTATTTCCCTTTTCCCTTCTTTCTAACTTTAAGTCCCTTTTCCCCGTCTTTCTAACTTTAAGTCCCAACATAAAGTTGATAGATTATGTATTTTTCATGTTAGTATATCAGTTGTTAGTTCTGTTTCTCTTCTACAAATTTAAAATCCAACCCTTCAAATCCTTGAAAATCTTTTTTTTTTGTTGCAATTTATAATGCTTCATATAGAAATATGAAATAAAATATTAACAAACTCTTGCATCGATTAATTGAAACAATTTATGCAAATGGAAAGCGCTAATCAAATCAACATAAACCTTGGAGCAAAATCACCTCGTTCAAAAAGCAAAAGTCACAATAATGAAGTATATATCAAAGGTTAACAACCATAATGCCTAGCTAAAATTCAGTAACTCAAGTATACATTCATAATGCCTAACTAAAATTCAGTAGACGTCCACAGTGCCACGTCACTGGACAGATTTTCTCTTAAGGGCTTAGCAAGTCCAAAGACTTGTGTGGACGAGCGCTTCTGTCACTTGGGTGGACGAGCGCTTCTGTCACGACGAGCGCTTCTGTCACTTGGTAGACGAGCGCTTCTGTCACTTGGGTGGATGAGCGCTTCTACCACATCAGTGGACGAGCAGAATAAAATCTTGTAGAAATGCGTTCTTAAAACTAAGTAGATGGCTATATATCTTTACTACCTTGAATATGATTTAATGTAATATGGTCCACGATGAATTTATTTCAAATGATTGATATTTATTTCACACTCTTGCTTATTTTCATATTTTTGATTATATTGCCCAATATATAGCTGACATTATTGCTATTCAAATGAAATAAGTTTATTTTGGTAAAAAAATAAAAACTTATTTGTCTACCTTTCTTAATACTTTAATATAACTTTTATTCTCTGTTATAGTCAACATCAAAATTTTAGAACTGAATTAACTATATTGACTGCACAATATAAGAAACAAAAGACTAAAATACAAATACCAATGAAATACATTGGAAATAGTTACCATAAGATACGACTTGTTTTAAGTTTTGAACCTTAATTTTAAAATACAATTGGGCCCTCAAGTAAACAATTTAACTATATATTTTTTATTTTAATATATACATTAATATATATATATATATATATATATATATATATATATATATATATATACATACCAAGTAAAAAAAATCGGTGCCCTCGAAAAAATGGGGCCTTGTGCGGTCGTACCACCAAATCATAATCAAGGCCACCACTAGTCAGTTATTGGTTTGGGTTGTCAACTTATCATTTCTCTGAATATATATGGAGTAATGATAAATGAACACACTTTTGGTGTCCAAGATCGTATATATATACGTATTTAAGATACAAGTCCAAATCATAATATAAGCAACTACAGGGAATCTAAATCCATAAAAATCAAAATTATCCTGAAGTTGCCGATAATGGTTGTTCACGAAATATTTTCAATGTACTATATACAGTGCACCCACCAGTTCAAGTTTGATTATACTGATCTGATTAAACATTCTTTGATTGTTAAGATAACACGATTAGAAAGAAAGGCAAGTTGAAAGTAAAGTCAGGGATCCTTATCTTATTTATCAAAATGCATTTGCGTGAATACACACATTGAATATACAATTTTGAAGACAAAATGAGCAAAACCGAGATCTTGTAAAATAGAGATGAAAACCAAAGGCATTCATCATAGCAAGATTCATCAGTAAAAGCAACATCGGACATAAAACGAAAGAGAAAATATCAAAGGAATTTAATACAGTGAAAACTCAAAGAAAAATATATCATTCGTCCACTTCGACAACTCACCCACCCGATCCGAAGGCCCCACTTTCTCTGGAATTCTAGAAGCAGCAGCAGAAACATTCTTCTATGTCCTTCTTCTCTTGTTACTTCCTTTCACATGAGCCATCACAAGTCTTGTCAAGTCAATCGAATCACAACAGTCCTAGGATTTGGGGAGGCAAAGTTTGCAAGAACCACAAAGAAAGATTATATAAAAACCAAAAGAGAGAAGATTCATTACTATGATGTTAGAATGCAGTCACCACTGTCAATCTTAGAGAACGATAGGCAGTGAACAATAAACCTTAGCGAATGATAGGCAGTGACATGGGGGTAATGGTTAGCTGCAAAGAAGAGTGTGTAAATGGGTGTTTGGTGTATGAGACTTTGTCGCTGTGCCACATAACACAAAAAACTAAAGGGTGTGGCCAAAGAACCATGTCTCAATTCTTGAAACAATTATATATGAAAATTGATTTGGAGGGATAACACAACAACCATATGCTAGTCATTTCTATACTACCTATTAGATAAAACATCCTTTAGAACAACTTCAAACTCAAGTTTGTTTCAAGGATGAAAGCCAACAGCGAATAGGCTTTTCTCCCTGTCATATGCAAAAGAAAATAAGTAAAAAAAATCAAAAGAATAAAAAATACAAAACTTGAACAACAATCACATCTTTCAGTAAGAAACTTACAAAGTATCTCAACTGATTGTTGTAAAAGATTAATAAATTGTCATGCCAAACCCATACTGATAAATTAGGCCCACATAGTAAATGTGAAACATAAAGGAATATGTGAAAAGGTGCAACAAAATAAACAACACATTAAATTCATGTCCAAGAAAACCAAAGAGGAAAGAATCAACTATGCAAGTAAAAAGGCAAATAGGAAAGGATCAACTATGCAAGCAAAAAGACTTTGAAATAGAGCCCATTGTAAGATCAATGTGGAAGATGGACTCACCAATATTCTTTAATCTAAGTTTCTGCTTTGGCACATCATCATATTCACACACAAAAATGGCATTGTTTAATTTAAGACCTAGTACAAAATAGAACTTGTGTATCAAAGAAGATGAAAAAATATTTAGAATGAAATACTGAAAGAATAAATATGTATATGTAACTTTTGAAAAAATTGAGGAAAAGACAAACTAACCTTGGCTTGTAGATTCTCATCGTTTTATAATATTGAAATCCCAAAACATGAAAGCTTTAACGCCATATGGTTGAAGAAGGGGATAAAGAACCGCTTTTCTTTGTCTATTTAACAAAGAAGACTGAGCAGAAAATATTCGCGTTAGTAATTATAATACTGAATACAGAACATAAGACAAAACTTATAGTGCTCGTATCCTTTTTCCATTTCCTTGGGCAACCCCTCTCTATCAGTTGGCCAAATAGACATATCTCTTCCCCACCATTGCAACATCCTACAAAAAAGCTTTTCAATGAGTAAACATAAATATATGAATATGCAAAAGTTAAAAGAAACATTTGAAATGAGCTGAACTATGACATTCCAAAAAGAAATTTCGAAGGATAAATTGCTTTTAAGTTTAAAGGGTATAAACCAAAACAAATATGGGAACACTTCATCCCTTGACGAAAATTGAAGCGTGGGTAGAAGGAGGAGAGATGATGGGAACAGGGTTGAAGGAAAGGAGGAGGAATCACATACCCATTTCAAAAAAAAAAAAACTTTAGTAATGAGGAAGAGAAAATAGACAAAATCACATACCCACTAACATCGACCAGATAACCGCCCTATTCGCCACAATCTTCTAGCTTCTTTGTGTTTGTCCTAATAACATGTCTGCATCAAATCCCTTCCACCATTGACATCGTCGGCGATCTTCTTGGCAACCACCCACACCATCAATCACCGACATTAATGGCAAGCCGGAGAAGAAAAGTGTAGGGGGACGAAATGAGAGAAAGAGAGATCGAAAAGGAGAGGGTTTCATTTTGATGTAAAAGAAAAAGAAATGGAAGATAATATTGTATCTATCTTAGCATTAGTTTCATCCTATCCCATGACTTCAAGCTTTACGTCCCTTCCTATTTTGTTAGCTTTGATTATTTGACTGAAAATAAAGTCTATCCTACAAAGAAAGAAATGATGGTTAATAGGCTAGTTAAGCTATCATCTTCAACAAATGACCAATAAAAAACTAATTTAACCCCAAATCATGATTAAGCTGATAACTAAGCAAACAGTAAAAAGAAGACCCAACAACCATTATAAAGTTATGATTACATAAAAATATTTAACTCTTTTCGCACCTATTTTAAAATTTATACATTAAATAATTCATATTATTAAATAAATAAAAAATGACATTCCTGCTTATGCGTCAAGTCAATGGGGCAACGGCAAATGGTCCGTTTGGTTTAGATTTTGATAGAATTGATTTTGGAAGATTTGATTCTAAAGGAATTGATTTTGAAAAAATTGATTTGTGTTTGGTAACGATGTTTCAAAAGTGAGTTTAAAAGAATGATTTGTGTTTTGATGATAAAGTAAAATCAATTTTGATGTATAAATATAAATAATTTTGTGGGTCCCACACCCAGAATCAATTCTACTCAACGGAAAAGCTAGAACTTATTGCTTCCACCAGAATCAATTCTAGACACCTGAGAATCAATTTTAAGTACCACATTTTTATAACCAAACACATGAATAGTGCTCCAACAGTGCAACAGGATTTGTAACGCTTAACCAAACGAGCACAAAGGGTTTGGCATGAAAATGAATTTGGTGTTTTTTTCTTATAAAAAAAATACATACATTTATGCATTCATATATTATTGTATTAACCCAAGGGTTGATCTAGTGGAGCATGACAGGGTCTCGTATTTGACAAATTGCAGGTTCGAGCCCCCACTAGTCTCCTTGGGGTGAGGTTAATGTAAATCACTTTGTAAGTGCTCATAGAGCCCAAAGATCTTCCCTACCATGGACTGGGGCATCATCCCCTTACCCAAAATTTAATCCACCAAAAAAAATATTATTGTAATGTTGAATTAGTCATAAAAATATTCAAGGAATTATACGATTAATTCAATAATGTATTAATATATAAATGATTTTTTAACCCGTATAACCTTATACATGTTAAATAATCGTTTTTCTTTTCTCTATCTTACCAAAAAAAAAAAACATGTAAAATAATCGAAAAATAAAATATTGTATTAAAAAAAATAATTTTTAACCTTTCGAAAAGTTAAATATATAATTTTTAATACACATTCCTATTTTTTAATCTCTTAATATATACAAAATTGTACTCCTCCAAGTTAAAAAAAATTGATATATAAATACTTGAATGCCTGACTTTTTTACCAAGAGAATCCAGATCCAGGAGGCAGTGAGCACACACGCTCATATCGAAGAGCGTGACTAATCGTAGGACTTATATTATAAGTTGTTCAGGAAAGTTGAAAAAAAAAAAAAAAAGATTATGTTGATAATTTATTTTTAAATAATCGATTATTGTGATAATCGATTATAATCAGAATCTGTTTTTATCTGGGTATGTTTGCTAAAAAATATTTTAAGATAATCTTTTTCGTTTGGGTGATGCAAAAATAATAATTTTTATATAGTAAATTATAAAAAAGATGAAGTTATTTGTATAATTTATAATATTTGATTTTTTAACTTTTTTTAATATTTTTTTTTAAATTCAAATTCTTAAAAATTTTAATTAGAAAAAGGAACTGATGGTGAGAGTCCCTGGGGTCATTTTGTTTTATATTTTTGCATGCAAGAGATTTTATTTTATTCACTTTTATATTGATTTTTTTACAATAAAATTTCAATTGCACAAGTGCAGCCTCACATGCGCACAGCCTCACATGTGCAGTGGCAATCCAAAATTTCCTGAAAATAAAGAGAAGAGTGATAAAAGAAACCGTCAGGTGATGTGCATTGCAGAATCGATGGGCAATAACCGAAAACAACGGCAAACTTGTGAATAATCAAAAATAATTTAAGCAAACAGCTTATCATTCCAGATTATCATAAAACAGCTGAATGCATCATAAAATAGCTTTTTTAAGATTTAAGTTTTTTTTTCAAACACATTGCTTATTTCATATTTTAGCTTTTTTGGGTAGAAAACAGCTGAAACTAGAGAAAATAAGTTGTCCCAAACAAGCTTTATATACGAAACTTATTTGATATCTTGCTGACATTCTATTCTACCATGAGAGTGGATTCACTTTCTTTCACGGTACCTTTTTGAATTGGTAAACATTAAATACTTTTTATTTTCAGATAATCAAGAGTCTGTAAGAAAATACTCAAAAAAAAAAAAAAACCTCAACATTAAGGATTAGTTTGCTTTGTTTTCAGTTTGTTTTATTTCAGTTTCTTGTTTTCATAAATAATTACAAAATTGTCACCTTATATTCATTTTATTTTCTGTTTTCAGAAATTTGTACAGGAAACACTGAAAACAACTTTTTTTTGTTATGTTGTCACTGTTTCCTGTGCAAATTTCTAAAAACAGGAAACAAAATAAAAATAAGATGACAGTTTTATAATTATTTCTGAAAATAAAAAATGAAAATAGGAAACCAGAAACATAGCAAACAAGTCCTAAATTTGCCATCAGGTTACAAAATTAATAAAAGTTTGGATTATACAATTAGTAATAATTTAATACTCTTAAATACTTATTTTATTTATCACAGTATCATTCAAGATAAAAAGAAATTTTTTTTATAGGAAAAAAAAAGAAGAAAACTTTATCAAAACAACTTGAGTTGGATGTTTTATGAGATTCAACTTTGGACAATGATAATAAAAAGCCAACAAAAAATTAAATTTAGTGTATTTGATTTGTGTTGATGCTTCAGAGTCTTACATTGACCAGAGATATGACCTAAATAATTACATTGACCAGAGATATGACCTAAATAATATTTATAAGACTTTGGTAATCCTCTATCCTCTTACAAACATGTTTTGTAAGGTTTAGTTAGACATTCACGCTCCAAATTTTAAGATGGTATCAAAGTCTATCGTATATATGTTATTAGGCTAAGATTTCTGTTATTCCGCTCATATTTGTCCACGCTCCAAATATCTAGTCCTCGATGTGAGAGGTGTGTTGAGATCCCTATTATTCCACCCATAGTGAGGGGTGTTGAGAGTCCCACATTGACTAAAGATAAGGCCTAAGTAGTACTTATAAGACTTAGGTAATCTTCACCTTACAAACCGATTTTGTGGGATTGAGTTAAGCCTAAAGCTAAATTTTAAGAATATGATAAAGTTACATGAAATGAATGAATGTTCTAAACAAGATAGAGACAAGAAAAAGCAAATATTAATGATATATATATTTTTTTTATCAAAACAAAGATTAATGAGAATAATAGAGAGCAGAACCACATACCTTAAAAAAAAAAGTGCAAGTTTGATAGTTACATAACTCCTTTCCATGGAACGATGCTCTTGAAGAAGTGACTTTCATGAGAAGGTAATCATGTATTGTGTGGCGTGATGGTCATGAAGGCTCTCTCAGTAGCATGAAGCATCTTTATGAATGACACCGCTTGTACAAATGCCAATGATGATATCACAAAATAAAATAAAATAAAACATTAATAACTTGTCGACGTTCTTTGGAATACTTCCACCTCAAAGATGAGTATCCATTCTCCCGGGCTATAATAGGTATTCTAGTAAAAAAAACAAAAAATAAATAGAAATAAAAAAAAAACAATTGCACCTCCCACCCCACCCAACGTTGCCCCCGAACATTCATCCATACAAATAACACTGCCACCAACGAGCCGCTGCTGCCACCATCCCGCCTCAGTGGCCAGCAGCGACATCATGCTTCCTTTCCAATTGTCTTTTTCGGTTCTCTCTCCGGGTCAAGGGGGCGGGTCAAGGGGGCAGAAGTGGAACCGCCGCTTGCCAACGAAGACGAAGTGGCGGCGACATAGAAGTAGTTGGTTGGGATTTTCCTTTCTCCTCTCCACATCATCACCACAAATCTCCTTCTACAGTGAACAACAGAACCATGAGCAACGAATAAAATGAATAGAACAGAACAATGAATAAATGAGCAAATCAAAACGAATAAATGAGAATGAGAATGAGCATGAACATGAACATTTAGATCTGGTAATGGAAAGTCATAACATTTAGATCTGCTTCAAATCTGCTTCCCAACCTCCCAGATCTGCTTCATGTTGTTGGTGTCGATGGAACTATTTCAGACGATTGCACGACTCGGCGGTGACATTTGGCTTCGCATGGTGGCCGCTGAAGCATCGTGGACGGTGGATCTAGCACCCAAGTAGCGGAGGAAAGAACAAACAACAACGAGGAATGAAGAAGAGAGGTACTTTTGGGGGGGGGGGGGGGGGCTTGGCTGTGTGGAACGGAGGAGAGATGATGGCGCTTGAGGAAGACATAGGCGATGAAGGGAGGAGGTGGAAACCACTGTTGGCGGCGGCCATAGGTTTTCATGGGCAGCTCCAGATGATTTTAATAAATTAAATTTGAAAATAAATTTATATTAAACAAATTATTATTCTTACAATACCCATTTTACCCTTTTCAATCTTGACCATTGAAATATTATAATATTTAATCTATGGTTGGAATTTAGGGAGGATGGAATTGGATCCTCTAACTCCACAAGGGAGTATTGTAGACAAAACTAAAATTCTAATTGTCGCCTAAGAAAAATCACTACATTTTAAAAAACAATTTTTAAAGTATGCCAAAATATGAATTAATTTCCAAATTTGCGCACCTCCCTTAACCCCCCCCACCCACCCCCAAACATCACCAGAAACGTACCTGCACTACTGCAATATCCCCGATCATTGAAAACGGTAATTCTTTTGTATCAAGACCTTCTAAAAACACTTATTCATTTCTTTTACACCGGTAGTAAGTTTGGAAAAATTGAAATAAAAATAAAAATTATGCTGATAATCAATTTTTGTATAATCGATTATTGTGATAATCGATTATAATCAAAATTTGTTTTTGTTTGGGTCTGTTTGCTGAAAGACGATTTTAAGACAATCTATTTCGTTTGAATGGTGCAAAAAAATCACTTTAATAGAATAAATTACGAAAAGAGTATGAAGTTATTTGTATAATTTAATAATATTTGTTTAGAAGTTAGTTTTGTAGGGGTAAACATGAAAGATAGTTTTAAGAATGAAAAATAATCAAATGACAACAATCTTAAGCTTGAAAAAACTAGATGACATAGAATCGTTTTTTTTCCTAAAAAAAGTGTTTTATAAATTTACGCAAAATGCCAAACATGATACATTATCTATAAAACAACTTTTAAGCTATAAAACAGCTGAAATGAGGAAAAACAATCTTTTCCAAACACACTCTAAGAATGTATATGTAATTGGCCACAGATTATTTCTCAATATAAAAAGAGTAATGATATTATGACACCAGTTTTTGACACCAAGTTGATACATTGGTTAATCACATGCAGATTTTGGTTAATTCAGTTCATTATGTGGTTAATGGGTTATCTGAAGCTTATTTTCCATAATCATGTAAATATTTGGTTAATCACATGTAAATATCTGGTTAATTCAGTTCTTTATATGATTAATGGGTCATCATGAATTAACCAAATATTTGCACGTGATTAACCATATAGTGAATTGAATTAACCAAATATTTATACCGATTAACCAAGGTGTCAAAAGTTAGTGTCAACTTTTAATATCAAAATATTATTACTCTTTAAAAAAGAGAACACCTGTATTTAAAATTTTAAATACAATCAAATTTAAATAAGCTAAAATAGAACTCTGCATAACCTTTACTCTTTTGCAAGGGAAGGTAACTGTGTGGCGAGATTCTCTATTTCTCTATTTTTCACTTATCCTTTGCTTCTTCCTGAAAAGTAAAAGAGAAAAACTTTGAATCTTGTTATGCTAAAGGCCCAAACCAAAAGCACTGATTACAACTAGTCATTAGTCAGCTCTTACCACTTAAACTTATTTGAATTTTTCCACTTATGTTGTCATTCTTTCTGCAATAGTTCTCATAAAATTTTAATACTATGATCTCCAATCTTTTCAAATAGAAAAGATTGTGATAAACACCGTCACAATAGAATGGCCTACAAGTTGAAGATTGTGAGAGGAAAACCAATCACAATTCAAACGGTAAATTCTTTGGTGAAGCCTATGAACCGGTATATCCAGATGGAAACTTTGAGTGAAAGTTTGGAATCGTTGGATATATTAATTAAATAATTGACGATCCAGATTTAAAAACCAAAAAATTGAAAAAGACTACATTGCGCTTCCCTCTTCTACCCTACCACCAAACCCAAAACCTGTTTACACCAGTAGCCGCCGCCACCACCACCACCACCTTCATCCCTACATCCACCCCTCCGCCCACCATCTTCATCCCTTCCTCTTTTCATGGTCTACAACTTGAGTATCATCACCGACCTGCCTCTTCCTCCACCACCAACCGCCCTTTCCCTTGTCTCCCAGATCCAGTGGCAGCGGGTCGCACCACCGATTCGTGTTGGACGAAAACGTTTGCAACGGGTCGCACCACCATCAACATATCCGTTCAGTCGCCGCCATCGCCGTTGCGAAGCCCGCCGCGCTAGAGCTTTATAGATCTGCGACACCGCTCCATCGGAACCATCGCGTTGCACAATGCCTCTGCCTCTCGAACCACCGCACTGCTCATTCTCGAGGGGATAGGTAGTCTTGGACCAGAAGAAGACACGACCGGAGGGTCTTGTGCCAAGAGGGAAGCATAGGAGCCATTGGAATGGGGTTTTCGAGCGGTGCCAGAGAGGAACATTCTGGCGAAGATGGTGGCGGGGATGAGGGGCATGGAGAGGCTGTGGAGGTCAGGGATGGGGGCCACGGAGGGGGAAGAGGGAGAGGTGGAAGGAGGTAGGTGGTGATAGGGAAGGTGAAGGGTAAAAAGGGTTTTTTACAATAAAACAATGTCTATACCGGTATAGAAAATACTTACCAGCTTCATCCTATAATTCACCCGATTCAAACAATTAATAGCATATCCTACGAGGAAATCATGTAACATTAATATACTAGTTACTCTTCTGATACCCTTCATTCACCAAGCATTAACTTGGTTTAATTCTTGAACTTGAACCTATTATTATATCAGTCAGTCTCAAAACTACAGATATTGTCTGATTCATCTCCAACATATCAATCTCTTCATTTTAGGTCATTAACTGATTATCTAAAACCTCATCGTTTCCACATTAACATGCTCCATGGATTCATCAATTTCCATTGGTTAGCGAACTAGTAAGCTGATTTGATGCAGCCAGTTGGCCTATTCAAATCAAGGGAACCAATCTGCCGCTTCCTTATCAACCGATTATGTTATTGTTTCTAACTTCTTTCTTTTTTCTCATAAGAATGGTATATTAACATAGCGTTTGCCATAAATTTTAAAAAGTATTCTCGGAAATATTGGTAAGTGAATAAAAGTTTCTCACGGTGGATATAAGTTTTAAAATTTATTCTAGATATAAAAGATTCTCGAGAATATATTTTACCGTGAAATTGTTGAATGATAGTTAGAAATTTATGAAATCTCTATTCTCATATATGCAAACAAAAAAGAAACATTTCTGAGAATGAATTTCCCAAAAATATATATTGTCATGAAATAAAACATTACAGAAACCAAACATCACCGTGTGGTTCCATAACAATGGGCATTGCTTTGGAAGATGGTCAACCGGTAACAATGGCCATTGCTTGTTCAACCGGAGGGCAATTGGAAGATCAGTACACCCGTCTCCAATTTGGCATATAAATATTTGAACGTGCGCCTCCATCGGGTTTGCTTTCCTTGCTTCAGGCTGACGCTTCTGGTTTCTGGAGTGTTCTTTGAAAGGGAGGTTTTGTTTGTTATGTTGTTTTTTAAGTTGTCTTTCTTTGTTTTGTCGTTTCTTTATTATCAGTTGTACCAAATAAATAAATAAATCATATTTACATATATTTTTTTAAAAAAATATTGAACAATATATGAATTTTTCATATTTATTTCATGGATGGCCCCTCAAAAGGCCAATGGCCCAAGAGAGTGGAGAGACGGAGGCCCACGAGGGAATGAAAAAAAATTGGGAAATACAATAATGGCCGGTTAGTTTTAATTTTTTTTTTAAATTTAATGAATTTTTTATCCTTATAAATATAAATATTTTTGGTTTTGATGTCTATATTTTTTTTTTAGTTAGGTTTCAGTATTTTTAACTTTTAAAATTTTAGAAATAGTCCATCCTGTAAATATGAAATATTGTCATAAGGCATTGAATATAATTTTTTAATATCATGTGCCATTTTAAAAATATTAAATATCATGGTTTTGGTCCTTATACAGTTATACTTTATTTCATTAGATTTTGGTCAATTCAAGTTAGAAAACTTTGAAATTGTCCTTGCTGTTAGTTCTAATCTTCTGATAAGTGCCGATATAACTAACAACGCGTCATATCAGCACTGTCATATGGAATAAAATAATAATTCTGCATGTCATGTTGGATTAAACAAATTATTATTCATATTTATTACTATTTACATTTATTATAATTTATAATTATTAAATATTATTATTTATATTATGTATATTGATCTCAATGGTAATTAAGATACTTTCTAAGTTAAGCTGATTTATTTTCTGAATGTATTATTAGTTGAGTAGAACTATATCGAAACTTAGCAATAAAGATATTTGATAGGTCAAAACAACCAACAGGCTTTTGTGATAGCAATCACTAAACTCGAGCATGTGCTATATGAAACCACTACATGAAGTGTGGCATCATGCAGTATGAAAAAAAATTAATATAGTAATAAAATAATATAGTAATAAAATAAGATATTTAACCATTATATATAATAAATAATAATATTAATTGTGATAAACTAGTAAAAATACAAATAATATTATTAAATCCAACCTCACATACACAAATATTAATTTATTTGCATCAGGAGCTAATATTCCTTCCTCTAATTCCAAACATATTTTTAACAAAATTTCTTAAGTAAATAGATATAAAATCTATTTATAAGTATAAATAAGTCCTTATTATTTAGTTATTTTAAAGTTTTTTTTTAATTTTATTTTTAGCTTTAAAATAGCTTTTAAATTCAAGAAAAGTTGGGCTAAACTACCTTAGCCTTAGCCTACCCAACGTTACCTGATTTGAACAAATTCTTCGGTCAACATTTCCTTCTCATTTATTCATTTTTCCCCTCCCGGCCCCTGCTGGAGGTAGGCTCCACTCGAGCAAGAGTCCGTAAAATGTTTTCCACCTTCATCAATTAATTACATTTTCTTTCATCATAAATCATTATTTGGCACGTGACTCAAAGTTCGTTGCTCGTGTGTTCTACTCTATCTTACCGACACTCTTCTGTCTCTACAGTTTACATGACTGGAGAACTAGGTATGTTGTTGTAAATTGTAATTCATTTAAATTATTAAATCTTTCCCATCGAGCTGTTTTTAATCAATTACGTGATTTTGTGAAAAAAATCATATGTTTGATAACTTAGATTATTTTTTAAAAAAAACACTTTTCTTATCATTTTAGCTTCTTTCTAACAAGTTGACTCTCAAGTTGCAAGATCCAGTTGTTTTCAATTTTTTTCTAGCGAGCATCTATTTATAATATTTCTCATCTTTATTATGTAAAAATGATTATTTTTTTCATCACCTAAACGAAATAGATTAACTTAAAATCGATTTTCAACAAATATATCCAAACAAAAATAGATTTTGATATAATCGATTATCATAATAATCGATTATTTAAAAACAGATTATCAGTATAATCTTTTTTTTTCCAGTTTTCCCTGACACACTTTTATCTTTATTTTCCATTTTCACTTCATAACCACTCCTCATGTGAACATACTAATTCCGATTTTGCTGAAACATCGTTCATTCAAAACAGTAATTCCACAACAACAGCTATGTAATTGTACGTGAGAGTGTGTTTGAAAAAATTGGAAAAAAAGATTATGTTGGTAATCGATTTTTGTATAATCGATTATTATAATAATCGATTATAATAAAAATCTGTTTTGTTTGGGTCTATTTGTTGAAAAACGATTTTAAGATAATCTATTTCGTTTGGATGGTGAAAAAAAAATCACTTTTATATAATAAATTATGAAAAAATGGTATCAAGTTATTTATTTATATTAATAATATTTATTCTTCTTTTAATATTAAATCTTGTTAAATTATTTAACTTTTTAACAAAAAACATTTACAAAAAAATAATATAAATAAATACTGAATATTAATTAAATAAATAATTAAATTTGGTACCATCTAATATCTATAACCTGACGCTATGGTTCTGATCACGTTAACTTCATTTAAAGCAACAAAAGAAAATTTAGAAAAGGTAAAGTCGTTGGTTGGGGCAATAACGGGAAAGCGAGGAATTGCTTCAATAATATTTCTCATGGTGTAAAACAGCTGAAAATCGCCATAAAAAAACTTTTTCAGTTTTCATCTTTTTTTCCAAACATGAATAATTTTACAAAAAACTGAATGAAAAAGATTATAATCTTTCCCAAACATGTTCTCGGGATATAATCTTATATTTTAAAACACATGCCGTGTCAATTTTACAATTGTCTCACTGGTAAGGTTTAAAAGTCTTAAACTATACATAACTATTTTGTTCTTTCAGCTGAAGTAAAAGTTATCAACCTTTTCATTTATTTTATGATGTTTTTTAGTTTACTTGTTGAGGTGTTTGGTGTAAATATGAACTTGGGAGAGAATGGTCAGTATATTCCAAAAAACTCTATATCAGCCTCAAAGGTAGAAACTTTGAGCAACCCCATGTGCGCCATCCAACTGCTCAGTCAACTGGCCGATACAATACAGCAAAGCATATGCAAGAAACATAAACATCAAAAAGAAAATTCAAAGCATTGATGATCAAGTAGAGGACTAAAAATGTATGGTGCTAAATTGCAATAACTCATTTCAGCTATTTGCAATCATTGGGATTGTATTATAAATATCACACCTTTATTCAATTTGTCTCTCACTTCATCACTGCCTCTCTTCTAGTCTTCTTAGCCTCTTTTGTTGTTATTGTTGATTTCCTACAATAACACTCTTTCTCTCTCTAATTGCCTCTTTTCTAAATCTGGGTTTCTTTCTGTTTTGGTTTGAGTAATGAATGCAGTGCCACTTGCTTCAAATATCTAGCATTAAAATATTCTAGATCTTATCCGTGACTCTATTGGGATTTGTGTTTCTGAGTTTGGTCTTTTGATTCTTTTAGTACTTCTATAAATTTCATTGGTTCTCTCATTATTCTCTGATTCTCTAGTTTATTTTTTCATGGTTTCCTAGTAGGCAGCTAAAGAGGATAGCAAACCCAGAAATATTCTAGTGCTTTTTCTGGGGTTTTGCAAAACTATTGAACTTGATGGACAGAATTATGGGTTATTCTTCAAGATTCTATCTTGTTTGGCTTTTGTCCATTTCTGTGGGAATTTCTTTAGCTTCCCCCTTAGAAGATCAAAAGAGAGATAGGATCACTGAGCTGCCAGGACAGCCCAAGAATGTGGGATTTGATCAGTACTCAGGCTATGTGACTGTGAATGAGCAGAGTGGGAGGGCATTGTTTTACTGGTTGACTGAGGCGCCACTGAGTCGTGGACCTCAGTCAAGGCCACTAGTGTTGTGGCTTAATGGTGGCCCTGGATGCTCCTCTATTGCTTATGGCGCATCAGAAGAAATTGGCCCTTTTCGCATTAGTTCTGGTGGCAAGTCACTTTTCTTGAATCCTTATGCTTGGAACAATTGTAAGTGAAATTCCCAACCAGAACACTGTCTTTTTCTTCCCTATGCAATATATTTTTATATTTGCTTTATGGAAGGATACAATGGTGGAGGAAAAGGCTTTTGTTGTTGAAATATATCTTTATGTTTATTTGTTTTGCATATTGCAGTGGCAAATATACTTTTCCTTGATTCTCCTGCTGGTGTTGGTTTTTCATATTCGAATAAAACAACAGATCTGTATACATTTGGTGACCAGAAAACAGGTAATGTAGTTAGTTGCATTGTAACGTTTCGTCAAGGTAGTGTACTTACTGATGCCGAACTTACTCATCACTCCAGTTTTTGTTTGTTTCAGCTATTACAGTTTATGATTTTGACATGCTTATGTGTATCTGGGATCTGGGTTTTCTGACTTTGCAGCTGTAGATGCATATACATTTCTTGTTAATTGGTTTGAAAGATTTCCTCAGTATAAGCATAGAGAATTCTACATTGCTGGAGAAAGTTATGCAGGTGATTCTTTAGTTGTATTAGTTTTCTCCCTAAGGATTATGGTTCCAGAATTATGAATTGAATAATGCTTTGTATGATGATGAGTTATTCAATTTCTTGAAAATACTTTTCAGGTCACTATGTTCCTCAGTTGGCTCAAATTGTTTACCAGAAAAATAAGGGAATCAAGGATCCAGTTATAAATTTTAAAGGATTTATGGTGAGATTGTATGATTCATGAAAAAATGTACCTTTTTTAATCTTTTATGTTAATGGAGATATCAATACCTTGTTATAATCATCTGATGGGTGTAATTTTGCTCTGGTTGCTGCCAGGTTGGAAATGCTGTTACTGATGATTATCATGATTATGTTGGCACATTTGAGTACTGGTGGACCCATGGTTTGGTTTCAGATTCCACATATAGGATGCTAAGAATTGCCTGTGACTTTGGCTCCTCCCAGCATCCATCGTTGCAATGCATGCAGGCTCTCAGAGTTGCAGTTGTGGAGCAGGGAAACATTGATCCATATAGCATTTACACGCAGCCTTGTAATGATACTGCATCACTCAGACGCGGCTTGAAGGGTCGCTATGTAAGCTTCCAACTTATTCGATTTACTTATAAATACCATGTCTAGATGCAAGTTCTTGCATTCCATGTAGTAGTTGTCAAATCAGAATAGTGCATTTAAAATGAAAAATGTTTTCATGAAACTAACTTCTAATGTTTATATTGCTTCTTGAGAAGTTTCTATCAATATTAGCTCAAAACAAGTCAATTTTCCTTGACCGGTTTCTTGTAATTGCTAATCTACCTGAAGCAAGATAAGAGTTTGAGCTTTTCAGTCCATATTTCAGTAGTTTAGATTTCGGTCACTCCTTGCAGACTGTTTCATTGATTATTTTTTGTTTGTTTGCTTTTTCCATCCCTTATCTATGGCTTCCAAACTCAGCCATGGATGTCTCGAGCATATGATCCTTGTACCGAAAGGTACTCCGATTTGTATTTTAATCGTCCAGAAGTTCAGAAGGCATTTCATGCCAATGTAACTGGGATTCCTTATTCATGGAACACATGCAGGTATATTGTTTGTATGCAATATTTGAGATCTTTTCGTGAGACCTATTATATTAGAATTTTGACTTGAAAGGTTTTTATTAACAGTGATATTGTTGGGAACTATTGGACTGATTCTCCACTATCCATGCTTCCTATATATCAAGAACTTATTAATGCTGGTCTCAAGATATGGGTATACAGGTATCAGGCTTTTCTTTTAATCTTCCATTAATATTGTGTGAGCTGAAGTGTTTCAATTATTTGGTTGTGCTAATACTGAAATGGATTTGGCATAATTAATAGGAAATGATTCTGTTGTATACTACAGAGAAAGATTCACTTAAAATATAGAGAGATATCATAATACAAGTGTTCTGTTCTAGAATTTTTTGGCTTGTGTTTCTCAGACGGCATTCCACAAAAAATCTGAGAGGAAATTAGAAAGGAATACAAAAACAACAACCACCAAGCACTATACCACTAGGTAGCATTGGCTAGATGGATCAAACAATGTCAATGTGCTCTATCTAAAACCAAATTTTCGGGAAGGACGTGTAGATCAAGGTCTTTTTTAATGGTTTCTAGTTCAGAAAGGAATAAATGGTAATAATCATAGACATATTGAGTTCTGAAGACCATATACCTGGTTTCCTTGTACAGCTATTAATGATGGACATGAATTGGAACTGATGTTTCGACTGGCAGTGCATTGCTTATAATATGGCTGAATATTCCAAAAGCTAAAATAGACCAGCTTGAGTCTGTCAAGCTTTTGTAGAGTTATGAGTTCTTCATTATAGCTGGGATCTGCTAGGTGTGAGATTTACAATGTCCCAATTCCTTCAAAACTCCAAGGGCCCTAAATGTTTTGTAGGTTTGTTTATTGTAATGGTGATGATGGGATAAGTTCCAAAATGTGAAATTCTTCAGCCAACTGAGCCAGCCCCTAGACTAATGAGGTTGATATAGAGGCTCCTCTAAACATTAGCTTAATTCCCATTTCCCTAATATAAAGTTTTCTTACTGTTGTTAGGAGATGTAGGATATAGCTGAGATTGGCTATTTCCGCATGGTTGGAGTATGCTCCATAAGCAACATTTTTTACATCAGCAAATATCAGAGTTCAGACCAGACTGCAGGTTTCAGGGTAGAAATATTCAGTAACACTAGCTGCCTTTGACTGATATAGAACAACAATATAAGTTAGTCACCAAGTAGGACTTGTCTTCTATGTCTTCCCCATTTATTTATTAATTTAGTCACTGTTGTGCATACTATTGCTTGCCTCTGAATCTCTAATTGATTATTCTATGTCGTCATTGACTTTGAATTAGATCATTCCAAGGTTGATGGTGAATATATAACTGCCTTGATTTATTAATTCCTTCTTGCTAAAAGAAGTGCAATTTAATTCTCTTATAATAAATAACTTTTATGCGAGAGAGGCAACCTTTTTTTT